>OZ024794.1:66668855-66882997 GCA_964017045.1 Omphiscola glabra
TCAGCTGGGAATCCAATCATGGATAAGTAGAGCATCAGTTAGGTCTGAGTGAAAAGAAGTGGTGAGGCAAGTCATGGCCCTACATGGGCTGTAGCGCCACAGGGATGAATAAGGGATTAGTACAGAAAAAATATATAGTGTTGATTGTAAACCGGAACTACTTAACATAAATTACTAAAGAAATTGAACATATTTATATTTGTCTTTAATCTAGCGTGCAAATGATATCAGCCCAATATAACTGTAGTTTTATGATATAAAGCTTTTTTTAAAAATTAAGTTATAGAAATCACTTTGCTTGACTCAAAATATAATCTCAGAAAAGATAAAAAATTTATTATTTAATGACGCAAAGTTAAAATTTTGGAAATTTACTATGAATAAATCCTTTCTATAATGGACTACGATGAGTCGATTGTTTTGTCACGTGATAAGCGTAAGTACGAGTAAGACTTCCGGTAGGCTGTCTGCAACACACTAGTCGCTCACAAATTTTTCTTCAAACAACTTTCTTCCTTTAATCATAACTGAATTATAATTATTGTCCCATTTAATGAATGTCATTTAAAGAAACGCGTGTATTCAAGAATATTTTGAAAAGTAACATTTTTAATTAACACTGGGGAAGCGCTGATGGAGACAAACATTGTGCTTTAAAATTAATGATAATGGCAACGGCTGATCAGCTGTTATCTGTTGTTATGTGTTGTTATGTGTAGCAGAAAGCCTACCAATGGCTGGTACGTATCACGTGACAAAACAAGGAAGTGACTCATCGTAGTCTATTATCAATTAAAGTTCATTTAGCCGGAAGTCGATGGGGCTATTTCCATCTTTTGTTGCTGTTTTTACTGTATGGATCATGCTATTTATAGCCCATTGATGACTATTCCGAAAGAGACTCCTTGGTGTCAATTTAATAATGAGTTTGATGCCTGTCTACAGTAGCGTGTGGTCAATGGACACATTGCATTCAAAGCCTATTTTATTGATGATGATAATAGGATGGAACTCAAAAGTGCTGTGAAGCATGACAAGTTGTCGGACTGAAAGCGCTGTGAAGCATGACAAGTTGTCGCACTAAAAGCGCCGTGAAGCATGACAAGTTGTCGCACTGAAAGCGCTGTGAAGCATGACAAGTTGTCGCACTGAAAGCATTTAGTAAGTTGATGTGCACAGGTTTAATAAAAGTAAAATGCCTATAAAAATAAAACTACGAACAATAGCATCGGATGCCCGTCAGGGTAAATGAAGCTAGGTCAAATATTATAACTGCACATGGTTCCTTTCAAACCTAGACACCTCACATCCTAGGCCCCCACCCATATTGCTCCCCTTAACCCAGACACCCCATAACCCTAGGCCTCCACCACACAAACCCTATTACAAATCCGGATATACGAATGTAATCAATTGGTATTTTACAATGCAGTTAATTCTTAAAAATCCAATTTGTGCTGATTCTGTTTGACGCATTTTGCATCATTAGCGTGATGCTCTATGAACAATGTGTACAAACAACAAAATGTGTACAAACAGCACAATGTGTACAAACAACACAATGTGTACAAACAACACAATGTGATATTGCTTAAAAAAGTTTCGAAGACTGACAAGCTTTCAACTTCCCCATAAATTGAAATATCAATAAAATATATTAGGAGGCAACGGGGCAATATGTCTAACCCACTGCCTTAATACATGTATTAACTACCAGTTTCCAATGGTAAGTAGGAGTCGATGACACGTGGCTGATTCCGTTATAGCAGTTCGATACATTTAAAATTACGAGATAATTTTAATTACACCAATAGCTTGATTATTGCAGTCCAAATGTCCATTCTTCCTTTCTACAATTTGTGTCTGGCCACAACCTCCTGCCAATGAGTGTTTTTTTTTTTTTTTAATCAGCGCTTGGAAATAAAGCCCTTCGGTTTAAGGCCCCACGCATGGGCAATTTCCCACAGAGGAGGAATTGGATAGAACAATCACGAGGTCTTAGAAATCTAACATTTTGATGTCGTAAGGTGAAAGCCACAGATTCAGGTGTGATAAGTTTTATGGACTGAATCTCATGATCTGCTTCCTGCAAAAACGATTGTAGGGTTCACATTCAACATCGAAAATTTAAAAAAGTAAAATAAAAAAAATGCTTGTCTTAACTGATGCAACTGTTAAATGCTCATTCGAATGAGTGGTGTATACACTATTGAGGTCAGTGGTGTACACACAATTGAGGTCAGTGGTGTACACACAATTGAGATCAGTGGTGTAGATACAATTGAGGTCAGTGGTGTACACACAATTGAGATCAGTGGTGTACACACAATTTATCTCTGTTAAATCCTCATTCGAATGAGTGGTGTACACACAATTTATCTCTGTTAAATCCTCATTCGAATGAGTGGTGTACAGACAATTTATCTCTGTTAAATCCTCCTTCGAATGAGTGGTGTACACACAATTTATCTCTGTTAAATAGTGGTCTCCATTCACTCTTCACTCTATGGAGCTCACTTGTCACTTTATCACTCAACGATTAAACGTGCTGTGATCGCCTGTTGAACAGTGAGAATACTTCTATACAAATTTAATTTTAACACATGGAGCTTGGAGAGACTGACCTAGTGGCAGTGAAGTTAGTTAGTTTTGAATTTTAAAGGCCATAATATGTTGTATGAACAATGTGCTTCACATGTGTTTCAGAGTGACAAACCAGTAATCACCTTTCAAGTTGCAACAGGGACCAGTAACCTATTAATTTCTATTCTTTACTTCTCAAAATTAAAAAGAAAAATTGCTCAGGGATTCCTTTTTTTAAAAAAAAAGAGTGTGTGGGGCGCTTATAAGTGCAGACCGCCCCTTTGAGGAGCCCTGGGTTATGACATATTAAAAAAACAACAACATATATTGCAACAAACTAGCATTAACATCTCATTTTGACGTCACAACCCATTATTCTCTTGCCAAGTCATGATTATATGGTTTCGATGAGTAGGGGAATAAACGATATACATGAGAGTAACTCGTTCTTGATATCTCATTATGAGACTAAAGATCAATGT
Organism: Omphiscola glabra; assembly: GCA_964017045.1. Lineage (NCBI taxonomy): Eukaryota > Metazoa > Mollusca > Gastropoda > Lymnaeidae > Omphiscola > Omphiscola glabra. Next base: position 66,671,921 of record OZ024794.1, read on the forward strand.
AATACAGAAGTCATGGATGCAGAGGTCTCGCCCACAGAGTTGACCAATCACTACTCGGCTCAGTTTCCAATATCCGGTCTCAATGTTAGATCCGGGCTAGTAAGAAACAGTCAACATAATTTCCATTCCGACTTTTCTATCATTACTCACCATGGGGACAGAGAGTGAGTGTGTTAGAAAGAGAGAGAGAGAGTAAGAGAGAGAAAGAGAGAGAGAGAGTATCAGAGAGAAAGAGAGAGAGAGAGTAAGAGAGAGAAAGAGAGAGAGAGAGAGTAAGAGAGAGAAAGAGAGAGAGAGTAAGAGAGAGAGAGTAAGAGAGAGAAAGAGAGAGAAAGAAAGAGGGTTTGAGAGAGTGTGAGAGAGAGTGAGAGATTGATAGAGAGTGAGAGTGAGCTTGAGAGTGAGAAGAGTGAGAGAGAGAGTACCACCTTTTTGCTGGCTTGACAGATAGAAACGGGTCTAAATGGCTATAACCAATCATTAAACTTGAATTTAACTTGTTAATAAAAATATAAAACTAATTTTAATTCTCCATGACATACATTTACAGAGTACAATTTATGACTGGTGTTATGTCAGAAGAATTGGGATTTTTGTTTATTTATAGCATCCACAACTCCGGGCCTATTCGCTGGGTTGTCACACACATGCATATTTGATATCGTAAGACGCATGCGCACACTGTACGAGTCAATGCCCATAACAATGTAGAAACAGGGTATCGAGTAGAGCTGTCGCCAACTTGTCGGGTTTTGGAAGGGCCTCTCCTGATACCTCGGTCAACGTTGGGTCCATCAGTCTTGACATCATCCTCGACCCATACCAAAACCACTTGTAGCGTCATAAAGGTTTGAGAGATAAAGATTGTCAAGGCAGTGGCGTAGGAAACGGGGGTGCATAGTCGGCAGTAAAAACAGAATTAAATAATACTTCAATAAGATCGGATACTACATTACAGCTCAGTATCATTTTAAAAAATTCAATTGTTTTTAGAATTGTTTTTTCGCTGATGAAGGCTTTTTGCTGACACGTTGGTTGTTTTCTTGTGTTCTTCCCCCCCCCCCCTCCCCGTTTTCCAGTTCTTTGTTTCGTCTATTCCCGGCGAGGGAAAGCAGACTTGAAGCAAATCCAACAATAGGACCCCCCCAAAAAAACAATAACAACAACGGGTGTCCCACTTGTGGAATGCTTTCCAGGCACAAATAGGACTAGCAGGCCAAATGCGTCACCACAATTGAACATAGTCTTGGTCATCGTCGCATGCCTAGGAAGTAATAAATTTTTTGAAGTTTCCGCCCCGATACCAGTGGAATCGTATTTTTTGTTCCATTGCTTCACATAGTTATATCTTTTAGTTTTATTGTTTTAAAAATAGTAATTTTGAACGTAAATCCAATCATTGCTTAGATCAGAGGTCCCCAAACTTGCCACGTTTTTCGGTTTTGGGTAGTCCCCCTGCTTACCTAATATTGATTTTAGGCAAATTCATTAACTTAAAATGTATTTTTGACAGCCGGTATAGTGCTACTCACAAAGATTTAAATTTATAACGGTAGTGATGTGTAGTGTGAAAATATTTTTAAAGAAACCTGTTAAGTTTTATACATTTATTAATTAAATTCAAATTAAAACGAATAAAATTAAAATTTACCTTTTGTTACAAAAATAATTAAGCAAACATCAAATGTTTTTAGTGTGAGTGATGAACCTGATGCTTTAAAAATACATTTTCAACATTTGGAAAGATACTTTTTTTTCCCACAAAATAAAACCTTTCACGCTGAGAAAATAAAAACGTACGCGGGCGGAGCTGCGGGAAACTGCTAGTTTATAATAATTCTTAAACAGTTTCAAATAACAGGAAATATACCTAATAACTTCAATTTTAATAGGATCCTTCATCACGCTTCATGAACATGGGTACTTTTATAACTTATGTAGGAAGATATATGTCTTTAAATTATAAGGTAATAGTATGTAAGTAAATAGGTACTATCTGTGAATGTGGATTATTCCAATCATAGAATGCCAAAATAGAAGTCACGACCTGCTTACATGAGATCCACTAGCGTTGACCCCCATTTTCATTTCATGGACCCCCAATTTTTTTTTTTCGCTGACATGGACCCCTTGCAAGTTGTCATGGACCAATTGGGGTCGATATAGCCCACTTTGGGAATCACTGGTTTAGATGATCAGGGTGTGGGTTGAATTGCATTCAAGTTAACAAACGAAATACGAAGAAATGAGTAATGATAAAAAAAGTGAGACCGCTCGATGAAAACCTTCGTCAGAGAACAATTGGACAGCTGAGAAGTAGAACAGAATCTCAGACATTGACAAGTCATCCACAGGAACTAGGTCAAAGAAAATAAAAGCTTTTATGGGTGATTTATATATATATATATATACGATAAGATTCCTTATTGATCCAAAAAATGGAAGTGTTTTTTTTTATTATTGCACATATTCATTTTCAGTATATAATTTTACACACACACACTCTCACACACACACTCACACACACACACACATATATATATTATATATATATATATATATACAAACACACGAAAAAAATAGGCTACACTTTGTTTAGATGTTTCAACATTATTGATTTATGATATGTTTTATACAGCTTATTGTAGACGCATATACTCTCAATGGTGTCGCCTGATGCAGGCGAAACATGGTAAACCCTTGATGAAAATAGAAAACATGTCGCTTTCTAGTTCTGAGCTCTGATAATGTTATGCGGGCCAGCAAACTATTTTTGACGAGAGTGAAATAATATATTACGAATAGCTGAGCGACGCCATGAATGGCTGATTCTGTGCAATAGTCAAGTGCCCAACTCTCAGCCTTAACAATACAGATACTGAAAATGTCGCATAAGAGATGGAGTCGGTGGGCCGTCGAGCGCGAGCTCTTAATGCCCCCCCGGCGCTCCCCCACACAAACCAGAGCACTGAAGGACTTAACCCGACTTCAGCCCGTGCGGGAGGGCGCCGGGAACCTCCCCCTTGACCTAGGGGAGGCCCGGTCGACCGAGGACGCTGCGTTTAAAGCGTCCGCAGTTAACTCTCTGTGGGTCAGGGCGGCTTTGCTTCCACTCCGGGGGTTGGTGTTGCGTTACCACTCCCCACCGCCCAGGGAGTCTTTCGGTCGGGACGTTGGTAGTGGCGGGACGAAACGGTTGCCTAGGAGCGGTTTTCACGGCCGCGTAGCTAAAATCATCGGCATGGGTTTTGAGGGCCACCCAAGCCTCATATCCATTAACAGCAACTAGTAATCATGTTAGTGGCAGCTCCCGTTGCGTTGGGAGTCATGCGTTTGGCCGGGTTTTTTTAGCTTCGGGTGGACAAGTCCCCCCTACTAGTCTGCCACGCCACGAAGAGGCAAAACCCCATGTGGACGCCCCCAAGTCTCCTCGAGGGCGCTGCCGCTTACGCAGCACAGACAAAACAGATACAGACAGCTTCATTTACTGTTCTGTCAAGACGTGCGATGTAAGCTCAACAGGACGTTCCGGACTTGACGGGAGCAGAATTCCATTTAAGTGTTAAAATGATACATAATCAATGCGTGCACCGAGGAGCTTCAGTGTCCACGAGGGATGGCCGACAGGTCACGTGGAGCGACCAGACCTACGTCATGTGATGCACCCATGAGCGAATGACGCATTTATGTGAGCGCATGATTCAAATTCCCAGAAGGTGAGAAACGCACATTTAAAAGCATAATTAAAGTATATGCTCATTCTGAATTAAAAAAAAACCTAAACACATTTTTTTTCATATAAATCCTTTTTATGCACTTGTGTTTGCGTTGTTATTTTACGCTGTTTTACCTTTATTAAGAAGCGGTTGTGTAAATGGGTAAAGTTCTGGCGCAAACATGTTTCATATTTCCTTCATTTTCCCCTTCAAAAATAATTTTTTGTTTACCGCAAACCCAAATATGTCAAAACGTCAAAGAACATAGAAACAACTACACTGTTAATCTCTACACCAAAACACGCAACCATTGAGCAAATCATATTCCATTCTTCTTCCCCTTGAAAAACAGGAAAAACATATTTTTGGGAGTTAAGGGTGGCTGAAAAATTGAATAATGTCTTGTCATCGGCAATGAGTCTATACCGACAGGATGACGTGAAGTGTGTCAATTGGAAGTCCCTTTATTGGAAGTCCCTTTATTGGAAGTCCCTTTATTTTACCGTGAACACAGAAACGCACGAACAAAAGCGAAGTTACTATTAAGAATGTTTTTTTAAAAAGGAAGTCATCGATGATAATTTACTATTAATTTGTTATAGTTTATTTAATTTCGTTCTTGTATCACACGCCATATCATTCTCCGAGATTTATTCCATAATTAAATTACGCGTGTTATAATAATGAATTCTTTCCGTCTTTCTGCTCATACTAGGAACACTTGGGATTATGATAGGATTGGTACTACGGTTTCTCATGTCCCCTGGAATACTGGTTAAAAGTGATACTAATCCCGGGATTTCCCGTGATGTAATTAATTATAAATAAAATATAGAACCATGACAGTGGGTTTAAATAGTTGGTTAATTTTGTAAGCCTTTTAATAAATAAAAAAAAACCCCATTGTCACTGTTTTTTGAGAGGTGGGTCACTAGCTGCTATGCACTTCGTTTTCATCTTAGCCCTAGAAATAGAAAAGTAGCTAATATTATGCTTGTTAATAAAAAGTCGGACTCAAATATTAGAGCTACCCTTCGTGGTCGCACAAGCACAAATGATATGAAAGCGGAAATGAAATGAACCAATCCGTTAGTTCTGTTCTCTCCCACAAAATAAATATATTTTTTCTTCGTGGACGTACCCCATACTACTAGCGGTGTAAGTTTTTTTTTTTCGATCCTCACGTTATAAAAATTAATGCGATAACGTAGCCAGTATATTTCCCTGCTTTTTGTGGACGATTATATCTGTATTCTAAAAAAAAAAAGTGCTGAACTGTATTATTCCACTGTATCGTATTTGAATTTTTTTTATCTTTCCTAAGCAAACGTTCACAATTATTCACAGAACGTGTCAAATCTAAAGTTTCAGTCAAACGATCTTAAGCACGTAATCATTACAAGCACGCGACTTAACTGCACGCAACTCATTGTTAAATAAAACGGTAATGTGTATTTTGTATGTGCATGTGTCCAGTCATTATTGACACCTCACATGTGGTGCGGATTGTTGAACGATGTTGGAGATTCATGGAAGAGTTGAGTGGGCTTTGATGAGAAGGACAAAGTGAAGGATAGCAACTAATTGAGAGAGGGAAATGGAAGAGAAACATACACATTTGTAAGTTGTTTACTTCTGGGGATGTGAGAGAGAGTTTCCACGTGTAATTATTGGCTTAGTGGATAGTCAATGTGTGACAGACAGGGACGAGACAGACAGAAAGAGACATAGAGAGAGATATATCAAGAATATTTTGGAATGAGAGAAGCAGTCAAAGTGAAGGACGGCTTAATGTTGGATAGAGACATGGATAAAGTGGCAGATGGGTAGTTGGATGAGTGGATGGATAGAGGGAACGAGAGATGTACAGATAGAGTGTATCAAGCCTAAAGAATTAGATTTAATGAACACAATCTCTACATTCTGAACTCCCACTAGAGGTACCCAAAAAAAAACCCCTAAGAAAAGAGTAAATGTCCCCCAGACTCCGCTTAGTTGAAGAGTTGTAAAAGATGTTTCACTCCTGCCGATAGGAAGGTTGAATTAAATTTTGCTACCTCTTAAGTCTCAAGATTCAACGCACTCCACATGTTGGGAAATACCGGTCTAATTGGGAAATTGGTCTACGTTGGCAACACTGCTCCAAATGGAAAACACTGGTCTAATTGAAAAACAATGGTTTAATTGGAAATCAATGGTTTAATTGGGAAACACTGGTCTAATTGGGAAACACTGGTCTAATTGGGAAACACTGGTCTAATTGAAAAACACTGGTCTAATTGGGAAACAATGGTTTAATTGGAAATCAATGGTTTAATTGGGAAACAATGGTTTAATTGGAAATCAATGGTTTAATTGGGAAACACTGGTCTAATTGGGAATCACTGGTCTAATTGGTTGTTGTTGCTTATTGATGAATTAAATTGTTTCCAATTATTATTTCTTAATTAAAGAAATTCGGCGAATCTGACGATGGACTGCACGACCTCCCCAATTGTAATATAAGGCACGTGGAAGGATTTACCTACACCTTGATTGTAACCCTCGTTATCTCATTTATAATATAAATGTACTAATCACCGGAAGTGCCCATGTCTAATTCTATCAGTTGTGGTGTCTTGTTAAAATGGTTTAAGAGCCTATCAGTTGTGGTTTCTTGGTCAAACGTTTTAAGAACCTATCAATTGTGATGTCTTGTTCAAACGGTTTAAGAACCTCTCACTGGACTCGCCTCCGAGCTAAAATGTTTCCTGCTAGGGGGCAGTAATTTGGAATTAATCCCCGTATCACTTGCCCCTGCATGTTTCCATTTTACTCATCTTTCCCATCATCTCAGACATGAAAGTGGGAAAATATAGATTACACATCTCTCTTTACTTGGCGTATCCTCTGCTACTGACTACTTTATAATTCTACGAACTTTTGGCTACACAACAATTAACTATATTAACATTAGGAACACAAACATTTAACTATATTAACATTAGGAACACAAACATTTAACTATATTAACATTAGGAACACAAACATTTAACTATATTAATATTAGGAACACAAACATTTAACTATATTAACATTAGGAACACAAACATTTAACTATATTAACATTATGAACACAAACATTTAACTGTATAAACCACATTTTTCTAGGCATAACAATTTGCTGATTAATATGATTCAGTCTGTCCATGACACACAGCGGGAGTCTGGCAGAGACGTCTCTATCACTCGGTTATTTAACCACCATTAAAAGCCAACAGCAGCCCTTATCTATATGCGTATCTATAAACATATCTGTATGCTTATCTATAAATATATCTGTATCCTTATCTATAGACATATCTGTATGCTTATCTATACACATATATGTATACTTCTTATAAACGTATATTTATACTTAAATATAAACATATAATCTGTTAACTTATGTGTAAACTTATCTGTATACGTATATATATAAACATATATGTATACTAATTATCTATGAACATATCTGCATACTAATCTAAAAACATACCTGTAAGCTTTGTATCTATAAAAAAATCTGTTGTTTATCAATAAACATAATATGTACATAATTATCTATACAATTTCCTGCATACTCTCTTTGATCAAGCACATTTGGGTGGACACCATTCGTTTCGCTTATTAAGCTTCTCGTCCTATCTTCCATAAAGGTCCACTGATATTTGATTTCCTGTACCCTGAAAAAAAATGACTTGGAGAAGGGAGCTGGAGGCAGACACCAAAAAGAGTGGGCACAACTGGGGACAGCTGGAGAGACTTGCCCAAGACCGGGATGCCTGGAAAGCCTTTGTTGGTGGCGTATGCCCCAGACGGCACGACGGGCGATGATGATAATGATGATGACCCTGATTCAACTTCTGATATGATGTCCCCACAGCTTTGAAGATATCTGTTAAACCTTTTTACCTTACGGCATTACGAAAAGATAACATTTTTCAAATTTGGCATATAATAATTAAGACAAGAGAATGGCAATTGGCATCCACAAAATGACGTTATTCATTGCTAAGATATTCTTATTATAAGTTTTGACAATTATTTCAAACACTCTATTCCTGTCGCCTGTCCCATGCCCCCTGTCCCATGCCCCCTGTCCCATGTCCCCTGTTCCATGTCCCCTGTCACATCTTTGACTTCGATCGAAAACCACAGAGGCTTTTAAAACATTTCGGACGCCATTTTTTATATTTGTTTCATACATGTTGAGTTGAGGTCAGGTGCTGTTCAAAATTTAAATAAACCTGCCCCAAGCATCCGTCTGGTTCTCGTGTTCTCTACTTCAGTTTGAGCACCGTAGATTTAGAACCTTTCTGTCCCCAAAGTTCACAGTTCCCCCCACCCCCATTGCCAGCCCCTCCCCTCCATCGTCCTAGTTGTCAGGATCCCCAAGGAATTTCATGTCTGCTCCCTTCATCGTTCGTCCCGTGGATTCTCACGGTAGTCTCTTAAGCTTGTTAATTATCCTTACTGGCCCTCACATCAAATGGTCCACTACAGAGATAATCTATTGAGAAACATTGAAGCAAGATTTGCAGACGGCAATGCCTCCCCCGACTTTGCTCTCACGTTCACAAAATGGAAGACAGCCAATTATGTATGTTAAATTAATTACAAGAATCTCAATGCCGAGAAATGGAAGTGTAGTCGACACGTAATAGTCAATATTTTTTATTGGTGCAATTCCAACTATAACATTTTTTAAACTTACGATTTAATGAGGAACACAAAACAAACCCAAAATAATTTGTGACGTCATATATGCAAAGCTCATCTTGAGAGTCAACAATCGATAAAATTTTTCTCGTAATGGCATGATTTGGAATTGAAATATCAAAGTCGGTTGTCATGGCTCATTCTAGCCCCGCAGCACCGGCCCATTCGTTCAAATCTGTACGAGAGACGGGTTGGCAAGGCGTCGATTTACTGGTCATCCACGTGCTCGTGGCTGATAGAGGACGTTGATTGATTGTCGAGGAGTCCAGGCGAGGATTAAAAATCGGGTTAAACGTGTGTAAAAATATTGTCTCGGCATCAGGCTGAAAGCAATAACACTTAATTGCTCCATGATTGAGCAATGGCCGGGAGACTCTCACACCGTGAAGTACTGAGCCTCGTTTTGTGTCAACACAATTATCAAATAATAAAAAAATCTAAAAATCCCATCGGGTTTTGTGATTTAAATCTCTCCCCCTTGTCAGGTGGATTATAACAGATGACCGCCGCTTTAAAGGAATGCTCGCATCAGTGGCGTAGTGAGGGAGGGCAAGGGGGGCATCATGCCCCGGGCGCCACTCACAAAGGGGCGAAAATTGTATATTTTACTATAATATTGTATGGTTTTCGAATGGGGGGGGGGCGCTAAAAAGGTATGGGGGTGCTAAAAAGGTTTTGTGCCCCGGGCGCGAGTTAAGCTCGCTACGCCAATGGCTCGCATTATGATGTCCGACCAAGCTGACGCAAATTGAGGAACACTTTTAGTACGCAATGAATTTTGTGCACTTTCCGACTGCAAGATATTACATTTATTCAAGAGTATAGGCGGTTTTATATTTTGGTTGATCTTTCTCTTTTAAAGGCGCATATATGACGTAGTTTGCCCTTTTATTTGAATAATCTTATAATATAGATTCTATGTAAAATTTGTAAAAATAAAAATAATATTTGCTAATTCTATTTAGTTTTCAAGGACACCAATAATTAAATTTAAATATTTAGTCGATAGCAAGACAATAAAAGACTAGGGCTAAGCCGGGTGCAGTTTTCTTTACACCAAGTCCGGGCATTTTGAGAAAATACTTGGTAGGTCCAAGTGTTACAAAAATGAGTTAAATTCTCATTATCTATAAACATGAATCCCACAGCCAGTCCGGCACACCACCTGCCGGCCTTTAAAGATGAGTCATACAGCCAGTCCTACACCCTACCTGCCGGCCTTTAAAGAAGAGTCCTACAGCCAGTCCTAAATCCTACCCGACGTTCTTTAAACAATAAGCTTACAGACAGTCCCTATTAACTTTCAAATTTCAAACACATTGACACATCTGATCATAATGGACACAATTGGAAAACCCAAGTAAACGCTTAACCCCAACATGTTTTGTAATTTAAACCAAGTAAAAAATAAACACTGAAATTAAAAAACACGATTTCTTTTGATGCATGCCTGGACGGGGCTGCGCCCACGCTCTCTGCGCATCGACACGACGAACCTCGGCTCAAATTAATGACCAGTGTTACGATCTCTGCCGATGGACACATAACTTCTCACTGGGCTCATAGCTTCAATCATATAATAAATTAGTTAATCACACGCAGACACGAAACAATCATGTGCACTATTTGCTTTGCATTAACAAATATGGAGTGCACATTTTGAATCAATGAACACGATTAATATAGTTCGTCCATCGTACGCGAAGATGACTGAGGCGATGAAGATGACCAAGACAATTTTAGACTTGAGTAGTAGCCTTGACTTGAGTAGTAGCCTTGACTTGAGTAGTAGCCTTGCCTTGAGTTGTAGCCTTGACTTGAGTAGTAGCCTTGACTTGAGTAGTAGCCTTGACTTGAGTAGTAGCCTTGACTTGAGTAGTAGCCTTGACTTGAGTAGTAGCCTTGACTTGAGTAGTAGCCTTGACTTGTGTAGCAGCCTGGGAATAGACCAGAATGCAGTAGATGACCAGCGGTGTGTCTTATGTGCTTCACTGTGCTCTTTATGCGTTCTACGTTGCAGGAGTTGTCGGGATTTTCATTGTGTCATGGTCATGCTGCCAACGGGACTCCATCTCCTTCTCTTAGATGAGTTGCCATCCAAGGTTATCGTTTCACATTCCTGGGGATTGAACTCCAGCCCACTCGCTTGGGATTGACTGAGTTTAGACCACTCGGCCAACCGATTAATACAATCGTGGACAATAATTCTTTACAGTTAAAATAAGGAATATAGCTAAGAATTAAATTAACACCACGGATCATGGTTCTCTTATCATGCAAAACATTATTTTTACTCAGTTTGAAAATGTATCATTCTTTACAAACCCTGTCTGTCAAAAGAGAGTTAGTCGTTTTAAATCGTGAAAATTAACATTTCGGAGCAATATCAGGCCTATTATTATGTATTTTATAATTTAAAATAAATTAAGATAACGCTTGATTTAATTAAATTTTAGTTAAACTATTTCATTAACACACAAAAGACTTCTTAATAATGCGGTTCTTATGACTTATCAGATGGATGTAAAATTTTTGTGTTGATTCGCGAAAACACCAAACATATTGCCATAAAAGATAGTTTGAATTTTGAGTAAATAATTTTTTCTGATTCATTACTTTTTGTTTGCCTTTAATCTCAAATTATTTATATAAAATTAACTCCATAAAAGGTCTTCACTAAAGAAAATGTGAAACATGATTTGGATGTTATAGATATGGATACAAATCATTAACTATTTCCCCAGGCGCGTAATCCTTCATGAACCCCCGGGGCGTGACTATACTAATCGGACACATCAAAACCCCACCCACCCGGGGCTAACTACGCTACTCGGGAAGTCAATTATAAATTATTTTTGCATTATGTTAAATTAACAGCTTTCAGAATATTTTTGAATTGTTGTCGTAGATGATATAAATAACGTAATTCTTTTGTCGTAGATGATATAAATAACGTAATTCTTTTGTTTTAGATGGTATTAATAACGTAATTCTTTTGTCGTAGATGATATAAATAACGTAATTCTTTTGTCGTAGATGATATAAATAACGTAATTCTTTTGTCATAGATGATATAAATAACGTAATTCTTTTGTCATAGAAGATATAAATAACGTAATTCTTTTGTCGTAGATGATATAAATAACGTAATTCTTTCGTGCAAATAAGGGCATCACATTTTCCCACTTCCCCTTGAAAAACAGAGAAACAGATTTTTTGGGGTCGGGGGTGGGGAAGAAAATTTTGAAAGATTGTGATGTCATCGGCAACGAGTCTATGTGCTGAATTTCAACTCAGTAGTTTGACGGGAAGTGTGTCAATTAGCCGTCTGAAGAATATTCCCACCCAGCTTGAACAAAACGAAGTTAATACAAAGGATTAAACAAAAAAAAAAACCCAGAAAGTTTATGGAAGAGCTCCATGTGCAGGCAGGTCGTAAAAATAAGCAGACAATTAAGGAATGTTTTCCACGGGAACGTCCAAAAAAAAAAAAAAAAAAAAAAAAAAAAAAAAAAAAAAAAAAAAAAAGAAGGTTTTACAGTAAATAGAGATAGATTAATATTGGCCTAATTTCCGCAGAGCGTGACTTCACGTCCCAAATGTTTCGTTTATCCGCCGGCTCGTTTGAAGTAAAAATGTAGAAACGAAAGCGGAAGTTCGTTATGTCTTCTCAGTTAGTTTTTATTTTAGGAATTGGGAATTCGACCTTTAATACAAGAACGTAAGCGCGTCAGAATCACGTGAAGGTATAAGGTCACAAGATTGTCATAAGTACTGAGATATTAATTATAAAATGGGGTGGGGGGATTATTTGCAACAAAAGGAGGTCAGTTGTTTCTTTGTTGTGTTTTATTTGACTGAAGTCACCGAGAAGTCACCGAGACGTCACCGAGAAGTCACCGAGAAGTCACCGAAGGAAAACTTTAAACACATAATATGATTTATGTAGGAATGAAGAACTGAAAAAAAAAAACAATTTCCCAAGAAGTCCTCTCAAGATATTCTCTCAAGAAGTCCTCTGAAGTTGTCCTTACAAAAATTCCTTTCAAGATATCCTCTGAAGAAGTCCTCTCAAGATGTTCTCGCAAGATGTCCTCTCAAGAATTCCTCTCAAGATTTTTCTCAAGATGTCCTTTCAAGAAGTCCCCTAAAGACGCCCATTACAAAGTACGACTAGAAAAAGGTGAAACATATTAAAGACTGTTCAACATTTATCGTTGGGAGATATCTTGCCACACATTACCTTAAAACACTGACTTAACATTTGTGACAAGGATATCTGACACGATATTCAGTTGCATTTTATTATCATCAAGTTAATCCAGCAAAAGAATATGTCCCTGTTTAAGAGTGCACCAAATGTTTAAGAAAGCACCAAGTGTTTAAGAACGCACCAATTATTTACGAAGGCACCTCATGTTTAAAAACTCACCAAGTGTTTAAGAACGCACCAAATGTTTAAGAAAGCAACAAGTGTTTAAGAACGCACCAATTATTTACGAAGGCACCACATGTTTAAAAACTCACCAAGTGTTTAAGAACGCACCAAGTGTTAACGAACGCACCAAGGGTTTAAGAACACACCAAGTGTTTAAGAACACACCAATTGCTTAAGAATGCACCAAGTGTTTAAGAACACACCAAGTAAACAACTGTTATGACACATACATTGGATGAGAATAAAGTGCTCTCCTTTTTCCTTAGTAATGACTAATAGACATTCATCTCACTGGTCGCTATTTCAGGATGTGATATGGGGTTTCATATACATTGTATACTTCGTTATAAATCTAATTTGTCTTTGATATGGGCTGGAGATTAGCACGCATCAGACCCACCCTCAACCACAGTCAAAATTAGGTATATTTGTCCACTAAAGTCAGATAATCAATAGTCGGGTAGAATGAGATTACGAGGGCGTATCCCTCCGGTGGAGGTGAGGACATCGCCAATTACAATTAGGGTTGGTTCCGTTGGAAGTCACTAACAGGGCAATAGGTTTTTCGGGACAAAATCCGAGGGGAGGGAAAGTTGCTCGTCCAGAGCTTGAAGAAAGGCAATATTTGTACAGTGAAGAAGAGGTTACGCACATATTTTAATGTTGACTGACAGACTGATGTGTTAAGTCTTCGATAAGTCAGTACAGTGATACTCGACAAGCTCCAGCAGAGTATACAGTCAAATCTCGTGAGGATGTAAATAAAAAACCAAAAAGAGATCGTGAAGCGATTAAAAGCTCATCACTGTGCGGTTAGTCAGAGAGTACGGCCGCAGGAATTTGTGTTTGTTTAACGTTATTGTCACTTAGTGAGCCGAAACAAGAGCCACAATAACAAAAGAGAGAACTAATCGTATATTTACATTGACGCACATAACTGAACTAAGGCGTCTAATTTTCTAAGGGTCGGTTCACACGATCAAATTTCGCGTCAAATTGTTGTATGAACGCACTATTTTGTGCGTGGTTTCTTTTTTTGGGGAATTTGATCAAATAGTAATTTGAAAGTTGTGACAAGGCTTCATACACGAATTGCATCAAATGCTTGAAGGACAATTTGATCGTGTGAACCGACCCTAAATGAACGATTGGACTGATTGAGATAATAAACCGCCAGTATCCCAACACAACATCTTTACAGTGAATTAAACCAAACATAAACACAAAGTTGTTCGTGTAAATTATTAATATGCATTTTTTTTTCTATTTTTTAAAATATCAATATTCTAAAGTCCCACCCGCTTTTGCACGGCAGATTTATTTTACTAACTATTTCAGAAAAAAAAGAAGAAAATTAATTTCTTGAAATCAGCGCCATAATATTTCCTACATCTTCCCCTTGAAAAATCGGAAAAACTGAATTTTAGGGTTTTCGGGTTAGTGGGCTGGGCTGAAAATTTGATATAGTATGTTGTCATCAGCTACGAGTATATGTGCCAAGTTTCAGCTGGATAAATTGATGGGGGATGGGTCAATTAGCCGTCCGAAGATTTTGCCACACACCCAGCAACTTAATATAAAGGATTTTAAAAAAAAGACGCGTTAGCTATATGTTACTGTGTTCGGTAACATAAATGAACACAAGACCTAGACAGATGAGTACCTACAGCCAAGTTACCAAAGTCCTATTGGTAGGTCCAATTAACGTTACTTGTCAACCAATATTTCCAATGCCAGTAGTACTTCGATCCTGATCGGTCTCTGATTGGATCTCGCTACATGGCATTCGCATCACTGGATTTACAGTTCGCGGGAAGATAACTCTTTCATTAGGCGGTTTCAGAAAGGAAGTGAGAGTTAAACGTCGTTTGCTAAACTATAATAGGAATTTGGGATATGTCTAAAATAGGAGTTTGGGATAATATGTCTAAAATAGGAGTCTGGGATATGTCTAAATTAGGAGTCTGGGATATGTCTAAAATTGGAATTTGGGATAGGTATAAAATATTTATCTTTAAAAGTTCACTTCAGAGAAAGTGCTTTAAGAAAATTGTTTTTGAGATAATTGTTTTAACAGAAGATGCCGGTAAATTTAATTTGATAGAATGCATTAAACATGAATGTATCTTGAATGATATAGTCTTCAAAGTCATTAAATGGACGATTCCACTGACTAAACATTTTAACAGTTTAAGTTCGATCTTTCTTCCCAATTGTTTTGATTGCATACATTCTTCATATACTTAAGATAAGGACCGATATATATAAATATATACATTCATTTGTTCCCATATCTGTTAGACATTTCCCGGCAGTTATTAAATCAAATAATCACTATTAAAGGTATGGAAATGAGGATTTAAGACTGGTTTTTTCTTTTTTTTGCGTTTGATTTGAGAAACACTTAAAATGTCTTACGTTGAAACTGTTCTAGTTTAAATGTCGAGACCTCAATCAGAACTTTTAGCGATATGCTGAAAGTGAATATGTACGATGTAACCAATACACATTTATGTTCATTTTGGATCAATAAAAGAATCATATCTCATCGCAGCGAATCGTACTCCTTTCTTATATTAAACGTTATGTTGTAGCTAAGACCCCTATTACGTAAGAGCCCTATTACATAAGATCTCTATTACGTAAGATCCCTATTACATAAGATCTCTATTACATAAGATCTCTATTACATAAGATCTCTATTACATAAGATCTCTATTACGTAAGATCCCTATTACATAAGATCTCTATTACATAAGATCTCTATTACGTAAGATCCCTATTACATAAGATCTCTATTACGCAAGATCTCTATTACGTAAGATCCCTATTACATAAGATCTCTATTACGTAAGATCTCTATTACGTAAGATCTCTATTACGTAAGATCCCTATTACATAAGATCTCTATTACGTAAGATCTCTATTACGTAAGATCCCTATTACATAAGATCTCTATTACATAAGATCTCTATTACGTAAGATCTCTATTACGTAAGAGTCCTATTACGTAAGAGTCCTATTACGTAAGACCCCTATTACATAAGATCTCTATTACGTAAGATCTCTATTACGTAAGATCTCTATTACGTAAGATCTCTATTACGTAAGAGTCCTATTACATAAGATCTCTATTACGTAAGATCTCTATTACGTAAGATCTCTATTACATAAGATCTCTATTACGTAAGATCTCTATTACATAAGATCTCTATTACGTAAGATCTCTATTACATAAGATCTCTATTACGTAAGATCTCTATTACGTAAGATCTCTATTACGTAAGATCTCTATTACATAAGATCTCTATTACGTAAGAGTCCTATTACGTAAGATCTCTATTACGTAAGAGTCCTATTACATAAGATCTCTATTACGTAAGAGTCCTATTACGTAAGATCTCTATTACGTAAGAGTTCTATTACGTAAGATCCCTTTTACGTTATATCCCTTTTACGTAAGATCCCTATTACGTAAGATCCCTATTCCGTAAGAGCCCTATTACGTAAGATCACTTTTACGTTATATCCCTTTTACGTAAGATCCCTATTACGTAAGATCCCTATTACGTAAGATCCCTTTTACGTAAGATCCCTTTTACGTTATATCCCTTTTACGTAAGATCCCTATTACGTAAGATCCCTATTACGTAAGATCCCTTTTACGTAAGATCCCTATTACGTAAGAGCCCTATTACGTAAGATCCCTATTACGTAAGAGCCATATTACCTAAGAGCCCTATTACGTCCCATTTGTTGCTATTCGTGTTTCAAAATTTCGAACAGAAGTGATATTCTTCTGAAGACAACTTTGTAGTCTACATGAATTTTGTCAACTTTATTTCAACTCCTTCATCCCAGCAACACTATTTGAAACAAATCTATAGACCACCACACAATCCCATGTAGTTTAAAGAAGTGACTTAAACTTTATGTTCACACAAAAGACGTAAAATATTATGACTTGATAACATTCAAATCTTGGTATGTTATGGCCTACGAATTCAGGGGGTCAATGGAATTAAGCGGCCTAAGGAGATAAAGACACGTGGATCAATGGGACTTTTCTAAAATGTAAAGAACAAGTAAAAATGTTAATAAATTATTTTTTTTTAAAAAATGTCCATATTCAATTTTAAAATCTACAAAATATAGACTATTTGGAATTTAATGGAAAATTGCCAAATTTTTTTCGTTCGAAATGTTTTTTTAGGTAACTCATTTGGAATCTCGATATCACAAGGAAAAAAATCAAATTAAAGAATCAAAAGACAATTTATTTTTTTCTGAGACAAAAAACGATACCGACAGTTCACTGAGGACATGAGGATGGTTCACTGAGGACATGAGGATGGTTCACTGAGGACATGAGGATGGTTCTTTGAGGACCTGAGGATCGTTCACTGAGGACATACCGACATTTCACTGAGGACATGAGGACAGTTCACTGAGGACATGAGGATGGTTCACTGAGGACATACCGACAGTACACTGTGGACATGAGGACAGTTCACTGAGGACATGAGGATGGTTAACTGAGGACATACCGACAGTTCACCGAGGACATGAGGATGGTTAACTGAGGACATAACGACAGTTCACTGTGGACATAAAGATGGTCGACTGGTGAATGAGGACGTGATATTTGCTAACAGTTCAAGGAGTGCATTTAACATGCAGTCCATTCGATCACAGAAAGTATCTCTCTCCCCACCCCCCCTCCACACCACGGGTTCTCCTATATTCTAGGGCGCCTCATCATCTTTTCTAGTTCATCGCTTTTAATTTATTTTCCCCCAGCCATTTCTTCTCATTTTGTTTCATCTCAACAACGTCCCGCACATATGAAATGAATTCGCACAGCTTGTATTATTAACCCCCACCTACATAACAAGTGTGACACTGTTTTGTGCACATGCACACATCATATTTCACCTCCCGGAATCCAATGCAAATGCATTAGCACTTAGCACCAATTCTTTTTATGGTTTTAGCCTGTCCACGCACTGAAATGAACAGACGACAGAAGCCCTTTCACACCATGCACTGAAATGAACACACGACAGAAGCCCTTTCACACCATGCACTGAAATGAACAGACGACAGAAGCCCTTTCACACCATGCACTGAAATGAACACACGACAGAAGCCCTTTCACACCATGCACTGAAATGAACAGACGACAGAAGCCCTTTCACACCACGCACGTTCCCAGATGTATGTTTCCCAGCAGTGACAACCCACTAACTCGTCACCTAGGTTACCGGATGCGAGCCATTTGCTTGACTAATGGTCTCAGCCGAATTTTGTTTACAAGTGGTTGATGACCTGAACACATCTAATGCTTCCTTTTTAGGAAGGGTCGAGAACTCTTCCCATCCGTTTTCTCAGTATCAGCCAGTCCGGATAATGAATTGTTTGCTTAGCGACAACAGCGTGTAATGTGCAAGGTTTCTTGTCACTCACGTCTCCATCAAGTAATAAAAATGTATGCAAAAAGGCTCAGTGAGGGGTGGGGATTTTAGGGGGGGGGGTAGGAATCTTATTTATTTGTCTGATACAGTTTGTGGTGCATACTTTTTTAGGAATCTTATTTATTTGTCTGATACAGTTTGTGGTGCATGGTTTCGTTTGTAAGGGTTATTTAAACAGTATTTGTAGGGTGCATTAGTGCAGTAACGAGGTATCATCATACAATCACCATCCGGCCACCATTACAATCATTATCAGTTCACCATGTTATCACCAGAATTCCTGACCTGAGGGTAACCCTGCCACCATCTGATCATCCAATCCTGTCTACCGATGTAGTTGTCTTCCCTTCCTGCATCATGTCAACACATGTGCACACCATT
This sequence comes from Omphiscola glabra, assembly GCA_964017045.1. Taxonomy (NCBI): domain Eukaryota; kingdom Metazoa; phylum Mollusca; class Gastropoda; family Lymnaeidae; genus Omphiscola; species Omphiscola glabra. Next base: position 66,690,670 of record OZ024794.1, read on the forward strand.
GGGTTCATCCTTACATAGATGGTTTCTTTTCATCACAGTAGTATGATTAACATATTAAATCTGCCTACAATAATAGAAGTGCAGGATTAATAAAATGGTTGATAACAACGAAGACGTTGACGGGGTAAAATTTTTTACATAAATGTTTAGCTTATCCACAACACAATCATGAAATATAGTTTAAAGAATAGCTAAGAACCAAAGTTTTTCTTATACATCCATCATAAAATTTAATATCGAGAAATTTGGGGGGGGGGGGGGTTTCCCTTATTAGTATTTCCCCTCTAAGACTCGCAACCACACATTTCTTTCACGCCACTGAACTATATTAATTTTCTAATGACCCACCCGCTTTTACACCGCATATTTATTGTACCAAGAATTTTAGAAAAACAAAAGAAATTATTGCGCGCCAGAAGCACTTGCGAAAGGTCCTAAAAAAGAATCTCATTTAGAGTAGTAATCGGGATTTATTTCTGCATGTTCCCTTTGAAAAACAGGAAAATTGATTTTTAAGGGTTGGTGGGTGGGGCTGGGAATTTGAAAGAATGTGTTGTCATCGGCGACGGATCTATGAGCCAAGTTTCAGCTTGACAGGTTGAGGGGAAGTGGGTTAATTAGTTACCCGACCGAAGATTTTGCCGGTCACCCACGAACAACAGCAACCTTAACATTAAGGATAAAAAGTAGTTGAGATTGATAGCGTATCTTGACATAAACATTTTTAAATAACCTAAATTATTTACTTGCGTATTTTATTACGACGCCTCACCAAATGTCATCGTCATTACGGCTTTGACTTCCAGAAATACGTTTTTTTAGAAGCCCTGGTGCCGAGACACTGGCCAGCAGCGCAGAATAATTGACCAAAAAGATGGTTAGGAGTGTGGTCATCGCCAATATCATTCTCCGCTGATTATTTGATGGTCAATAAAGGCCGCGGTTAGTGTTAGGTTAGTACAAGCTGGGCGCTGGAGGCTCCCTATATCGATCAGTTTATATGGCTTGTCATTTAACTGAAATCTCTCTCTAATTGAACAGGTTGTACTTTAGGTGAACATTTAAATTACATACTTTTTATCGCTGGCATGTTTTCAGGGTTTAAAATAAATGTTTAAAAAACTCAATAGAACAACACACTCAAAATAAGTGATATTACAATCGACCGCTACAATCCCTGCAGTTTGATTCCTGATTTCATAAAGACATTTCGTACAGGATCACTAAAACGGAGTTGCGAAAATTTTAACACAGTACATTTCTACTATTATTAGAAAAGACGAATTTGGAATTTTATTTTTACCATAAGACTATTTAAACCATGACCACCTACGCAAGCGTGAACATTTTTAATGATCTTCCTACTCATTCTATCCCCCTCCCCCTCCCCCATTGTTCTGGTCCCGTATTGACACTTAATAACCTGTACGGGAGACCACCGCCGCGTTGACAGAAACTAAAGATCTCGCCTTTGGCTTAGTGGGGATCTCAGCTCTCTTTCCTTATTAGATTATTTATACTCGCTAAACTTTTTTTTTTTTCTTTTGTAATGGGAAAAAAAACCAAAAAAAAACTTGTTTATTCCATATTTTTAGCGTTATATCTCAAGGGACATACAAGGCGGATCATGGTTTCGGGGGGGGGGGGGGTTGGGGGGGGGGTCGGAAGGAGTTTATGAGAAACTCCTGCTCAGATTTGATCAATGGATTCGTTTGGTACTTGGGGAATGGATTCGTTTGGTACTTGGGGAATGGATTCGTTTGGTACTTGACGGTAAATTAACTACATGGGGAGTGTTGTTCACAAAAAAAAATAACACACATATGTGAAATTACAAAAAATGAACTAATTAACGGTATAGCGAAAAGTGGAGATCAGCAAAGGCCATGCAAGTTTAAAAGAACACCAGCACTCTCAAGTGGATGGGACTTGGCAAACTTGAATGGTAGCTCATTTAACTTGGATGGTAGCTGATCTAACTTGGATGGTAGCTCGTCTAACTTGGATGGTAGCTGATCTAACTTGGATGGTAGCTCGTCTAACTTGGATGGTAGCTGATCTAACTTGGATGGTAGCTGATCTAACTTGGATGGTAGCTGATCTAACTTGGATGGTAGCTGATCTAACTTGGATGGTAGCTGATCTAACTTGGATGGTAGCTGATCTAACTTTGATGGTAGCTCATCTAGACCGAGAAAAAACTCTTGCAGGCCTCCATTGCCTTGCGATTGCAAAGGCAGTCAACCTCAACGGACATAAAATCCAATTTGACATTGACTATCAAAAATGCGGCCAACTCTGCGACGTCCCTGTTGCCAATGCTGTATCTTGGGATCAGGGGATATAGGGGTGCCAATGCTTTATCTTGGGATCAGGGGATAGAGGGGTGCCAATGCTTTATCTTTGGATCAGGGGATAGAGGGGTGCCAATTCTGTATCTTTGGATCACCAGATAAAGGTGGTGCCTGCACAACTCAAAACGTGTGTCAAGCTGTAACACTTAATGAAAAGCGAGTGCAGGCCGAAAGAAAATAGGACCCCGGGGGGGGGGGGGGGGGGGTGAAGCTATTAAGAAAATAATTTAAAAAAATAATATTTCTTTACTTCGAGGGCCGCATAGTGGGTGCTGGAGGGCAGTAGTATTTTGTGCAGGCCTGGTTCAGACCATCGTCCCACTGAGATGGAAGGATGCCCCCACCCCACCCCCACCCAAAAAAAAAATTAAATGAAAATAAGGTGAAAAAAAATTTGTTAGCACATAAGATATTTTTTTTTAATCCATGAGTTTTAATGTAGTTTTAAAATAATGATACTAATGTATGTACTGAGCATAATCAGATAGACAAATGGGGAACAAATAGAACAATGGAACTGCAGATCAGACAGAACTGACGAAATAGTTGACGGTGCACGCTTAACTCAGATCGCAGTGGTCATGGCTATTCTAAGACCAATGGGAACCCTGGCTATAATAAGACCAATGGGAACCCTGGTTATACTAAGACCATTGGGAACCCTGGCTATGATAAGACCAATGGGAATCCTGGCTATACTAAGACCAATGGGAACCCTGGCTATAATAAGACCAATGGGAACCCTGGCTATACTAAGACCAATGAGAACCCTGGCAATACTAAGACCAATGGGAACCCTGGCTATAATAAGAACAAGAGGAACCCTAGCAATACTAAGAGAGAGAGAGAGAGACAGAGAGAGAGAGAGAGAGAGAGAGCGAGAGAGAGAGAGAGAGAGAGAGAGAGAGAGAGAGAGAGAAATTTCCCGGGGTTCCGGTCGACAAGTCTGAGGTGGCTTGCCCATTTGGAAGCGTTAGTCACCGGACCCCCTCGACGTTAACCCGGGAAATAAGACCACCATTGGGTGCCCCGCTGTGGCAGACAAAGGCATGCATGGTACCTGCGGAGTAAACAGCTCCTGCAGGGCTGCCAGCTGTGATATTCACAGATGGAAGAAAAGGCAGATACAAGGTAGGGATCATGATTACAAGTTGTCGTTGAGGGATATGAGGCGAGAGGCTTTGATGGAAGCCTCTGTCCGATGATACGCAGCCCTGAGAAAGCTGCTCCTAGGCAACCGTTTCGTCCCAGCTAGTTCGCAAAATATTTGCGATGTGGAAACCCACTGTAGAATCCCTCCTTAAGGGCGTCCGATGCTTCCACGGGACGGGTGGGGGAGATATTAGGACGTTAATGTACCATCCCGACTTCTGGGTGAGTGGACTGCGAAAGCTTCAATCGCAGCGTTTTCGGTCAAACGGACGTCCCCGGGCGGGGAGGGCCTTTTGCAGCAAACCCGATCAAGCGGTTGCGGGTGGGGGTAGTTCGATCCCGGGGGTCCCTGGCGTGCCCCCGAAAGGTCCGGCGTCGGGGAGACCTGGCGCACGGCTTGTGTGGGGATGCGTCAGGGAGGGCATAAAGAGCGTAGGCTCGACGGCCAGCTGATGCCATTTCCCAATGAGATATTTCAGAAACAGAGAGAGAGAGAAAGAGAGAGAGAGAGAGAGAGAGCGGGAGAAAGAGAGTTCAAAGTATTCACATATTATTAAATTTGCTCCACCATTTTAGTAAGAGAGATTTTGTGCGTTTTTTAATAATATTATTTAATTCATTATTATTGTTTTTTCATTTGCACATCGCTGTCACTAAACGACTTACGCTGTCACTAAACCACTTACGCTGTCACTAAACGACTTACGCTGTCACTAAACGACTTACGCTGTCACTAAACCACTTACACTGTCACTAAACCACTGACGAGACTGCAGGAATCAATGGTTTAACTGGAAATATAACTGTGTGGCATTACTGCCTTGTTAAGCGTCAGTTCACATGATCAAATTTCGCGTCAAATTGTTGTATGAACGCACTATTTTGTGCGTGGTTTCTTTTCTTGGAGAATTTGATCAAATAGTAATTTGAAAGTTGTGACAAGGCTTCATAGATGAATTGCATCAAATGCTTGAAAGGAAATTTGATCGTGTGACGTATCGTTTAAAAACATAGTGACGTAAAATAATTTACTTTTATAAAAGTTGGTACTACTTCTTTTAGCAGACGTGAAAGTTAAACTTTTGTACAACTAAGATAAAGACCTCTGTAGGTTTAAAAAGGAAGTTCGATTCTGTTATTATCCACCAATTGTGTTCATCATCATCATCATCATGATCATCATCATGATCATCATCATCATCATCATCATCATCATCATCATCATCATCATCATCATCATCATCATCATCATCATCATCATCATCATCATCATCATCATCATCATCATCATCATCATCATCATCATCATCATCATCATCATCATCATCATCATCATCATCATCATCATCATCATCATCATCATCATCATCATCATCATCATCATCATCATCATCATCATCATCATCATCATCATCATCATCATCATCATCATCATCATCATCATCATCATCATCATCATCATCATCATCATCATCATCATCATCATCATCATCATCATCATCATCATCAGGTCCCGTAGTCCTTCGACCGTTGGGGCGCAACAGATGACATGTACACTATTCTTCTCCATTCCTCTCGGTCTTCTGACCTACGCATATCATCGCCTAGTCTTAATCCTGTCCATTCTTTGATATTATCTTCCCATATTTTCTTCCCATCTTTTTCTTTGTCTTCCTCTTCCTCCTTTAGTCTTGCCCTGCAAGATCTCTTTGGCGAGCCCTTGTTTTCTGGTCACGTGGTCATACCATTCAAGTTTGCGCTTTTTAACAGACGACAGGAGGTCATCGTACTGCCCAATTGCTTGACGAATCCTTTCTTTTATTTGCTCATTGGTGATGTGGTCTCTATAGCAGATGCCAATAATGCCTCTGTAACATCTCATCTCCATTGTGTTATTATCCACCAATTGTGTTATTATCCACCAATTGTGTTATTATCCACCAATTGTGTTATTATCCACCAATGAGAAGCCTTTTAAAAGTCGCAAGGCGCAAATAAAAAAATCAGCTCCTGAATTAAAAATGAATTAGAAAACGTAATCCCGATGTTAACGGCCAAATTTAACAAAAAGAAAATATTTAGATTAATTTAAATTTAATTACGGACCTGAGTTTGAAACAAAAAGAATCACTACCAAAAATATTTGTACTTTGTATGTTTCTTTGACTATATAAAGAATTAGTTTTAATAGTTCAATTATTGTTTTGAAAATACAATGTCTCTTAATTTTTTTAACCACGCCCAGACCCTTATGACTTGAACTCTCAGACGCGATGTAATACATCATAGGTTAATTTGACATCAGTGTAAGGTTTCCTAAAAAAGACAAAATACATCACTCTATAGCAGGGGTCACCAAACTTTTTTCACGGTGGGCTGAATGAACTGGCATCGCGGGCCGTAGTTTGGTGACCCTTGCTCTATAGTCTACACAAAAAAAAAATGAAGTAGCTCAATAAGTTTTTAAAAACTGTTATAATTAACAATCTTTATATATATATATATATTTATCTCTCACAATGTCTGTGAAAGTCTATCGCCTGCCCACTCAAAAGTTATTCCGGGTTTGATATATCCTCTACTGAAGATTTCAAAGAAAGCGTCTTGATGAGATGTCGATATTATTTAATATTTTAGTGCCATCCGATTCCAGCGGGCATTGTCCCGTCTCTGAAAGCGGCTTTCAGTCCGTACAAAGGCAAGGTCGTCAAGCGAGTTGTTGCGAGGGCTTTATGATAAACTGCGGCTTCGACGTGCGAATCTCAATCTCAGTCGGGAGGAAATAAACTGTCTTGGACACAGTAAGTCTCGGTCTCCATGGTAATAAATAATAGCTGCAATAAATTGTTAATGTACAGTGTACATTTTTTAAAATGTTATTTTTTTCTCAGTCCGGTCTTTCTCTCTCTAAATATATGTATATGTTATTTCTGTTGAAGAAAGGAAGAGAGCATTAAGACGTACGCTTCCTTACTTTCTCTTGTATAGAATAAAGTTCGACATTACTCTTGTATTAGGTTAACTAAAATTAAAACGGTCCAAAACTCTTGTAGTGGCGGGACTTAGCAGCTGTGTATAACTCGTCTGATCTTGGCTCGAACTTGTTTGGGGCATCGAAGACAGTGGGAAGTTCGTGTCTAAATGTTCACCAACTGGCCTTTACAAAGTATAGAAAAGTAGAAGATCGGAAACATGCAAGCGGTCATCATTTGAGAACCACTTGTCACATACAGCATAATTATAGGGCAATGACGTCACTAACTCAGGTATGTTTTCCCTCAGAGCTGTCACGAAACCAGTCCTACGCTTCCTTCCCCCACCCCCACCCCCTTTGCGGGACAGCTTAGATCCGACAGCCTGGCCGTGTGCGCGCCTCCAACAGGCGCCGGGCCTTTGTGAGCGAGACGTCAACGCACGGGCAAGTAGTCTAATCACTACAGGGAGAGTTCTGTCAGCAAAGAGGGAAGCGTGGACCGGAGCAACGAGACGTGATTCAAATAATCATTTGTGCAGGTCACATTGTATCTGATTGGCTGTTATCATATTGGGGCCTGATCACTTTCCTTATTTCTGTGAACTTTAGGAACTGTGTGCCTTGTGGTGAGTAGTAGCATTTTCTTTTGGGGAGTAAATAATGGCGCTGAATCAGTGTAGACATACGGACATTTTTCTCTCTCACTAGCTCTTTAAGATTTATTTTATATATAGTTATTTGTAATTTTTTAAAATTAAAAAAAAAAAATTAATGCCATATAAAATTTTGGTATATGAAAATGCTTGCACGTATTTAAAAGTAATTATTAGGAAATTATCAGGATGTAAATAAAACAATATATTATTTGAATTTCACAAATGAAATATACGACTTTAACGACTTAAGACAAAGAGAAATGCAATTTCACATCTATGACGAATAGGAATAGAAATAAGAGGACATATTTAAATTTCAACGGTTTTTGACTCACTAGTGATTTACAGCATATTGTATTCAGGAATAGTGGGGTGGCGTAGATATTTCATAATAAGAAAAGTTCTGTTTTTGTATTTGCTCCCCACACCCTCTCCCCCTTTTTCAGTTCTAGAAGGTAGAGAATCTTTTATATACCCATTCATATCCCCTGATCTGCCACGACATCTACGTCATTCCACGTCACTATCTGCACGTCACTTCCCTTGACTTGACTGCGCGGGTTGTTGTTATGCAGGTTTACATCATCCTTTATTTATCATCTAAACTGCGCAGATTAAGTCGGAACATAAGAGAGACTACGGCTAGCTAATGGTTTTTGTCCCGACCTGTTGGGCACACTGTCATTTTGTTTATGATATGAAGATCTATGCTCAACCACCCACTGAACCAGAGATACACATTTTCTATTCACCATCTGACATTTCGAAGTGGATGAATTATTATTTTTTATAGGAGAAGTAAGCTAATGGCATAACAGACATAACAACATTCAATAAATAATGCAAAATATGATACAATTCTGTAATGTAGAGGAGTTTAACGATACCGGGAAAAATGGTATAAATCCTTTTATCAAAAGCTCAAGATGAATTACTAATTTTCAGTTTACTCTTAAATAAATTATTATACATTTATATTAGCATTAGGATGTCATAAAAAGGCGTATGTCCAAACATCTAAGTCGTGGCATAAAATGTATTCTTTAAAATATTAATAAACAAACTGTAAGAGCGATAAATTAGAACAGACAAATTTGAAATGACTTGTTTGGCAATGTTATTTTAAGACAGTTGGATCATATGACTCACTGGCATGATAACAGTATAGTTGTATGTTCATTCCATTAATTATGCAACTTGAGGATGGCAAAGGTTTGGTTTCAACACTCAGGTATAGCAAGGGTTCCATAAACCAGGGATAGCAAAGGTTTCATAAATCAGTGAAAGCAATGGTTTCATAACTCAGGGAAATCAACGGTTTCACAACTCAGAGATTAGCTATTGGTTCCATAACTCAGGAATGGAAAATGTTTTATAACTCAGGGATATATATGGTTTTAAAATTCAGGGAAATCTATGGTTTCATAACTCAGGGAAAGCAATGGTCTCATAACTCAGGGAAAGCAATGGTCTCATAACTCAGGGAAAGCAATGGTCTCATAACTCAGGGAAAGCAAAGGTTTCATAACTCAAAGATAGCCATAGTTTCATAACTAAGTGATATCAATGGCTATATAACTCAGAGATAGCAATGGTTTCATAACTCAGAGATAGCAATGGTTTCATAACTCAGAGATAGCAATGGTTTCATAACTCAGAGATAGCAATGGTTTCATAACTCAGAGATAGCAATGGTTTCATAACTCAGAGATAGTAATGGTTTCATAACTCAGACATAGCAATGGTTTCATAACTCAGAGATAGCAATGGTTTCATAACTCAGAGATAGCAATGGTTTCATAACTCAGAGTTAGCAATGGTTTCATAACTCAGAGATAGCAATGGTTTCATAACTCATGTTCTCAGGGAATTAAGTTAAGGTTTTAGGTTGATAACACAAGTTTGGTTCACCTGACTGAGATGTAGGAATGATGGGTACACGAATGGAACGTCCTGGACGGGGAATCTGGTGTCAGAATGGACTTAGAACAAGTTTTTTTAACATATTATTTGTGCTTCGCGGATCTCTTCGCCTGTCACATGAATGGCTCGCACACATTCTTAGGATGCCTGTCACATGAATGGCTCGCACACCTTCTTAGGATGCCTGTCACATGAATGACTCGCACACCTTCTTAGGATGCCTGTCACATGAATGACTCGTACACCTTAGGATGCCTGTCACATGAATGACTCGCACACCTTAGGATGCCTGTCACATGAATGACTTGCACACCTTAGGATGCCTGTGACATGAATGAATCGCACACCTTAGGATGCCTGTCACATGAATGGCTCGCACACCTTAGGATGCCTGTCACATGAATGACTAGCACACCTTAGTATGCCTGTCACATGAATGGCTCGCACACCTTTGGATGTCTGTCACATGAATGACTCACACACCGTCTTAGGATGTCTGTCACATGAATGACTCGCACACCTTCTTAGGATGTCTGTTACATGAATGACTCGCACACCGTCTTAGGATGTCTGTCACATGAATGACTCGCACACCGTCTTAGGATGTCTGTCACATGAATGGCTCGCACACCTTCTTAGGATGTCTGTCACATGAATAATTCGCACACCTTCTTAGGATGCCTGTCACGCGAATGACTCGCACAACATCTTAGGATGTCTGTCACATGAATGGCTCGCACACCTTAGCAAGCCTGTCACATGAATGACTCGCACACCGTCTTAGGATGTCTGTCACATGAATGACTCGCACAACATCTTAGGATGCCTGCCACATGAATGACTCGCACACCGTCTTAGGATGTCTGTCACATGAATGACTCGCACAACATCTTAGGATGGCTGCCACATGAATGACTCGCACAACATCTTAGGATGCCAGCCACATGAATGACTCGCACACCGTCTTAGGATGTCTGTCACATGAATGACTCGCACACCTTCTTAGGATGTCTGTCACATGAATGACTCGCACACCGTCTAAGGATGTCTGTCACATGAATGACTCGCACACCATCTTAGGATGTCTGTCACATGAATGGCTCGCACACCTTCTTATGATGTCTGTCACATGAATGACTCGCACACCCTCTTAGGATGTCTGTCACATGAATGGCTCGCACACCTTCTTAGGATGTCTGTCACATGAATGACTCGCACAACGTCTTAGAATGTCTGTCACATGAATAGCTCGCACACCTTCTTAGGATGTCTGTCACATGAATGGCTCGCACACCTTCTTAGGATGTCTGTCACATGAATGACTCGCACACCGTCTTAGGATGTCTGTCATATGAATGACTCGCACACCGTCTTAGGATGTCTGTCACATGAATGACTCGCACAACATCTTAGGATGTCTGTCACATGAATGGCTCGCACACCTTCTTAGGATGTCTGTCACATGAATGATTCGCACACCGTCTTAGGATGCCTGTCACGCGAATGACTCGCACAACATCTTAGGATGTCTGTCACATGAATGGCTCGCACACCTTAGCAAGCCTGTCACATGAATGACTCGCACACCGTCTTAGGATGTCTGTCACATGAATGACTCGCACAACATCTTAGGATGCCTGCCACATGAATGACTCGCACACCGTCTTAGGATGTCTGTCACATGAATGACTCGCACAACATCTTAGGATGGCTGCCACATGAATGACTCGCACAACATCTTAGGATGCCTGCCACATGAATGACTCGCACACCGTCTTAGGATGTCTGTCACATGAATGACTCGCACACCTTCTTAGGATGTCTGTCACATGAATGACTCGCACACCGTCTAAGGATGTCTGTCACATGAATGACTCGCACACCATCTTAGGATGTCTGTCACATGAATGGCTCGCACACCTTCTTAGGATGTCTGTCACATGAATGACTCGCACACCCTCTTAGGATGTCTGTCACATGAATGGCTCGCACACCTTCTTAGGATGTCTGTCACATGAATGACTCGCACAACGTCTTAGAATGTCTGTCACATGAATAGCTCGCACACCTTCTTAGGATGTCTGTCACATGAATGGCTCGCACACCTTCTTAGGATGCCTGTCACATGAATGACTCGCACACCGTCTTAGGATGTCTGTCATATGAATGACTCGCACACCTGCTTATGATGTCTGTCACATGAATGGCTCGCACACCTTCTTAGAATGTCTGTCCCATGAATGACTCGCACACCTTCTTAGGATGTCTGTCACATGAATGACTCGCACACCTTCTTAGGATGCCTGTCACATGAATGACTCGCACACCTTCTTAGGATGTCTGTCACATGAATGACTCGCACACCGTCTTAGGATGTCTGTCACGTTAATGACTCGCACATCGTCTTAGGATGCCTGTCACGTAAATGACTCGCACACCTTCTTAGGATGTCTGTCACATGAATGACTCGCACAACTTCTTAGGATGTCTGTCACATGAATGACTCCCACACCTTCTTAGGATGTCTGTCACATGAATGACTCGCACACCTTCTTAGGATGCCTGTCACATGAATGACTCGCACACCGTCTTAGGATGTCTGTAACATGAATGGCTCGCACACCTTCTTAGGATGTCTGTCACATGAATGACTCGCACACCGTCTTAGGATGTCTGTCACGTGAATGACTCGCACACCGTCTTAGGATGTCTGTCACATGAATGACTCGCACTCCTTCTTAGGATGTCTGTCACGAGAATGACTCGCACATCGTCTTAGGATGCCTGTCACATGAATGACTCGCACACCGTCTTAGGATGCCTGTCACGTGAATGACTCGCACACTCTCTTATGATGTCTGTCACATGAATGACTCGCACACCTTCTTAGGATGCCTGTCACATGAATGGCTCGCACACCTTCTTAGTATGCCTGCCACATGAATAACTCGCACACCTTCTTAGGATGTCTGTCACATGAATCACTCGCACATCGTCTTAGGATGTCTGTCACATGAATGACTCGCACAACGTCTTAGAATGTCTGTCACATGAATAGCTCGCACACCTTCTTAGGATGTCTGTCACATGAATGGCTCGCACACCTTCTTAGGATGCCTGTCACATGAATGACTCGCACACCGTCTTAGGATGTCTGTCATATGAATGACTCGCACACCTGCTTATGATGTCTGTCACATGAATGGCTCGCACACCTTCTTAGAATGTCTGTCCCATGAATGACTCGCACACCTTCTTAGGATGTCTGTCACATGAATGACTCGCACACCTTCTTAGGATGCCTGTCACATGAATGACTCGCACACCTTCTTAGGATGTCTGTCACATGAATGACTCGCACACCGTCTTAGGATGTCTGTCACGTTAATGACTCGCACATCGTCTTAGGATGCCTGTCACGTAAATGACTCGCACACCTTCTTAGGATGTCTGTCACATGAATGACTCGCACAACTTCTTAGGATGTCTGTCACATGAATGACTCCCACACCTTCTTAGGATGTCTGTCACATGAATGACTCGCACACCGTCTTAGGATGTCTGTCACGTTAATGACTCGCACATCGTCTTAGGATGCCTGTCACGTAAATGACTCGCACACCTTCTTAGGATGTCTGTCACATGAATGACTCGCACAACTTCTTAGGATGTCTGTCACATGAATGACTCCCACACCTTCTTAGGATGCCTGTCACGTGAATGACTCGCACACTCTCTTATGATGTCTGTCACATGAATGACTCGCACACCTTCTTAGGATGCCTGTCACATGAATGGCTCGCACACCTTCTTAGTATGCCTGCCACATGAATAACTCGCACACCTTCTTAGGATGTCTGTCACATGAATCACTCGCACACCGTCTTAGGATGTCTGTCACATGAATGACTCACACACCTTCTTAGGAAGTCTGTCACATGAATTACTCGCGCACCTTCTTAGGATGTCTGTCACATGAATGACTCACACAACTTCTTAGGATGCCTGTCACATGAATGGCTCGCACACATTCTTAGGATGCCTGTCACATGAATGGCTCGCACACCTTAGGATGCCTGTCACATGAATGACTTGCACACCTTAGGATGCCTGTCACATGAATGACTCGCACACCGTCTTAGGATGTCTGTCATGTGAATGACTCGCACACCGTCTTAGGATGCCTGTCATGTGAATGACTCGCACACCTTCTTAGGATGTCTGTCACATGAATGACTCGCACACCTTCTTAGGATGCCTGTCACATGAATGGCTCGCACACCTTCTTATGATGCCTGTCACATGAATGGCTCGCACACCTTCTTAGGATGCCTGTCACATGAATGGCTCGCACACATTCTTAGGATGCCTGTCACATGAATGGCTCGCACACCTTCTTAGGATGCCTGTCACATGAATGGCTCGCACACATTCTTAGGATGCCTGTCACATGAATGGCTCGCACACATTCTTAGGATGTCTGTCACATGAATGGCTCACACACCCTCTTAGGATACATTTCTTTTAATGCATTATATACAGTTACAAAGAAGATGCAGCGCACGTTCCTCTAACACCTATACATTTACCTAGTTTTGGGTCTGTGGACCAAAGGGTTAAGAACACCTAGCTTAGAAAGACAAAATAAAAGGATCAAAAGAAAAATGAGGTTAAAAGGGTGATAAAGAGAAATAGATGTGAGAGAAGGCGAGAATAGTAAATCTACAATTTTCTCTTTTTGTGGAGAAGATTTTGGATAACGCTGATCTTTAGTGGGGACGGGAGAGGGTGGGAGGGTGGGGGGGGGGGGCAGAAGAGGAGGCAGTCCGATAACTGGTACACTGGCAAAAAAAGATGCTTCTCTGATTGTTGAGTTCATTTACAGGTGTGTTTCTACTTGTTTAGTCCTACTTTGAGATTTGCTTCTGATTTATTAGTTCTACATGGGGATGTGTTGCTGAAAGTTAATTGCAGCTGTCAGCTGTGGTGACTGACGACATCAGCAAATAGTAATATTTCCAATGTCAATTCCGCCCCATGTTTCCCATGTTAAGTCTACCAGGATAATATAATAGAGGCTGCATTCTAGCCTTGTTTTTATTCAAACTGGTACATATCTTGTTCTTATTTTTACAAGTATAATATATTGTAATTTCTACAACATAATTCCCAATGCATTTCTGACCCCATAAGGATAGCACGATTTTATATTGATATACTCATTATTTATAAAAATGACAATATCGGCCACCTCTTAAACATGGTACCCGAGGCGGGTGCCCCCTTCACCCCACTCTGCTTTTTCGCACGGCCCATGACATGCGGTGTAACAATCCAGTGTTGTACAACAGACATGCGGATTTTCGTTTAACTGCAGGAAGAAATCCTGACAATACAAGTCACTAAACCATTGGGCATGGCCCAACCAATTGACTTTGACACCATGAACCGACACATTACCATAAACATTCCGATGCCAGCTTTGCAAATGACACTTAAATAAAATCTGGGGGTCAGGTCAAATCTTTACACGAACTGACCTAACTAGAACTAACAAACACCGAGTCAATCAATATAACATGCGTTTATAGTGCTAACGCAAGTGATGATACTAACAAACACTGAGTCGATCAATATACCATCCGTTTATAATGCTAACGCACGTTTTGATACTACAAACATAGAAATTCTGATACATGACCAGACTTTATTCGTCTCTCAATATACTTCTCTGATGACCAGTATACTTCTCTGATGACCAGTATACTTCTCCGATGACCAGTATACTTCTCTGATGACCAGTATCCTTCTCTGATGACCAGTATACTTCTCTGATGACCAGTAGTACATCGACCATTTCAAATACAAGACACCAGGTTTTCAATGTACCTTCTTCCCCAAATGGAACCTTGACCAAAAGTCGTGGAACCACGCCCATCACTTAGAAGCAAGGGACTCATGAAATACGAGCTCAGTTATCCGCACTCACCCCCTCCCCCTCCCGAGGTTGGGGGCAAGAAATATACTCACTAGAATCATTATTGATCATTACATTTAGGCTCCAGAGTCTCTTGACTTAACCGAAGACTGACCATTAAAAGATGTGGCTGAAAAGTGCTTAACGCTGTTACTTAAAAAGTAGTTGTTAAAATTATTCTCAATTATTGGTTTCAAAGGGGACTTTCGAACTCTAAATATAAAAAATAGCATATTTTTTCTCATTATAAATCCCCCCCCCCCCCCCCACCACAAAAAAAAAAGAACTCTCACAGCAAAGCGTTTTGAAAATGTCGATGGTGTTGTGTTGAAGGTGTCATGGTAGATTAAGTCTTAATGAAGCAGTTAATCCAACATATAGGCCAAATGCTTATCGAATATCTTCTGCTCAAGACGTTGTATCAGAGGCGTAGCTAGAGTGTTTGGCGCCAGGGGACAAAATTCATTTTTAAAGCGCCTCCCTTTCATTTGGCAACTCTCAAACTCATTAGTTTCATCTACTTTTTTTACTGTTTGTTTTTCCAGTAACCCTACGTAAAGTACTATTGGTATTTGAAGTAACCCTATGTAAAGTACTATTGGTATTTGAAGTAACCCTACGTAAAGTACTATTGGTATTTGAAGTAACCCTACGTAAAGTACTATTGGTATTTGAAGTAACCCTACGTAAAGTACTATTGGTATTTGAAGTAACCCTACGTAAAGTACTATTGGTATTTGAAGTAACCCTACGTAAAGTACTATTGGTATTTGAAGTAACCCTACGTAAAGTACTATTGGTATTTGAAGTAACCCTACGTAAAGTACTATTGGTATTTGTAGTAACCATACGTAAATTATCGTTTTTCATTTCAATTTTGTACGTCAATTACGTACTTAATGTTAAAACCTTATATGAGATTGGTTGTAAAAAATCTACATCAGCTGGGAATCCAAGCATGGAAAAGAAAAGCATTAGTTAGGTCTGAGTGGAAGGAAGTGGTGAGGCAGACCAAAGCCCTACATGGGATGTAGCACCACAGGGATGGATGGTACGAGATTGGCCAGACAATTTGGAAAAATAAGGATTCGAGATTATTGCGTTATTTATTGTCATGACATAAGAATATAGCCGGAGAATGCTAATCTATTTCTGGATCTATCAAGAAATCTTCATGCTGACTCCAGAACGGATTTGAACAGAACGTAAACACTCTTGCAGTTACAAGAAATAAAACTCCGGATATTTGGGGAAATAAAATCTCATCAAGGCTCGAAAAGTCTTCCAGCATGCGAACGTGTACTTCGTCAGCCCACAAAACTTGAAATTAATGGGCTCAGTTCCAAGGCCTGGAGGGTGGCGAGGGCTAGAGATATATCACCACGCCTGGGTTGAGGGGGGGGCAGGGGGCAGAAAGTGGACATATACATCAGAATAAGCCAGATGAATGGAGCACCGATAATGCTGAATACCGCTCTACTACTTTAAGGAGAGTGAGTTGTAACCAGTGGTGACACTAGGGCATGCAGTTACAAAAAAAGTCTTGGACGACTTCCAAAGCCAAATGAATAATATCGTTTAAACAAAATTATTTATATGACAAAACAACCGGAATGTTTTATAATGCTATTATTACCCCCCCCCCCGAATTACCCACCCCCCACTTAAAAAAATCGACTTAATTATAAGGTTATACAACTTTTATAAAGAAATTTTTCTGCTGTTAAAGTTTATATTATTTTTTATTTAGTACAGCGATTTTTGTGTGTTCCACTTTCATATCTAAATTCTAAAGGAGACTATGAAAGGGCGGGGGAGGAGGGGGGAAAAGGTGTGAAGTTATAAAACTATATCCCATTTTCTTAAACTAACTACCCCGGTAGAAATGTATCTTTAATTTTCATGACAGGAAAAGGACGGTGGTAAATGAATTATAAACATTGTTTTTTTTTAACCATTAAAAATATCTATAGTTAGCTATCATTCTGAAAATAACTGCTCGGAGCAGGTTCGCTATAATCGGACAACTAAAAACTTGTGACTCCAGCTAGTGTACGCTTGGAGTTGTAAGTTAGGAGTTGTAAGTTCTGAGTTGTAAGTTATGAGTTGTAAGTTCGGAGTTGTAAGTTATGGGTTGTAAGTTATGAGTTTTAAGTTATGAGTTGTAAGTTATGAGTTGTAATTTATGACTTGTAGGTTATGAGTTGTTAGTTATGGGTTGTAAGTTATGAGTTGTTAGTTATGGGTTGTAAGTTATGAGTTGTTAGTTATGGGTTGTAAGTTATGAGTTGTTAGTTATGGGTTGTAAGTTATGGGTTGTAGGTTATGGGTTGTTAGTTATGGGTTGTAAGTTATGAGTTGTTAATTATGGGTTGTAAGTTATGAGTTGTTAGTTATGAGTTGTAAGTTATGGGTTGTAGGTTATGGGTTGTTAGTTATGGGTTGTAAGTTATGAGTTGTTAGTTATGGGTTGTTAGTTATGAGTTGTTAGTTATGAGTTGTTAGTTATGAGTTGTTAGTTATGAGTTGTTAGTTATGAGTTGTAGGTTATGGGTTGTAAGTTATGGGTTGTTAGTTATGAGTTGTAAGTTATGAGTTGTAAGTTATGAGTTGTTAGTTATGAGTTGTAAGTTATGAGTTGTAAGTTATGAGTTGTTAGTTATGGGTTGTAAGTTATGGGTTGTTAGTTATGAGTTGTTAGTTATGGGTTGTAAGTTATGGGTTGTTAGTTATGAGTTGTTAGTTATGAGTTGTTAGTTATGAGTTGTTAGTTATGGGTTGTAAGTTATGGATTGTAAGTTATGAGTTGTTAGTTATGGGTTGTTAGTTATGAGTTGTTAGTTATGAGTTGTTAGTTATGAGTTGTAGGTTATGGGTTGTAAGTTATGGGTTGTTAGTTATAAGTTGTAAGTTATGAGTTGTAAGTTATGAGTTGTTAGTTATGAGTTGTAAGTTATGAGTTGTAAGTTATGAGTTGTTAGTTATGGGTTGTAAGTTATGGGTTGTTAGTTATGTGTTGTTAGTTATGGGTTGTAAGTTATGGGTTGTAAGTTATGAGTTGTTAGTTATGGGTTGTAAGTTATGGGTTGTAAGTTATGAGTTGTTAGTTATGGGTTGTTAGTTATGAGTTGTTAGTTATGAGTTGTTAGTTATGAGTTGTAGGTTATGGGTTGTAAGTTATGGGTTGTTAGTTATGGGTTGTAAGTTATGAGTTGTAAGTTATGGGTTGTTAGTTATGGGTTGTAAGTTATGAGTTGTAAGTTATGAGTTGTAAGTTATGGGTTGTAAGTTATGAGTTGTAAGTTATGGGTTGTTAGTTATGGGTTGTAAGTTATGAGTTGTAAGTTATGAGTTGTTAGTTATGAGTTGTAAGTTATGAGTTGTAAGTTATGAGTTGTTAGTTATGGGTTGTAAGTTATGGGTTGTTAGTTATGAGTTGTTAGTTATGGGTTGTAAGTTATGGGTTGTAAGTTTTGAGTTGTAAGTTATGGGTTGTAAGTTATGGGTTGTTAGTTATGGGTTGTAAGTTATGGGTTGTAAGTTAGGAGTTGTAAGTTATGAGTTGTAAGTTATGAGTTGTAAGTTATGGGTTGTAAGTTATGGGTTGTTAGTTATGAGTTGTAAGTTATGGGTTGTAATTTATGACTTGTAGGTTATGAGTTGTTAGTTATGGGTTGTAAGTTTGGAGTTGTAAGTTATGGGTTGTAAGTTATGAGTTGTAGGTTATGGGTTGTAAGTTAGGAGTTGTAAGTTATGAGTTGTAAGTTATGGGTTGTAAATTATGAGTTGTAAGTTATGAGTTGTAAGTTATGAGTTGTAAGTTATGAGTTGTAAGTTATGGGTTGTAAGTTATGAGTTATAAGTTATGAGTTGTAAGTTATGCGTTGTAAATAAGGAGTTGTTAGTTAGGAGTTGTTAGTTAGGAGTTGTAAGTTATGAGTTGTAAATAAGGAGTTGTTAGTTAGGAGTTGTAAGTTATGAGTTGTAAGTTAGGAGTTGTAAGTTATGAGTTGTTAGTTAGGAGTTGTAAGTTATGAGTTGTAAGTTATGAGTTGTTAGTTATGAGTTGTAAGTTATGAGTTGTAAGTTATGAGTTGTTAGTTATGGGTTGTAAGTTATGGGTTGTTAGTTATGAGTTGTTAGTTATGGGTTGTAAGTTATGGGTTGTAAGTTTTGAGTTGTAAGTTATGGGTTGTAAGTTATGGGTTGTTAGTTATGGGTTGTAAGTTATGGGTTGTAAGTTATGGGTTGTAAGTTATGAGTTATAAGTTATGAGTTGTAAGTTATGCGTTGTAAATAAGGAGTTGTTAGTTAGGAGTTGTTAGTTAGGAGTTGTAAGTTATGAGTTGTAAATAAGGAGTTGTTAGTTAGGAGTTGTAAGTTATGAGTTGTAAGTTAGGAGTTGTAAGTTATGAGTTGTTAGTTAGGAGTTGTAA
Organism: Omphiscola glabra; assembly: GCA_964017045.1. Classification (NCBI taxonomy): domain Eukaryota; kingdom Metazoa; phylum Mollusca; class Gastropoda; family Lymnaeidae; genus Omphiscola; species Omphiscola glabra. The sequence goes on from OZ024794.1 coordinate 66,710,142, forward strand.
GTTATGAGTTGTAAGTTATGAGTTGTTAGTTATGAGTTGTAAGTTATGAGTTGTAAGTTATGAGTTGTTAGTTATGGGTTGTAAGTTATGGGTTGTTAGTTATGAGTTGTTAGTTATGGGTTGTAAGTTATGGGTTGTAAGTTTTGAGTTGTAAGTTATGGGTTGTAAGTTATGGGTTGTTAGTTATGGGTTGTAAGTTATGGGTTGTAAGTTAGGAGTTGTAAGTTATGAGTTGTAAGTTATGAGTTGTAAGTTATGAGTTGTTAGTTATGGGTTGTAAGTTATGGGTTGTTAGTTATGAGTTGTTAGTTATGGGTTGTAAGTTATGGGTTGTAAGTTTTGAGTTGTAAGTTATGGGTTGTAAGTTATGGGTTGTTAGTTATGGGTTGTAAGTTATGGGTTGTAAGTTAGGAGTTGTAAGTTATGAGTTGTAAGTTATGAGTTGTAAGTTATGGGTTGTTAGTTATGGGTTGTAAGTTATGAGTTGTAAGTTATGAGTTGTTAGTTATGAGTTGTAAGTTATGAGTTGTAAGTTATGAGTTGTTAGTTATGGGTTGTAAGTTATGGGTTGTTAGTTATGAGTTGTTAGTTATGGGTTGTAAGTTATGGGTTGTAAGTTTTGAGTTGTAAGTTATGGGTTGTAAGTTATGGGTTGTTAGTTATGGGTTGTAAGTTATGGGTTGTAAGTTAGGAGTTGTAAGTTATGAGTTGTAAGTTATGAGTTGTAAGTTATGGGTTGTAAGTTATGGGTTGTTAGTTATGAGTTGTAAGTTATGGGTTGTAATTTATGACTTGTAGGTTATGAGTTGTTAGTTATGGGTTGTAAGTTTGGAGTTGTAAGTTATGGGTTGTAAGTTATGAGTTGTAGGTTATGGGTTGTAAGTTAGGAGTTGTAAGTTATGAGTTGTAAGTTATGGGTTGTAAATTATGAGTTGTAAGTTATGAGTTGTAAGTTATGAGTTGTAAGTTATGAGTTGTAAGTTATGGGTTGTAAGTTATGAGTTGTAAGTTATGGGTTGTAAGTTATGAGTTATAAGTTATGAGTTGTAAGTTATGCGTTGTAAATAAGGAGTTGTTAGTTAGGAGTTGTTAGTTAGGAGTTGTAAGTTATGAGTTGTAAATAAGGAGTTGTTAGTTAGGAGTTGTAAGTTATGAGTTGTAAGTTAGGAGTTGTAAGTTATGAGTTGTTAGTTAGGAGTTGTAAGTTATGAGTTGTAAGTTATGAGTTGTTAGTTATGAGTTGTAAGTTATGAGTTGTAAGTTATGAGTTGTTAGTTATGGGTTGTAAGTTATGGGTTGTTAGTTATGAGTTGTTAGTTATGGGTTGTAAGTTATGGGTTGTAAGTTTTGAGTTGTAAGTTATGGGTTGTAAGTTATGGGTTGTTAGTTATGGGTTGTAAGTTATGGGTTGTAAGTTAGGAGTTGTAAGTTATGAGTTGTAAGTTATGAGTTGTAAGTTATGAGTTGTTAGTTATGGGTTGTAAGTTATGGGTTGTTAGTTATGAGTTGTTAGTTATGGGTTGTAAGTTATGGGTTGTAAGTTTTGAGTTGTAAGTTATGGGTTGTAAGTTATGGGTTGTTAGTTATGGGTTGTAAGTTATGGGTTGTAAGTTAGGAGTTGTAAGTTATGAGTTGTAAGTTATGAGTTGTAAGTTATGGGTTGTAAGTTATGGGTTGTTAGTTATGAGTTGTAAGTTATGGGTTGTAATTTATGACTTGTAGGTTATGAGTTGTTAGTTATGGGTTGTAAGTTTGGAGTTGTAAGTTATGGGTTGTAAGTTATGAGTTGTAGGTTATGGGTTGTAAGTTAGGAGTTGTAAGTTATGAGTTGTAAGTTATGGGTTGTAAATTATGAGTTGTAAGTTATGAGTTGTAAGTTATGAGTTGTAAGTTATGAGTTGTAAGTTATGGGTTGTAAGTTATGAGTTGTAAGTTATGGGTTGTAAGTTATGAGTTGTAAGTTATGAGTTGTAAGTTATGCGTTGTAAATAAGGAGTTGTTAGTTAGGAGTTGTTAGTTAGGAGTTGTAAGTTATGAGTTGTAAATAAGGAGTTGTTAGTTAGGAGTTGTAAGTTATGAGTTGTAAGTTAGGAGTTGTAAGTTATGAGTTGTTAGTTAGGAGTTGTAAGTTATGAGTTGTAAGTTATGAGTTGTAAGTTATGAGTTATAAGTTAGGAGTTGTAAGTTATGAGTGGTAAGTTAGGAGTTGTAAGTTATGAGTTGTAAGTTAGGAGTTGTTAGTTAGGAGTTGTAAGTTATGAGTTGTTAGTTAGGAGTTGTAAGTTATGAGTTGTAAGTTATGAGTTGTAAGTTAGGATTTGTAAATTATGAGTTGTAAGTTATGAGTTGTAAGTTATGATTTGTAAGTTAGGAGTTGTAAGTTATGAGTTGTTAGTTAGGAGTTGTAAGTTATGAGTTGTTAGTTAGGAGTTGTAAGTTATGAGTTGTAAGTTATGAGTTGTAAGTTATGAGTTGTAAGTTATGAGTTGTAAGTTAGGATTTGTAAGTTATGAGTTGTAAGTTATGAGTTGTAAGTTATGAGTTGTAAGTTATGGGTTGTAAGTTATGAGTTGTAAGTTAGGAGTTGTAAGTTATGAGTTGTAAATAAGGAGTTGTTATTTAGGAGTTGTTAGTTAGGAGTTGTAAGTTATGAGTTGTAAGTTATGGGTTGTAAGTTATGAGTTGTAAGTTAGGAGTTGTAAGTTATGAGTTGTAAATAAGGAGTTGTTAGTTAGGAGTTGTTAGTTAGGAGTTGTAAGTTATGAGTTGTAAATAAGGAGTTGTTAGTTAGGAGTTGTAAGTTATGAGTTGTAAGTTATGAGTTGTAAGTTATGGGTTGTAAGTTATGAGTTGTAAGTTAGGAGTTGTAAGTTATGAGTTGTAAATAAGGAGTTGTTAGTTAGGAGTTGTTAGTTAGGAGTTGTAAGTTATGAGTTGTAAGTTATGAGTTGTAAGTTAGGAGTTGTAAGTTATGAGTGGTAAGTTATGAGTTGTAAGTTATGAGTTGTAAGTTAGGAGTTGTAAGTTATGAGTTGTTAGTTAGCAGTTGTAAGTTATGAGTTGTTAGTTAGGAGTTGTAAGTTATGAGTTGTAAGTTATGAGTTGTAAGTTATGAGTTGTAAGTTATGAGTTGTAAGTTATGAGTTGTAAGTTAGGATTTGTAAGTTATGAGTTGTAAGTTAGGAGTTGTAAGTTATGAGTTGTAAGTTAGGATTTGTAAGTTATGAGTTGTAAGTTAGGATTTGTAAGTTATGAGTTGTAAGTTATGAGTTGTAAGTTAGGATTTGTAAGTTTTGAGTTGTAAGTTATGAGTTGTAAGTTATGGATTGTAAGTTATGAGTTGTAAGTTAGGAGTTGTAAGTTATGAGTTGTAAATAAGGAGTTGTTAGTTAGGAGTTGTTAGTTAGGAGTTGTAAGTTATGAGTTGTAAATAAGGAGTTGTTAGTTAGGAGATGTAAGTTATGAGTTGTAAGTTATGAGTTGTAAGTTATGCGTTGTAAATAAGGAGTTGTTAGTTAGGAGTTGTTAGTTAGGAGTTGTAAGTTATGAGTTGTAAATAAGGAGTTGTTAGTTAGGAGTTGTAAGTTATGAGTTGTAAGTTAGGAGTTGTAAGTTATGAGTTGTTAGTTAGGAGTTGTAAGTTATGAGTTGTAAGTTATGAGTTGTAAGTTATGAGTTATAAGTTAGGAGTTGTAAGTTATGAGTGGTAAGTTAGGAGTTGTAAGTTATGAGTTGTAAGTTATGAGTTGTTAGTTAGGAGTTGTAAGTTATGAGTTGTTAGTTAGGAGTTGTAAGTTATGAGCTGTAAGTTATGAGTTGTAAGTTAGGATTTGTAAATTATGAGTTGTAAGTTATGAGTTGTAAGTTATGATTTGTAAGTTAGGAGTTGTAAGTTATGAGTTGTTAGTTAGTAGTTGTAAGTTATGAGTTGTTAGTTAGGAGTTGTAAGTTATGAGTTGTAAGTTATGAGTTGTAAGTTATGAGTTGTAAGTTATGAGTTGTAAGTTAGGATTTGTAAGTTATGAGTTGTAAGTTATGAGTTGTAAGTTATGGGTTGTAAGTTATGAGTTGTAAGTTAGGAATTGTAAGTTATGAGTTGTAAATAAGGAGTTGTTATTTAGGAGTTGTTAGTTAGGAGTTGTAAGTTATGAGTTGTAAGTTATGGGTTGTAAGTTATGAGTTGTAAGTTAGGAGTTGTAAGTTATGAGTTGTAAGTTATGAGTTGTAAATAAGGAGTTGTTAGTTAGGAGTTGTAAGTTATGAGTTGTAAGTTATGAGTTGTAAGTTATGGGTTGTAAGTTATGAGTTGTAAGTTAGGAGTTGTAAGTTATGAGTTGTAAATAAGGAGTTGTTAGTTAGGAGTTGTTAGTTAGGAGTTGTAAGTTATGAGTTGTAAGTTATGAGTTGTAAGTTAGGAGTTGTAAGTTATGAGTGGTAAGTTATGAGTTGTAAGTTATGAGTTGTAAGTTAGGAGTTGTAAGTTATGAGTTGTTAGTTAGCAGTTGTAAGTTATGAGTTGTTAGTTAGGAGTTGTAAGTTATGAGTTGTAAGTTATGAGTTGTAAGTTATGAGTTGTAAGTTATGAGTTGTAAGTTATGAGTTGTAAGTTAGGATTTGTAAGTTATGAGTTGTAAGTTAGGAGTTGTAAGTTATGAGTTGTAAGTTAGGATTTGTAAGTTATGAGTTGTAAGTTAGGATTTGTAAGTTATGAGTTGTAAGTTATGAGTTGTAAGTTAGGATTTGTAAGTTTTGAGTTGTAAGTTATGAGTTGTAAGTTATGGATTGTAAGTTATGAGTTGTAAGTTAGGAGTTGTAAGTTATGAGTTGTAAATAAGGAGTTGTTAGTTAGGAGTTGTTAGTTAGGAGTTGTAAGTTATGAGTTGTAAATAAGGAGTTGTTAGTTAGGAGATGTAAGTTATGAGTTGTAAGTTATGAGTTGTAAGTTAGGAGGTGTAAGTTATGAGTGGTAAGTTAGGAGTTGTAAGTTATGAGTTGTAAGTTAGGAGTTGTAAGTTATGAGTTGTAAGTTATGAGTTGTAAGTTATGAGTTGTAAGTTATGAGTTGTAAGTTATGAGTTGTAAGTTAGGATTTGTAAGTTATGAGTTGTTAGTTAGGAGTTGTAAGTTATGAGTTATAAGTTATGAGTTGTAAGTTATGAGTTATAAGTTAGGAGTTGTAAGTTATGAGTGGTAAGTTAGGAGTTGTAAGTTATGAGTTGTAAGTTATGAGTTGTTAGTTAGGAGTTGTAAGTTATGAGTTGTTAGTTAGGAGTTGTAAGTTATGAGTTGTAAGTTATGAGTTGTAAGTTAGGATTTGTAAGTTATGAGTTGTAAGTTATGAGTTGTAAGTTATGATTTGTAAGTTAGGAGTTGTAAGTTATGAGTTGTTAGTTAGGAGTTGTAAGTTATGATTTGTTAGTTAGGAGTTGTAAGTTATGAGTTGTAAGTTATGAGTTGTAACTTATGAGTTGTAAGTTATGAGTTGTAAGTTAGGATTTGTAAGTTATGAGTTGTAAGTTATGAGTTGTAAGTTATGGGATGTAAGTTATGAGTTGTAAGTTAGGAGTTGTAAGTTATGAGTTGTAAATAAGGAGTTGTTAGTTAGGAGTTGTTAGTTAGGAGTTGTAAGTTATGAGTTGTAAATAAGGAGTTGTTAGTTAGGAGTTGTAAGTTATGAGTTGTAAGTTATGAGTTGTTAGTTAGGAGTTGTAAGTTATGAGTTGTAAATAAGGAGTTGTTAGTTAGGAGTTGTAAGTTATGAGTTGTAAGTTATGAGTTGTAAGTTATGAGTTGTAAGTTAGGAGTTGTAAGTTATGAGTTGTTAGTTAGGAGTTGTAAGTTATGAGTTGTTAGTTAGGAGTTGTAAGTTATGAGTTGTAAGTTATGAGTTGTAAGTTATGAGTTGTAAGTTATGAGTTGTAAGTTATGAGTTGTAAGTTATGAGTTGTAAGTTAGGATTTGTAAGTTATGAGTTGTAAGTTAGGAGTTGTAAGTTATGAGTTGTAAGTTAGGATTTGTAAGTTATGAGTTGTAAGTTAGGATTTGTAAGTTATGAGTTGTAAGTTATGAGTTGTAAGTTAGGATTTGTAAGTTATGAGTTGTAAATAAGAAGTTGTTAGTTAGGAGTTGTTAGTTAGGAGTTGTAAGTTATGAGTTGTAAATAAGGAGTTGTTAGTTAGGAGTTGTAAGTTATGAGTTGTAAGTTATGAGTTGTAAGTTAGGAGTTGTAAGTTATGAGTGGTAAGTTAGGAGTTGTAAGTTATGAGTTGTTAGTTAGGAGTTGTAAGTTATGAGTTGTTAGTTAGGATTTTTAAGTTATGAGTTGTAAGTTATGAGTTGTAAGTTATGAGTTGTAAGTTATGAGTTGTAAGTTAGGATTTGTAAGTTATGAGTTGTAAGTTAGGAGTTGTAAGTTATGAGTTGTAAGTTAGGATTTGTAGGTTATGAGTTGTAAGTTATGAGTTGTAAGTTAGGATTTGTAAGTTTTGAGTTGTAAGTTATGAGTTGTAAGTTAGGAGTTGTTAGTTAGGAGTTGTAAGTTATGAGTTGTTAGTTAGGAGTTGTAAGTTATGAGTTGTAAGTTATGAGTTGTAAGTTAGGATTTGTAAGTTATGAGTTGTAAGTTATGAGTTGTAAGTTATGATTTGTAAGTTATGATTTGTAAGTTTTGAGTTTTTAGTTAGGAGTTTTAAGTTATGAGTTGTTAGTTAGGAGTTGTAAGTTATGAGTTGTAAGTTATGAGTTGTAAGTTATGAGTTGTAAGTTATGAGTTGTAAGTTAGGATTTGTAAGTTATGAGTTGTAAGTTATGAGTTGTAAGTTATGGGTTGTAAGTTATGAGTTGTAAGTTAGGAGTTGTAAGTTATGAGTTGTAAATAAGGAGTTGTTAGTTAGGAGTTGTAAGTTATGAGTTGTAAGTTATGAGTTGTAAGTTAGGAGTTGTAAGTTATGAGTGGTAAGTTATGAGTTGTAAGTTATGAGTTGTAAGTTAGGAGTTGTAAGTTATGAGTTGTTAGTTAGGAGTTGTAAGTTATGAGTTGTAAGTTAGGATTTGTAAGTTATGAGTTGTAAGTTAGGATTTGTAAGTTATGAGTTGTAAGTTTGGAGTTGTAAGTTATGAGTTGTAAGTTAGGATTTGTAAGTTATGAGTTGTAAGTTAGGATTTGTAAGTTAGGAGTTGTAAGTTATGAGTTGTAAGTTAGGATTTGTAAGTTTTGAGTTGTAAGTTATGAGTTGTAAGTTAGGATTTGTAAGTTATGAGTTGTAAGTTAGGATTTGTAAGTTATGAGTTGTAAGTTATGAGTTGTAAGTTAGGATTTGTAAGTTTTGAGTTGTAAGTTATGAGTTGTAAGTTATGGGTTGTAAGTTATGAGTTGTAAGTTAGGAGTTGTAAGTTAGGAGTATTAAATAAGGAGTTGTTAGTAAGGAGTTGTTAGTTAGGAGTTGTAAGTTATGAGTTGTAAATAAGGAGTTGTTAGTTAGGAGTTTTAAGTTATGAGTTGTAAGTTATGAGTTGTAAGTTAGGAGTTGTAAGTTATGAGTGGTAAGTTAGGAGTTGTAAGTTATGAGTTGTAAGTTAGGAGTTGTAAGTTATGAGTTGTTAGTTAGGAGTTTTAAGTTATGAGTTGTTAGTTAGGAGTTGTAAGTTATGAGTTGTAAGTTATGAGTTGTAAGTTATGAGTTGTAAGTTATGAGTTGTAAGTTATGAGTTGTAAGTTAGGATTTGTACGTTATGAGTTGTTAGTTAGGAGTTGTAAGTTATGAGTTGTAAGTTATGAGTTGTAAGTTATGAGTTATAAGTTAGGAGTTGTAAGTTATGAGTGGTAAGTTAGGAGTTGTAAGTTATGAGTTGTAAGTTAGGAGTTGTTAGTTAGGAGTTGTAAGTTATGAGTTGTTATTTAGGAGTTGTAAGTTATGAGTTGTAAGTTATGAGTTGTAAGTTAGGATTTGTAAATTATGAGTTGTAAGTTATGAGTTGTAAGTTATGATTTGTAAGTTAGGAGTTGTAAGTTATGAGTTGTTAGTTAGGAGTTGTAAGTTATGAGTTGTTAGTTAGGAGTTGTAAGTTATGAGTTGTAAGTTATGAGTTGTAAGTTATGAGTTGTAAGTTATGAGTTGTAAGTTAGGATTTGTAAGTTATGAGTTGTAAGTTATGAGTTGTAAGTTATGGGTTGTAAGTTATGAGTTGTAAGTTAGGAGTTGTAAGTTATGAGTTGTAAATAACGAGTTGTTAGTTAGGAGTTGTTAGTTAGGAGTTGTAAGTTATGAGTTGTAAATAAGGAGTTGTTAGTTAGGAGTTGTAAGTTATGAGTTTTAAGTTATGAGTTGTAAGTTAGGAGTTGTAAGTTATGAGTATTAAGTTATGAGTTGTAAGTTATGAGTTGTAAGTTAGGAGTTGTAAGTTATGAGTTGTTAGTTAGGAGTTGTAAGTTATGAGTTGTTAGTTAGGAGTTGTAAGTTATGAGTTGTAAGTTATGAGTTGTAAGTTATGAGTTGTAAGTTATGAGTTGTAAGTTATGAGTTGTAAGTTAGGATTTGTAAGTTATGAGTTGTAAGTTAGGAGTTGTAAGTTATGAGTTGTAAGTTAGGATTTGTAAGTTATGAGTTGTAAGTTAGGATTTGTAAGTTATGAGTTGTAAGTTATGAGTTGTAAGTTAGGATTTGTAAGTTTTGAGTTGTAAGTTATGAGTTGTAAGTTATGGGTTGTAAGTTATGAGTTGTAAGTTAGGAGTTGTAAGTTATGAGTTGTAAATAAGTTGTTATTAGTTAAGAGTTGTTAGTTAGGAGTTGTAAGTTATGAGTTGTAAATAAGGAGTTGTTAGTTAGGAGTTGTAAGTTATGAGTTGTAAGTTATGAGTTGTAAGTTAGGAGTTGTAAGTTATGAGTGGTAAGTTAGGAGTTGTAAGTTATGAGTTGTAAGTTAGGAGTTGTAAGTTATGAGTTGTTAGTTAGGAGTTGTAAGTTATGAGTTGTTAGTTAGGAGTTGTAAGTTATGAGTTGTAAGTTATGAGTTGTAAGTTATGAGTTGTAAGTTATGAGTTGTAAGTTAGGATTTGTAAGTTATGAGTTGTAAGTTAGGAGTTGTAAGTTATGAGTTGTAAGTTAGGATTTGTAGGTTATGAGTTGTAAGTTATGAGTTGTAAGTTAGGATTTGTAAGTTTTGAGTTGTAAGTTATGAGTTGTAAGTTAGGAGTTGTTAGTTAGGAGTTGTAAGTTATGAGTTGTTAGTTAGGAGTTGTAAGTTATGAGTTGTAAATAAGGAGTTGTTAGTTAGGAGTTGTAAGTTATGAGTTGTAAGTTATGAGTTGTAAGTTAGGAGTTGTAAGTTATGAGTGGTAAGTTAGGAGTTGTAAGTTATGAGTTGTAAGTTAGGAGTTGTAAGTTATGAGTTGTTAGTTAGGAGTTGTAAGTTATGAGTTGTTAGTTAGGAGTTGTAAATAAGGAGTTGTTAGTTAGGAGTTGTTAGTTAGGAGTTGTAAGTTATGAGTTGTAAATAAGGAGTTGTAAGTTAGGATTTGTAAGTTATGAGTTGTAAGTTAGGAGTTGTAAGTTATGAGTTGTAAGTTAGGATTTGTAAGTTATGAGTTGTAAGTTAGGATTTGTAAGTTATGAGTTGTAAGTTATGAGTTGTAAGTTAGAGGTTGTAAGTTATGAGTTGTAAGTTAGAGGTTGTAAGTTATGAGTTGTAAGTTATGAGTTGTAAGTTATGAGTTGTAAGTTATGAGTTGTAAGTTATGAGTTGTAAGTTATGAGTTGTAAGTTATGAGTTGTAAGTTAGAGGTCTTAAGTTTTGAGTCGTTTATAAGGAGTTGTAAGTTACGCCGTGGACGCGGGCGACAGAATGACGTCGAAAAAAAATTCTGGAGAGTTATCGATTTTTAATTATGAGCTAGTGATACACCATCAAAAGGCATCCCCACACCCCCCACCCTGTCATTTATATACCTAATCCGATTCTACCAGACACTATTTAATGAGATTTGCTCACGGCAGGGACCTAAATCTGGTTTGGAAATTCGGCCCAAATACTCTCTGGGTCGGTACTAATTTTTCAACTTGTCTTATACTGTCATACTTTTTTTTTTTAACGTTTCTTGTAAAATTTTAGGGTTCAAGGTCTCGATCGAGATTACCACGCAGGATGCAGTTATATGAGAATATCAGTCGAGAAAAATTATAATTTACTGAGCACTTCGGCTAATTTACTTCTTGCCAAATAGTCACTGGAACACCTAGTAAATCATGATGTATTTAGAATTGTAATATCTCGTCACTCTTAGAGTTGGATAAATCAGTTAAGTGTTGTCTATTTAAATCATGATGTATTTAGAATTGTAATATCTCGTCACTCTTAGAGTTGGATAAATCAGTTAAGTGTTGTCTATTTAAATCATGATGTATTTAGAATTGTAATATCTCGTCACTCTTAGAGTTGGATAAATCAGTTAAGTGTTGTCTATTTAAATCATGATGTATTTAGAATTGTAATATCTCGTCACTCTTAGAGTTGGATAAATCAGTTAAGTGTTGTCTATTTAAATCATGATGTATTTAGAATTGTAATATCTCGTCACTCTTAGAGTTGGATAAATCAGTCAAGTGTTGTCTATTTAAGCGATTATTAAATATTTACATTTTATTATTTTCGTACGGTCATTGAAATATTTTATTTCGTGATTAAAATATCCACGAGGGAATTGAGTCATTGTAAACATGCTTTAAGACCACCCATTTAAATGTTCACATTTTGATTCAGTAAATGGTAAATAACGTGATTGATAAATCAACTTGATCACCTATACGATAATCTTATTAGCCGTAACAAGCTTTTCAATATCAGGTTAAAGAAATAATTAGATTAACGGCGATAGAGTTAGCTACGTCAACCCGGTATTTCCGTTTCTTTGTGGCGTGGACTTCTAATTGAATGTGTCAGGGGTCCTCAAACTACGGGCCGTGGGCCAGAGCCGGCCAATCAGGGGTCATTTATCAGGCCCACCTGGTTGCCGTACTGGTACATGGCTAGCAGCAACATGTATGAAACAGACATTGACCATATCATTGGCCGAACTTCCCTTTGGAATACTATTAAGTTTGTTTTGGATTTATGTTTTCTTCCTTTTAAATATGGTATTGTTTTTTTCAAGTTTTTTATTCGCCAAAAAAGAAAGAAGGGGAGAAAGATGTGCAGTGTGCATAGGATTCGTTCATATTTTTCAAACTGTAGTCCGGCTCCCGACATTATCTGGGTGACACTGATCCGGACCCTTCTTTACAAAGTTTGAGGACCCTGATCAATAATGATATCTCATTTAATTGATAGATTGTGCGAATGTTTCTAACAGAGCTCTTCTAGATATAAAAATAAGAAAACATATAACAAAAGGCTTTGCATTGCACATACTGGCCATTTACTGGGCCATGTGCATGTTAATGCAATAAATGACACTAAAGTATTACTACTTAAATTGAACACAGCTCTTATCCATCCAAATAGCCTAAGCCTATGAAAAGTTTTTGAATTTAATTTTAACTTTTTGTCTGCGCCAATCTGGCATTAACTTAGGTGAGAAATATAACCTTAATCCTTTACCCTTTGTTAGCGATATTTAACCTTTATACACCACCCCCTAGAAGAGATATTTAACCTTAAGCCTCTACTCATAAAGGGGGAAATATAACCCTCAGCCTCCATCCCCACACCCAGAAGGGAGGTAATTTGCGTTACCCCGGAGTTCCAGATTTTAACGAGTGATAAGTAAACTGCCCTTGTCTCTGACCGACACCCCGGTAAGACGCTTGAAATGAAGAGAAAATCTACCAATCTCCGAGCCATTGAATATACCATTGGAAGGATTCTTCCCCAGTTCTTTCTCTTCATTTTATTAGCTGTCTGCAAGAGACCGGGGAGGGAGATGGGTGGCAGGGAGGACAGAGAGGATGCTGAGTTGGCAGGGAGGGGGTAAGAAGGACAGGAAGGGGGAACGTCAACGTGTCATGAGAATGTTCCTGCTTGGTGTTACTGATGCTCTAGAAAGGAACATCAAATATCAGTTGTTAAATCCGGCAGAGGATGTTTAAGATCTTGGGTGTTTTAGGCGATATCTGCTGCGAAAGTGCCGCTATTTAAATTAAATGAATGTATGTTATTTTTAATGTCATGATTATGTTTGCTAATAATTTTTGTGTGCAGCGCGTTAAATGACCACAGTAATGTAATGTTATGTAATGATACAACAATACACCTTTTTTCCTCCTTTGTTTGAATTTTCGTCCAAATTATTTCTCCTTTTTTTTTTTTACCATGCTGAAAACTGTATTGGTATCTCTCTTGTGAAAAGATTAGTTTTTAGAGACAAAATGTTACAATGTACATCGCACACTGCAGAAAACATTAGCTTAACTTTATTCTGAGAAATAAAAGATTCCATTCCTATAATACATTTTCTAATTGTTAATTAATTGTATAGTAACCAGATAGTAAAATGAGCAGCATTGCAGCTATCTGCTTATGAATGTAGCCGCCAGTTAATGTTTTGCAGGGAATCGACCATTTTGTGCTGATACTTAATTGTTTCATGTTACAGTTTGGTCACATTATGTAGGTACTTGTCAAAATTACAAATTTATTAGAATTTAGTTGGATCACACTGAGGGATGCCGATCAAGAGAGGATGGCAGGAAATTTGAGGGTACTGGGTAGCGTCGTAAGAACGATGGGTTTCGTTGACCTACATCAAATACGTGTCTCAGATGCGAAGAATCGTGCCTGACTTTTCGTGCTTTCGCTCACAATGACCAAAGTCATCGCCACTTTCTCCAGATATTACATCGACCCCCTTGTCCAACTGCCGGTTTGTTTTGTCCAAATGAATAACAAAATTTAACTCCTGTCGCAACATTCAATTCCTGTCACAACTTTTATTCCTGTCGCAACATTTAGCTCCTGTAACAACATTTAACTCCTGTCGCAACATTCAATTCCTGTTACAACATTCAATTCCTATCGCAAAATGTAACTCAAGGACACTCTAGCAGACAAGTTGTGGTGGATAAAATTAACTATGTCTTGAAGTGAAAAACAAGCCATACTCTATACTAATGGAGACAGGTGCTATAAATAGCTCTGTGTTGACACTTAATAAACAAGCCAAGCACTACACTATACTAGGCCATAAATAGCACTCTAGACACCAAAAGATTTTTACTAATCCAAGCACTACACTATACTAGGCCATAAATAGCACCCTAGACACCAAAAGATTTTTACTAATCCAAGCACTACACTATACTAGGCCATAAATAGCACTTTAGACACCAAAAGATTTTTACTAAGCCAAGCACTACACTATACTAGGCCATAAATAGCACTCTAGACACCAAAAGATTTTTACTAAGCCAAGCACTACACTATACTAGGCCATAAATAGCACCCTAGACACCAAAAGAGTTTTACTAAGCCAAGCACTACACTATACTAGGCCATAAATAGCACCCTAGACACCAAAAGATTTTTACTAAGCCAAGCACTACACTATACTAGGCCATAAATAGCACCCTAGACACCAAAAGATTTTTACTAAGCCAAGCACTACACTATACTAGGCCATAAATAGCACCCTAGACACCAAAAGATTTTTACTAAGCCAAGCACTACACTATACTAGGCCATAAATAGCACCCTAGACACCAAAAGATTTTTACTAAGCCAAGCACTACACTATACTAGGCCATAAATAGCACCCTAGACACCAAAAGAGTTTTACTAAGCCAAGCACTACACTATACTAGGCCATAAATAGCACCCTAGACACCAAAAGATTTTTACTAAGCCAAGCACTACACTATACTAGGCCATAAATAGCACCCTAGACACCAAAAGATTTTTACTAAGCCAAGCACTACACTATACTAGGCCATAAATAGCACCCTAGACACCAAAAGATTTTTACTAAGCCAAGCACTACACTATACTAGGCCATAAATAGCACTCTAGACACCAAAAGATTTTTACTAAGCCAAGCACTACACTATACTAGGCCATAAATAGCACTTTAGACACCAAAAGATTTTTACTAATCCAAGCACTACACTATACTAGGCCATAAATAGCACCCTAGACACCAAAAGATTTTTACTAAGCCAAGCACTACACTATACTAGGCCATAAATAGCACCCTAGACACCAAAAGATTTTTACTAAGCCGAGCACTACACTATACTAGGCCATAAATAGCACCCTAGACACCAAAAGATTTTTACTAAGCCAAGCACTACACTATACTAGGCCATAAATAGCACTCTAGACACCAAAAGATTTTTACTAAGCCAAGCAGACATTCCGAGGCAGAAACAGAAGAAAAAAAAATCATGCATTACGAAACAAATAAATTAATAATTATGTTTCGGAATGAAGCCTTTATAGGCAATTTAAAATCTTAATTCTTTTTTTTACAATTTTTTTTAGTGCAAGCCTAGAGTATAAGAGGAAGAAGTACCATGGAATATTTCAACTATATAAGGGTTGTTGTTCTTGAGATCTCAATCTCAATAAGCGAGTGTATTTTCCTTTCACATTTTTTTCGGTATTTGAAAACATTTGTAGGTATTCGATCACGTCTTGTCGTATTCGATCACGTTATGTCAGTATTTGATAACACCATGTTAGTATTTCATCACATTACGTTTGTATTTCATCACATCCGGTTGGTATTTGATCACGTTATGTCGGTATTTGATCACATTAGTCGGTATTTGATCACATTAGTCGGTATTTGATCACGTTATGTCGGTATTTGATTACATTATGTGGATTTTACCACATTATTTCGGTATTAACCATATGGTTCAATTAGCTACACATAATTTTATACAATCTATATTTCAAGCACACGTTTCTTTCAACAAAGTCTCTTATTTACGAACTACAATGATGGTAAGGAGATAAAAGTCAAGATAATTGAAATATCGTATAGAACGTAATTATTATTATTATTATTAATATTATTTGTTGTCTTATATAGCGTGGTACCACAGCCTAGGGCTAGGCTCACCGCGCTGTACATAAAAATATTTAAAAAGAGACATAATGGTGATATTAACATAAAATACATATATATATAATAAAGAACAGATGTATAGAGACAAAACGAAATCTAATGCATATTCACCTCATCCACACCAGAACTTTTACATGACAAGCCATGTCAATAGAGTCTACAATTTTAAACAAAATAAATAAAACAAAAAGGAACCCCCCAATGACCATGAAATATTAACCTTAAGTCCAATTATGTTCTAGAAACAGTGTGCCTGTTGTCAGGTGTAAAGTTATTTTTTTGCACGCAAGGTTCTGACAACGCCGGCGTTTGAAGACCTCCTCACTGCAGCGCATAATGCCTCGTTATCGTCAACGGAATAGGGAGGGGAAGGAGGGGTAGTGGTGGAGATGGGGAGAAACTGGGGGGGGGGTTGTTTGGAAGGGGTGAGGAGGGGTTGTGTTGTATAAGGATAAAGATAAATAGGGAAGGAAGAAGAGTGTAGAGAGAGGAAAAGGAACTCAAGAGATGGAGAGAGTTTTTTTAGGGAAAAAAAGAAAAAAAAGAAAAAAAATAGGAAGGAAAGAAAAACAAGGTGGGGTAAAAAGTGGAAAAAAAAAAGAGAGCAAAAAGATAGAAAAAGGTAACGGGAACCAAAAACAAAAAAAAAACTCCCGCTCTCTTTCTTTATCTATCTATCTATCTATCTATCTATCTATCTATCTATCTATCTATCTATCTATCTATCTATCTATCTATCTATCTATCTATCTATCTATCTATCTATCTATCTATCTATCTATCTATCTATCTATCTATCTATCTATCTATCTATCTATCTATCTATCTATCTATCTATCTATCTATCTATCTATCTATCTATCTATCTATCTATCTATCTATCTATCTATCTATCTATCTATCTATCTATCTATCTATCTATCTATCTATCTATCTATCTATCTATCTATCTATCTATCTATCTATCTATCTATCTATCTATCTATCTATCTATCTATCTATCTATCTATCTATCTATCTATCTATCTATCTATCTATCTATCTATCTATCTATCTATCTATCTATCTATCTATCTATCTATCTATCTATCTATCTATCTATCTATCTATCTATCTATCTATCTATCTATCTATCTATCTATCTATCTATCTATCTATCTATCTATCTATCTATCTATCTATCTATCTATCTATCTATCTATCTATCTATCTATCTATCTATCTATCTATCTATCTATCTATCTATCTATCTATCTATCTATCTATCTATCTATCTATCTATCTATCTATCTATCTATCTATCTATCTATCTATCTATCTATCTATCTATCTATCTATCTATCTATCTATCTATCTATCTATCTATCTATCTATCTATCTATCTATCTATCTATCTATCTATCTATCTATCTATCTATCTATCTATCTATCTATCTATCTATCTATCTATCTATCTATCTATCTATCTATCTATCTATCTATCTATCTATCTATCTATCTATCTATCTATCTATCTATCTATCTATCTATCTATCTATCTATCTATCTATCTATCTATCTATCTATCTATCTATCTATCTATCTATCTATCTATCTATCTATCTATCTATCTATCTATCTATCTATCTATCTATCTATCTATCTATCTATCTATCTATCTATCTATCTATCTATCTATCTATCTATCTATCTATCTATCTATCTATCTATCTATCTATCTATCTATCTATCTATCTATCTATCTATCTATCTATCTATCTATCTATCTATCTATCTATCTATCTATCTATCTATCTATCTATCTATCTATCTATCTATCTATCTATCTATCTATCTATCTATCTATCTATCTATCTATCTATCTATCTATCTATCTATCTATCTATCTATCTATCTATCTATCTATCTATCTATCTATCTATCTATCTATCTATCTATCTATCTATCTATCTATCTATCTATCTATCTGGTGTTTGGGGTGGTGGGTGGTGTGGTGGGTGGGGTGGTGTGGCATTTATTTTATATTTTATTTCATTTTCAGGAAAGAGTTTTTTTTTTTTAAATAATTTTTTGAATAAAGTTTTAGTTAAAGACTTTTTATTTGGATCACATAAAATATATTTTTATACTTTCTTGAAAAGAAAAAAAAGACAAAAAAGTTCGCCAAAAAAAAGACAAAAAAGTTCGCCAAGGAAAAACAATCGAAGAAATCTGGTTATTAGTGAATAATAGTTACAAGCTGTCAGCTTTGATGATCTCCAACTGTCCAATCTGGAAAACTCAAGTACTTAGCACTGCCGGAAGAATAGCCATTTCCTTCATGTCAGACTACAATAGGACTCATTTTAGTTGCCCGGAGATGCTAGGGAGGCTGCCAACCAGCAATGTTTAAGGCCTCGGTCCCCAACCTGTGGGTTGCGACCACCGTCATGGGGGTCACGGAAAATTAACTGTAAGGGGGTCGCCAACTGAAACAATAACTTAAAAAGATAATGATTTTAAAGAATATTTTAAATATCTTTTATCAGTGTTTAAAATTAGTTTTCATTATTTCATAACAATCTAGTGTTATATTTTCTCTAACTTTATTATTTTTTGTTTACATTTTTGGATCCCAGTGTACGTTGATTTCATAAAGTGAGTTCGTGATTGTAACGTGACGCAAACAGACGTTAAAGAACAATCATTCATATACATACATATACATTTATATTTGAGGCCCACTATCAATTTATTGATCATTTTTGGCTCCTTGTTTGAATTCAGAGTTTGATTTGGTTGCCGTCTGGACTAGCGGGCGCCTCCCCCTATTAAAAAAAATACTTAAAAAATCATAATTTAAAATCAAACATTTTTTTTCTTTGAGTGGGATTGCAAAGCATGCCGAGTACTCGCTAGTCTGTTATAATGATTGTGTATTCTGTTGTGTACGTGAAGAATATCGTGGTAATAGGGAAGTTACCGTGTGAAATAGAGTAGCTACCGTGTTAAATAGAGAAGTAACCGTGTTAAACAGAGTAGTTACCGTGTTAAATAGAGAAGTTAACGTGTGAAATAGAGAAGTTACCGTGTGAAATAGAGAAGTTACCGTGTTAAATAGAGTAGTTACCGTGTGAAATAGAAAGTTACCGTGTTAAATGGACAAATTACCGTGTTTAATTGAGAAGTCACCGTGTTTAATTGAGTAGTTATCGTGTTAAATAGAGTAGTCACCTCGTTCTCGTGTTTGTTTAAAATTTAAAAACTTGTACGCTTAATTCAGAACTTAAAACCATTTTATAAAAAAAAAATAAAAAAAATCAGTTGTTTTTCTGTAACAAAACGATAAACTACTGAGATCTGAATAAACCGGAAACGTAACTCTCACGCTGTTATTAGAATGTTCCATTCCTAAGTAGAACATACCCCTGTCGAGGTATTATGCAATGCTTATATGCGATGAGCTTCCTTTGTGATTTGAATGAAAATTCTTTCTGAATAGGTGCGGTGAAAAGAGTGGAGAAGCGATGGTTAAGGTGCCAATAAAGTTTCTTAAAATTTCCGTAGTATGTACAACGTAGTATGTCATGACGTAGTATATAATGACGTATTATGTATGATGTAGTATGTATGCCGTAGTATGCACGACGTAGTATGTCATGACGTAGTACGTTATGACGTAATACGTATGACGATGTATGTATGACGTAGTACGTTTGCCGTAATTTGTATGCCGTACTATGTATGACTAGCATGTATGACGTAGTATGTATGACGTAGCATGTATGACGTAGCATGTATGACGTAGCATGTATGACTTAGTATGTATGCGGTAGTATGTATGAGGAAGTATGTATGACGTAGCATGTATGACGTAGCATTATGACGTAGCATGTATGACGTAGCATGTATGACGTAGCATGTATGCCAGCTATGCAACACATTTGTAGGAAGTAGCTCATCCAATGGCAATAATTCAAATATTTTGTTGAAATGAATGCTTTCCTAACGACTTACATCTGATTGCAACACTACCTTTTACCTATCATTTTGACAAGGTCATTTTAATCATGGCTTAGAGCAGCTATAAACATACATGATTGACAAAGAGTATTCAGGCATACCTGTAATCATTCAGTTCAGAGATCAATGATTCGAATATTAGATGGTAGGTCAAAATTCTAAATATTGTATTGGAAGGCACGGCAGCATAATTTGCAGAGTCTCCAGCAATTAAATTCACCTGCATAAACCTTGCTTCACATTTGCTTCAATATTTTTAGTCTCTAAGTGCATGAACGTAAAGTATGATAAAGTCATGCTTCGATCTCACCAAATCTCTTTAGTCAACAATTAATTTCAAATTTAAAAACGCGATCTCAGATCACCAAACGCTTTCTCCAATAAGGTGTGTGGCTTATGAAGATTGGCAAGACGACCATGGATTGGTTTATGACAATGGTAACGTTGCATCGCATTATTTGATGTTAACGTGGTTTAATGTTATGTTGTTTCGAGCACCAGACGATGTTAAAGTAAGAATCCCACTCTTTCATTTGTTAGGCTATTTGGTCAAATGTTGAAGTGGCTAAGTAAAAAAGAGAGAGTTTTATTTTTAAAAAAATGGTCTGTCCCATCTAGTAGATGAAATTAAAGTGAAAGTACTAAAGCTAAATTACATTGAAAGCCTATTTGAAACACGAATTACATGACGGATATTCAAGCAAATATTTGAGTTTTTCCACATTCAATGTTAGAAAAAGGAGATTAAATAAATACAAATACAAAAACAAAACAAAACCAAAAACTTCCTCTTAATAAGGTTACGCAGAAGTCTTAATTGTATTGTAATTGTACCCACGGGACATCCCATAAATATTTATAATTTGCTGCTTCAAATATTTTATACATACATTATTTAAAGAAAACGAGTGGCTATCTATCTAGGGACTTCAAGTGGTGTAGTTTCCATTTGTGCGCAAAATTTCTTCTATGATTTCACTGTTTAGAAATCAACCAAGCGTGTGATTATGTTCTACTGAAAGCAGGCGGTAACCGTTCAGACGTTTTGAAACATACATTTAAACAAAACACATAAAAAAAACACTGTTTGGTCAGAGTCCCCGACAGGTTGCTTTTTATTTGAATGAACAGACATTCTGACCCACACATTGAATGAACAGACATTCTGACCCACACATCGAATGAACAGACATTCTGCACCACACATCAAATGAACATACATTCTGTACCACACATCGAATGAACATACATTCTGACCCACACATCGAATGAACATACATTCTGCACCACACGTCGAATGAACAGACATTCTGTACCCCACATCGAATGAACAGACATTCTGACCCACACATTGAATGAACATACATTCTGCACCACACATCGAATGAACAGACATTCTGTACCACACATCGAATGAACAGACATTCTGAACCACACATCGAATGAACAGACATTCTGAACCACACATCGAATGAACAGACAATGTGAACCACACATTGAATGAACAGACATTCTGAACCACACATCGAATGAACAGACATTATGACCCACACATCGAATGAACAGACAATGTGAACCACCCATCGAATGAACATACATTCTGACCCACACATCGAATGAACAGACATTCTGACCCACACTTCGAATGAACAGACAATGTGAATCACACATCGAATGAACAGACATTCTGACCAACACATTGAATGAACAGACATTCTGAACCACACATTGAATGAACATACATTCTGACACACACATCGAATGAACAGACATTCTGAACCACACATTGAATGAAGAGACATTTTGACCCACACATTGAATGAACAGACATTCTGACCCACACATCGAATGAACAGACATTCTGACCAACACATCGAATGAACAGACATTCTGAACCACTCATTGAATGAACAGACATTCTGACCCACACATCGAATGAACAGACATTCTGAACCCCACATTGAATGAACAGACATTCTGAACCTCACATTGAATGAACAGACATTCTGACCCACCCATCGAATGAACAGACATTCTGAACCACACATTGAATGAAGAGACATTCTGACCCACACATTGAATGAACAGACATTCTGAACCACACATTGAATGAACAGACATCCTGACCCACACATCGAATGAACAGACATTCTGAACCACACATTGAATGAAGAGACATTCTGACTCACACATTGAATGAACAGACATTCTGAACCACAGATCGAATGTGCAGATATTCCGACCCATGCATCGAATTATTTCCCTCGTACATTTCTTTGGGAAGTATAAATGTAAGTGAATTTATCTCAATAACTTTACCGGTCATAAAACAATTGATCCACTTAGTGAGATATAAACATTTTTATGAGAAAAAACATATTCGCCAGACGACGGGCAAATGGCCTACATGTAAACTAACTGGGCACCTGGTATCTGAACACACCATGTACGTGGACAGGAACCGGCAAATGGGCCACAATATTTTGTAGCTCGCAAATCTGAGCAAAATCCTCAGTCGCTTTTGTAAAATAATTATCATGTCTTACAAAAATATAATCAGTTACTGTCACAGCAGTTTACATTTGAACTACATCAATGGACTCACATGGAAGCAATCAAAGATAAGATCTGCATTACAAAGATAAGGTCGAACCTAAAAAAGGGAACGCAACAAAACAACGAAAGTGTCGACAGGAAGCCTTCGTCAGCGAAAAAACAATATATATAAAAAAAAACCCAGAACTTAGCTGAGTAGAATCCGATAGGGCAGCAAAAGAATTGTAACAGAAAATAAGTAGGTGAGAGATTAAATGGGTAAAAGGGAAAGACAAGAGGAGAAATCGGTCCACTGTGGTGATAGTGCTAGTCACGATAACAGGGCAGTTGTCAGATACGCGACGGTGTCCTTTGTAGTGGTGTCTACGCCATTGTTGCACCCGCTGCCAGATGTCGTATATAAGGGAGACAGGACGCCGACTCTCGGACTGGTGCACTGAACCACTCCGTAATATGACGCATACCTTAGTCAGAGGTTGGCATAATTGATTCTACTTCTTATCATATCTTAGTCAGATGTTAACATAACTGATTCTACTTCGTCTCATACCTTAGTCAGAGGTTGGCATATTTGAATCTACTTCTTATCATATCTTAGCCAGATGTTAACATAACTGATTCTACTTCGTCTCATACCTTAGTCAGAGGTTGGCATATTTGAATCTACTTCGTCTTATATCGTAGCCAGTGGTTGACATAATCGAATCTACTTCCTCTTATATCGTAGCCAGTGGTTCGCCTTGTAATTGAAGTTAGTGCATCGTGGTGTGTGCCTGCAACCTAAGGGGGCTCACGGCACTCAACATCAACAATGTCTCCGAACCAGCTGTCAATTAAAAACCTCTGGAGTCACCCCTTACAACACAACACTGGCCTGAATTCAAATTATCCTTCCAAGCTGCCTTATATATCCCATCCGTGGAATGTTGCAATTAAGATGATCACTTTAATTTATCTGGTTCTTTGTAGAGTGGACATTATATTTAAACTTAAATGGATGTTAAACAAATAGTTCAATTAAGAAATAGCAATACATGCTGCAATGAAATAAACTTACGTAAATACATTTTTTAAATCATACATTTTTATAAGAATTGATAAAATTTCTCTTGTAGAGTAATTTAATTTGCTTTAATTGTTTGTTTTTTTCGAATGGTTTATAATATGGAATTTTAATTCATTAAATAACACAAAATAATAATCATTATAAAAATTATTAAAAAAAACTATTCACACTTTTCCAGGAGACGGAAATCTAAAAATAAAATTTCAAAATATCCCACTCTAATAAAAGAATTACTTTTTAAACACAATAAATATGATAAAAACATATTGATGACGACGAAATGTGTTTAAATATGCATTTATTGTCGCATTGACGTCATAATAATCAATAAAGTTTTGCATTTATTTTATAAGGCTGGGGAGACAGGACACACTTTTGGTGCCCTGGTACTTATTTCTTTTGTTGGTGAAATTTGGTCTTTCACCTCAACAAGTGTGTGGCATTTGTGGCCTGTGTGGCCTGTGTGGTATGTGTGGTCTGTGTGGTCTGTGTGGTCTGTGTGGTCTGTGTGGCCTGTGTGGTCTGTGTGGTCTGTGTGGCCTGTGTGGCCTGTGTGGTATTTGTGGTCTGTGTGGCATGTGTGGTCTGTTTGGCCTGTGTGGTCTGTGTGGTCTGTGTGGCCTGTGTGGTCTGTGTGGCCTGTGTGTGTGTGGCCTGTTTGGCCTGTGTGGTCTGTGTGGTCTGTTTGGCCTGTGTGGCCTGTGTGGTCTGTTTGGCCTGTGTGGCCTGTGTGGCCTGTGTGGTCTGTGTGGCATGTGTGGTCTGTTTGGCCTGTGTGGCATGTGTGGCCTGTGTGGTCTGTTTGGCTTGTGTGGTCTGTGTGGTCTCTGTGGCCTGTGTGGTCTGTGTGGTCTGTGTGGCCTGTGTGGTCTGTGTGGTCTGTGTGGCCTGTGTGGTCTGTGTGGCCTGTGTGGCCTGTGTGGCCTGCATGGCCTGTGTGGTCTGTGTGGCATGTGTGGTCTGTGTGGCATGTGTGGCCTGTGTGGTCTGTTTGGCTTGTGTGGTCTGTGTGGTCTGTGTGGCCTGTGTGGTCTGTGTGGTCTGTCTGGCCTGTGTGGCATGTGTGGTCTGTGTGGCCTGTGTGGTCTGTTTGGCCTGTGTGGCCTGTGTGGTCTGTGTGGCCGGTGTGGTCTGTGTGGCATGTGTGGTCTGTGTGGCCTTTGTGGCATGTGTGGCATGTGTGGTCTGTGTGGTCTGTGTGGCCTGTGTGGCATGTGTGGTCTGTGTGGCCTGTGTGGTCTCTGTGGCATGTGTGGCATGTGTGGCCTGTGTGGCCTGTGTGGTCTGTGTGGCATGTGTGGTCTGTTTGGCCTGTGTGGCATGTGTGGCCTGTGTGGTCTGTTTGGCCTGTGTGGTCTGTGTGGTCTGTGTGGCCTGTGTGGTCTGTGTGGCCTGTGTGGCCTGTATGGCCTGTGTGGTCTGTGTGGCATGTGTGGTCTGTTTGGTCTGTGTGGCCTGTGTGGTCTGTGTGGCCTGTGTGGCCTGTGTGGCCTGTGTGGTCTGTGTGGCCTGTGTGGTCTGTGTGGCCTGTGTGGTCTGTGTGGCCTGTGTGTACTGTTTGGCCTGTGTGGCCTGTGTGGTCTGTGTGGTCTGTGTGGCCTGTGTGGCCTGTGTGGTCTGGGTGGCATGTGTGGTCTGTGTGGCCTGTGTGGCCTGTGTGGCCTGTGTGGTCTGTGTGGTCTGTGTGGCCTGTGTGGTCTGTTTGGCCTGTGTGGCCTGTGTGGTCTGTTTGGCCTGGTGGTTGATATGTTAAATACGCTAGAGCTGACGCGTGGGTGTCCGTATTCAAGTGTAAAAACTCCCGAGGAATTTTACGGATGGATGAAGAGATCTTTGAAACATCAGATAAACGAATGGCAATTTTAGCGGACCTCCAATAAATTCTAATTCTATTTCGTTGAGTGCAGCCCTTCTCTACATTTCTAATTTATGTCGATCCATTTGTAACTTTAGTTGATTAACTTCCTTCTCGGGTTACTGTTGTTTTTCGACCTGTTATTTTCCAATGTCTAATCTGAGTAGCTCTGTAAGGTTTCCGCTTTCACTTTCATCCGTCTGAGGCTGAGGCGCTATTAGCTCCTAACAATCCTCTACCCACACACCCTCTCCGAACAATTCTCTAACCACACCATCTCCGAACAATCCTCTACCCACACACCATCTCCGAACAAGAAATGTTTTTTAATCTGATCTCTTAGTATTTTTTTTTAACTGTGGCTTGTTCTTGAAATATTTCAAAGCTTTTAACATCGCCATAGTCATACATTCTTTACGTCTACATTTATAGTAATATACTATTTTCTAGAACTATCCGTTTTTTGTATACCTGGATCATGTATCTCCCAGCGTCGGCCCCTCATATTTTATTAATTTCCTTCATTTTAAAATAACTGTAATGTTTACCTATTTACGACAAAGTCCAGATTGGATGACATATGTCATGTGGCTTGAAAACGAAAATGAGTACCGCGTCAGAGAGATCGTGAGGACAGCCGAAGGTTGTTTGTCTCTTAGGATTCTTCCGTTTCTGGCGACAACTTGAACAAACCAGCGAAGATAGTTCGTGGGTGGCCCCTTAAAATGAACATCTGAGATTGGACTTCCTGAATCTACTGGCGCCATGTACTGGGGCTATGTACTAGGGCTATGTACTGGAGCTATGTGCAGGAGCTATGTACTGGGGCTATGGACTGGGGCTATGTACTGGAGCCATGTACTAGAGCTATGTACTGGAGCTATGTGCATGATTATTGAAACTGTGACAAGCTATGAGGATGCTGATTTGATGGATTGCACAGGTGCTATAAAAGTGAACGAAATCGGAAATAAAAATCCGAACTTGGAGAAATGTTTTAAAACAATTTATACGATACTAACTGATACACTACATTAGTTATCAGATACAAATGTAGCTTTTTTATCTTGTCTAATTGTTTTGGTGAAATTTCCTATTTATGAATAGTCCGTCTCATCAACTTTCCATTAAAAATGTCCACGTAATGACAAGGCTTTAATGAGAAGTCCTTTGAATAGAAATCCACCCTTTTGATACCAACTGGTCATCAACAAATTGACTATTCTGTTTAATGTTGGGAGGTTTGTCAATTTAATTCCCAGCAAGGACTTGTGTCGGACATTTTGACCTAGCTTTAGCGAATCATTCGTTGACCTTCGAGAACCTGTGTGCATCTTTATAAAACCATAAAATCTAGGAAACTTTCTACTGAGTTAAACGAATGTCTTCAATGAGTCAAGTTTAATATTCTTTTGACATCTGTGTGTGTGTCACATGTCACGTGACTCGTTATCAATGGTTCTCACAGGACACTACATTAAGTAAACAATAAAAAATCAATATGTCTGAGCAATATTTGATGAGTTAGGTTCTATATAAATTACGCATGGTTCATTTTATAATATACATGTAATCAACAAACGATTGAAATTTGAAAGAAAATCGGCTCGACTCTTAAGTGTGTTAGGAAATCAGTCTAAATATTTTCCATTTGTAAAATTGACTTTGGTATTAAATGAATCTGTTTTTTCTTTTTAAAAATGTGCATAGGAAAGATAGGAGAGCACTGAATCTTCGTGACAAACAATCTCAGATTCAATCATTTACGCCATGATGTTTCTCCTGTCTTACCAATGCATTCTAGCGGCGCATTGGAACATTTCAGGAAGAAGAGAAATCTAAATGTGACTTTGGCAAATACCTCGGCAATAAATAAAGTTCCTTTGCCGATTTTTTATAATGCGGAAAAGCTAAAAATATATCATCCCTTGTACTATCCCTTGATGTAAAAAACATATAATCCCTTATAGCCTACTATCCCCTGATGTTAAAAATATAAAATGTCTGTTACTATCCCCGGATGTTAAAAATAACTCGTCAAGATTAGTTTTGTTTAGCACGCATCTCAACTTATGAAATGTCCGACACACGACAAACGTACTTGGTAAGCTCTAAAATCGTCTCAAGTGTATGCTAAGCTCGAAAGTAAAATCTATCTTGAAGATATCGGATATTTGTAAAAGGTAATTTAGATTTCCACGCAAAATATTTCCCGGATGTGACGTCAATAATTGTTCCATAATTAAATAAGGGGGCAGAAAAGCTAGATACCCGATAATGGCCAGACGACATACACCGACTTCTCCTATAAAAATAAATGAAGTTAACGGGTAATATTAAACAACCCTTAAACACAAAGTTTATCCTATAAATACCTTATATGGTTTTAAAAAATTGTTTATGTTGTATTTATATTCTAACGTCCCACCCGCTTTTGCACTGCAGATTTATCTCACCAATATTTCAGAAAAACAAAAGAAAATATTGAGCACCAAATGCACTTGCGCTATTTTTGTTAAGAATCTCTTGTATCGCCGCTATCGGGAATTTTGGTTCGTTCTGGTTCTGGTTCTGGTTCGGTACGTTGCTGCATCCATATACTGGCATATGTGCAACGGTTGGGGAAGCGATGTTGCCAATCTAACGGCCCCTAGCAGATGCCAGGGCGGCCTTGAAGCTTTCGATCGTTGTCGAGTTCACGGCGGTATTGTCCAGGTTGTTCCAAGCAATTATGGTGCGTGGAAAAAATGACTGCTTATGTTGCACTGTGTTACTCCGAGGCACAGTGAAGCATTTGTTCGTGAAATTAATGACATCATATTTCCTTCATCTTCTCCTTGAAAAACAGGAACAACGGATTTTTGGGGGGTTAGGGTCGCGGTGTGGGGATAAAATGTTGAAATAATGAGTAGTCATCGACAACGAGTCTATGTGCCAAGTTTCAGTTCGATAGGATGACGGGGAGTGGATCAATTAGCCGTACGAGTTTGTGCGCTAAACACACGGGAACAAAAGCGAAGTTAATAGAAAAGATTTAAAAAAGTGCATCTCATCTATTTAAAAAATATATCTACAGTTGTTTCAAATTTTAAATATTCATAAACCATCACGCTCTCTTCAAGTACAAATGCTGTTAATATTACAGGCAACACTGGACAAAGAAGAGCCTCGCTACAGCATGGCTGATGGTAAGTGGCACTATGAGGATAACGGTAAGATATTTGTACAGTTATTCGTTTATTTAGCTAACAAAGCTCCTTTAGCATTTCTTATCACATAAAAATATTTTATTATAAATTAACTCATTATCCGATATCATTTTATTTTTATATTTAATGATTGATTTTGTCTTCAACTTTTAAAGATTAAAAATGAAAACAAAAAACACCTTAAGACTTAATGTTACTAGAAATTATGTTGTAGAAATATAAAAAAAAAATATTGTGCCTAAGAAAAAACTTGCTTTTAAGTTTCAGACATTTCATTAGTAACTAACGGGTAAATATGCCTTTAATAGAATTTAGATAGTGTGTCTTAGATTTAGAGACTCCTTTTGACATTAGAGAAAGAATAAAACAGGACATAGCATAGTTAGATGTCTCCAGTAAGTATTTAAGATGTTTATTTAAGAAAAAAAACAAACTCTTAGTGTGGGGAACCTACATGTTTCAGTTTTATTGATAGACATTTGAAAAACAAATACAAGAAAAAAATGATTTGCTGAAAAGCCTCCATCAATTAAAAACAAATGACCTAAAGATAAATTGTACACAATGCACAGCCTACATAGATATGTTGCAGCTTGAAGCATTGTATTTCAGTAGTATAGCGCGACTTATCTATTGTCAATCACCGCTCCTCAGACCGTGGCTTGGACAATACTGCGACGCCGACACACTGAACTGCCATCAATACTCGGCGAAGGTGTCATTGAACTAATTTGGAAACTGTTTCTTGCATTATCCATCTTCCACGCAAGGCGCGTGGCGTTGGCTGTTGCGACGCGATCCGTTAATCATAGATGTTGCGACGATCTCATGTATGCGAAGCTTTTCTTCTGCAGCAGGAATTACAGCACTGGCGAGCTGATCGATTCGTCCTTCATTCGTAAACTTATCATCTGAGCATAAAGTCACCAAAATATGAGCGTACGGTTAGCCTCACGGTTGCGATCTGACGGTGTATATAAAAGCTCTTGCTTGTCTAAACACGCCATTCACGATCACGTCAGCTTTCAAAGATTTCAATTTAAATACTGAAAACTCGGTCATCTGAATCAGAATTTTCGGCCAGTTATTAACCGTGAATTTAATAAAGAGATCAGGCACTAAACTTGGCGAATATGGACATTGCATCGTCACAGTTCTCTCGTATGTTTCTCAGCAGTCCTTAAAAACTTTAAGATAGAATAATTGCTACGCCAGCAGCTCTATTCGCTTTCTAAGCCAAAGTGGCGACATGATCGGCGAGCTCTTCATAGCATTCTGCTCGTAATGATAGTTGATCCAGTCGAAAGTAGTCCAAGTGATTTGCTTCCACGAAAACGACCAACAATTTCTGCGTTAATTTGCCAGCGCTCACGAATGACTGGATTAAAAGCCATCGCGAATCACTTTGTGCCACTTAAAGCTGTTCCATTTGCTTCTTTAAACTGTACCATGTGCTGCCTTAAACTTTACCATGTGCCGTTTTAAACTGTACCATGTGCCGCTTTAAACTGTACCATGCGCCGCTTTAAACTGTATTATGTGCCGCTTTAAACTGTATCGTGCTAATTTTGGTGCGAACACATTTAATTAGGCACACTTCGCACTTCCAATTTATGTTGACTCCGTAGGGTTTCGTGGAGAGATGCACATGTCACGCTCGAAGGTGGCTCACCACCATCCTTTTCAAACACCAAAGCAACATCTTTCGATGTTGGCGCGCTAAAGCAACGAGAATCCGACTGACGATCTCGTCTACACACCATGTGGACTGCCGAAATATGATCACCTGCCGGAGTTGCTTGCTGCATCATCTGACAACTTCTCGCGTTGTGTTGTCGGAAGAAACGATTGATTTCATCCATAATGCGCGGGTACCGCTGTTCATTTTCTGGATGGTCCTGGCAAATGTCTGTGGCTTGAGTGTTGTCCATTTTGTGTGCTGCTGGTTGAAGATGCGACGTCTTGTGGTACGTCTGGCCATGTATCTTGAGGACGTATAGGCCTCTTCCTGGCACGTCGATGATTTTGGCGCCCACTGATTCCAATGACGCAGCGTTCCTGTACGATGCTATGTTTTCTAGGAAATCTGTATGGTTTGGAGCAGTTGTGTTGGGCAGGAGTTTGTGGTATAACATGGGATAAGCCAGCTCGACTCCATTTTAAATCTTTGGCTTGGGAAGCCTGACTTTTCTTTTGTGACAGCGTGGGGGGATTTTTCATCCGACAGACACGTAGCCTTGAACGTTCTCGGTCGACAGAATGGGAAGATGTCAGTCATTGGGTCACACGTGTGTCAAATAACGATGGCTTTGTCACTCTTGGGTTAAGCGCTGACATCTGCAGTTTGTCGTGCTCTTGATTGCTCGGGCCTTTTCCAGTTGTCGACTCCGTTGATGAGAATTGTCGCCTGTTCGTGATTGAGACTGATCTGTGGTCTCTAACAGGCGCGTCCAGCGTTTTGCTTCAGCGTCTTCCGTTCGAATCCTTTCTAGAGTGTCTTGACTTTGACTCCGATTCCGTCTTCCCTTACTCTTTCCGCAGAGCAACGCTTTCGTGCTGACTGAGCTTCGCTTTCATCCGTCTTCCCTTACTCTTTCCGCTAAGCAACGCTTTCGTGCTGACTGAGCTTCGCTTTCCTCCTTGGTTTTCAATTTAAAAAAGTTGTTTGAAGTGATGATGCGATGCTCGTTTGATTTCAGTTCAATGAACTTACGAAAATGTCAACGCTTTCTTCTTGGCTCGATGTTAAAATTTGACCAGAATGATTTTCAACTTGCTTTGCGACGCACATGAAAGATTCAATTGGCAGGGATAAATCAACAAAGCTTTCATAAGTTTGGGATTATTTACTTGACGAGATCCTTGGTCCCACGTATTAGTTAATATGATACGTCACATTGGGAAATGGTGTCGGTGGGCCGGAGCGTGAGCTTTTAGTGACCTCCCCCCCCCACACGGCAAACCCCCACACGGTTTGACGACAGGTTTCCCCGTCGCTGAACAATGCGGAGGCACGCCGGGAACCTCCCTCCTGGCCTGGGGGACGCCAGGTCGATCGAAAACGCTGCGTTTAAAGCGTTCACAGCCCACTTTCCTTGAGGGTCTGGGCGGGTTTGCTTCCTCTCCGGAGATAAGGTGCTGCGTTACCACCCCCACCACACATGGAGTATTTCGGTCGGGATGGAAAGCTTTCCGTCCAGATAATATGATACAAAAGGTTCGTCCTGTGAGTGGCAGCATTTATTGCTTAATGAACACACTTGTGACGCAAAAAGATGGTTTTCTCTTTGGCGCTGAGCGTTCCGAACAGAAAGACATGTCTGGGTTTTAATTGTGGAGATATATTTCATAATCATCAACATCATGTCCCTTAGTCCTTGGACCGTTGGGGCGCCACAGATGACATGAAAACTATCCTTCTCCATTTCTCTCTGCAAGACGCTCTCTAATAGGGTTTCTACACATGGTCTCTACTTTGTGATTAGATCACTCGTTGTAGGGAAAAAACGGGTCCCTATGAGTAGTCCCATCACAGGGCGGCGATAGACGCCCTCTAATAGGGATACTACACATGGTCTCTACTTTGTGATTAGATCACTCGTTGGTGGGACAAAACGGGTCCCTAGGAGTAGTCCCATCACAGGGCGGCGACAGGCGCCCTCTAATATGGTTTCTACACATGGTCTCTACTTTGTGATTAGATCACTCGTTGGTGGGACAAAACGGGTCCCTAGCAGTAGTCCCATCACAGGGCGGCGACAGACGCCTTCTAATAAGGTTTCTACACATGGTCTCTACTTTGTAATTAGATCACTCGTTGGTGGGACAAAACGGGTCCCTAGGAGTAGTCCCATCACAGGGCGGCGACAGACGCCCCCTAATGGGGTTTCTACACATGGTCTCTACTTTGTGATTAGATCACTCGTTGGTGGGACAAAACGGGACCCTAGCAGTAGTCCCATCACAGGGCGGCGACAGACGCCCCCTAATAGGGTTTCTACACATGGTTTCTACTTTGTGATTAGATCACTCGTTGGTGGGACAAAACGGGTCCCTAGGAGTAGTCCCATCACAGGGCGGCGACAGACGCCCCCTAATAGGGTTTCTACACATGGTTTCTACTTTGTGATTAGATCACTCGTTGGTGGGACAAAACGGGTCCCTAGTAGCAGTCCCATCACTGGCTGCATGATAAGAATCACCGGCAAGGACTGCCACGACTCATCCTTGACACATACCCATAAACGGCGACATATTATCATAACCCGATCTAAAAATGTCTTATCTCTTAATACATTTTGTGGGGGGACAGCATTATTTGACCATATGAGCGCATTTGCATTACAGAATTACACTTGACGTGAAAAACAACAAATGAGTGTACTGCTTTGAATTTAAATGTTTGCAATGTTTATAAGAGGACATATTTGTCTTAAAATTAAGTTTTATTTCTTGGTCTTATAAATTATAGAATTTTTAAGTGTTTGTCTGTTTGAGATTAAATAGATGAGCAGGCAGGCTGAGGGATCGGGAGACAGACATGAAGACTAGAGGGCATTTAGTTCAGTAGGTCAACAAATTATGGGATTGATAAATAAATGCAGGGATAGAAAGTGAGGGAGAAAGGGTGACTGTATTTATAAAAGGGAAAGAGAGAGAGAAAGACAGAGAGAAAGAGAGAGAGAGACAGAGAGATAGAAACAAAGAGATAGGGAGAGAAAGGGAAAGGGAGAGAGAGATGGAAAGAAAGAGGGACAGAGAGACAGAGAGAAAGAGAGATAGAGAAGGATGGAGAGTGTATGTAAAAGACATATATATAGAGAGAGAGAAAGAGAGAGAGAGAGAGAGAGAGAGAGAGACAGACATAAAGACAGAAAGAGAGAAAGAGAAACAGAGAGTAAGAGAGACAGAGAGCGAGAGAGACAGAGAGCGAGAGAGAGAGAGAATAAAAAGGAAATAGTCTGAAGGTAAGGGAGCTAGTGTGTAAGCAACTGATTGAATGGGTGAGCGTGATTGCGTTAGAGAAAGAAAATTCAGTTCTGCAAATGGATGCGAGTCTTGGAAATGAACTTTTCCAGAAATTGAAAAAAAACGAACAGATCTTACGTTGAACAGCAACATCGTTTGACAAAATCAAGGATGAAAACAACGATGCCAAACTTGAAGATGATCCGAGACACTAAGCGGTCCAGAGCGTCGAAGATTAAGTATAATCCCAAATAGAAATAGAAGTATTTATAGATTTATTAACAAATAACAAAAAATTGTTCATCAAAGTAAGAGAAAAAAATAACTATGTTTGTTTACAATAGAAAACTCACCTCTTCGTCCCATTTCTCTTCAATGTAAAATGCAGCGGAAAAAAAAATGCGCTTTTCAATTTGAATGCTGCAGGGCAAAGTAGGATAACTGTCGATGTTACCCAAAGCAATGATGGTAACTTGAACAATCATTATACACATGTAATGTAGATGTTTGCCTCGTATATCTATACTATTCGAAAACTGAACTGGAAGTGATAAAAAGTTTAGTTTCGTCGCTATGTTGTTTCAAGAACTGCCAGTGAGTAGTGACGTGTATGACAATATGTCCTTAAGGTGGACAGACAGGGGTGAAGTCTCAGGGACAGCAATTGAAGGTGACATCCAGTGATAGGGGATCGTCAGAGGCGGGGGACAATTGAAGGGGGATAGGCAGAGTTTCGGGGACAAGTGAAAGGGGATAGGCAGAGTTTCGGGGACAAGTGAAAGGGGATAGGCAGAGTTTCGGGGACAAGTGAAAGGGGATAGGCAGAGTTTCGGGGACAAGTGAAAGGGGATAGGCAGAGTTTCGGGGACAAGTGAAAGGTGATAGGCAGAGTTTCGGGGACAAGTGAAAGGGGATAGGCAGAGTTTCGGGGACAAGTGAAAGGGGATAGGCAGAGTTTCGGGGACAAGCGAAGGGAACATCCAGTGAAGGGGACATCCAGTGAAGGGGACATTCAGTGAAGGGGACATTCAGTGAAGGGGACATCCAGTAAAGGTGGATAGGCAGTGTAGCGGACATCCAGTGATTCGGGATAGGCAAACACGGGAGGGGGGGCAGCAAAAGAAGGGAGACAGCAAGTTATAGTGGACAGCCAGTGGAGGGGAGAGCTAGTGAAGGTTACCAGTCCATGAAAGGTGTCAGCCAGTTTTCATTGAAAGAAGTGTTTGTTTGCATTGAAAGAAGTGTGTGTTGCATTGAATATATCAAACAAGAAAACGTAAGTTGGTATTGGCGGAAGTTCTCATTTAAAACAACTATTTAAAAGTGTCAACGGTTTTTTTGTTGTGTACATTTATATCAGTACGAGAGTTGCAGAAATAACTGTTTGAAAAAAAAAACCCGTTGATTATTTCAAACTAATTCCCGATAACGCATCTATCATGACGAATTAATGTTTCATTTAAAGGATTTTAGATGAGTTTAATGGTGAACAATGTGTCACGCTATGCGCTTAGAGTGAGTCATCTGACGGACATGTCCCTTCATAGCCATTACGTAACGTGTTGCAGCGTATTTTAATGTTATTCCTTAAACAACAAATTGTTATAATTATTATTATTATTATAAGAATTTTTTTATAGCGTAGTACCCCAAACTAGGGCTGGGCTCACCACGCTGTACATACACTTTAAAAAAACATGATCATGAACTTACTCACTAGACAGATATTTACATGTTAACTTACTCACTAGACAGATATGTACATGTTAACTTACTCACTAGACAGATATTTACATGTTAACTTACTCACTAGACAGATATTTACATGTTAACTTACTCACTAGACAGATATGTACATGTTAACTTACTCACTAGACAGATATTTACATGTTAACTTACTCACTAGACAGATATTTACATGTTAACTTACTCACTAGACAGATATGTACATGTTAACTTACTCACTAGACAGATATTTACATGTTAACTTACTCACTAGACAGATATTTAAATGTTAACTTACTCACTAGACAGATATGTACATGTTAACTTACTCACTAGACAGATATTTACATGTTAACTTACTCACTAGACAGATATTTACATGTTAACTTACTCACTAGACAGATATTTACATGTTAACTTACTCACTAGACAGATATTTACATGTTAATCTTTAGTAAAGCAATGTTGGCGTAGGTAAAGTTCAAAATAGATTTTTTTAAAACAACGTAAACATAGAAACAAGTGCACATTAATGTATACATTTAAACACAAAGGCAGGTACAAAGTGAATGTCCGCGACTTCCATTTACGTAATCACATAGAATATCTCGTGATCAATGAGGACACGAACATCTAACATGCTGGCTGACATGGCAACGTTGTGGTAGAAGTTTGCTTAACATTCCCATGGACAATTTCATAATTAATTCCGA
The DNA here is from genome assembly GCA_964017045.1 of Omphiscola glabra. Taxonomy (NCBI): domain Eukaryota; kingdom Metazoa; phylum Mollusca; class Gastropoda; family Lymnaeidae; genus Omphiscola; species Omphiscola glabra. Next base: position 66,745,294 of record OZ024794.1, read on the forward strand.
CTGCTCTAACGATTATATACATGCGTGTGATTAAAAATCGCCTAGAACATAGAAAATGAAACCTACCAGGGGTTCTCACAAACCAACATTACATGGTGTCGAGTTTTTAGTTCTTAGTCATTTACAACAAACTAGAAAATCTTTCAGAGATGGGTAGTAGTGATTCGGAGATGGGGTTAAGGAGTGGGGGTGGATTCGTGTTGGGGTGTCATTAGGAATAAATTCTGTTGTATATACTAGTAAAGATTTGAATATTTATTAACCAGCAACAAAGTAATTGAACATACCCAGCACAACACAAAACCGTTTCGATGAGTGTTTTATTTGAATGTGCACTTTGATCACATTATCATACATTAAAAGATATTTTTATTTCTTCCTATTTAGAAACATTTTCGGTCATATCTTATAAAGAAAATATAATATACTATATTCTGTTAAAATGAAGAAGGTTTATTAAAAGCGTTAAGCCTGGTCCTCGAGAGCAGAGCAGAAGTGACATAGTTACAAGCTGATTGGACACTGGATCGTCTTTACCACGCCAGTGATGAGTCACACACTGGATCGTCTTTTCATGCCAGTGGTGAGTCAGACACTGGATCGTCTTTACCACGCCAGTGGTGAGTCAGACTCGAATCGGTTAGAAATTCCACTCTCAAAACGTTTCACGATACTCAAGTAGGCACCACAGAGACTAAACAAAATACGATTTTGGGCATTTAATCTGCAAAGACCTTGTCTAGGGTCTAACATTAGTTAAATGTCTTCATTTTTATGAACCATGGGCGCCTTTAAATTATTAAATTTTTTTTGGGGTTGTGGGAGGTATTATTCATCTAGTTTACTTATGATTATGTTGATAAAGTATTTCGAACACCACAGTATGACATATCATGTTAAACAGAATACATTTTAAATATAAGTGTTAAGTTTGATTCAATATACGCGTTAAACTTCATTAAAAGAAAGCGGCCAAGTGGAAAGAATGTAACGTTTGAATAGGATTTAACTTAAGCGTTAAATTTGATTAGATTCATTTAGTTTGTTAGAACTGAGACCCCCCTCCCCCCATAGGCTAGGATGGAGACCCCCCCCCACATCGGGAATGAGACCCTTCATTGGCCTGGAGTGAGAACCTTACCCCAATCGGCCTGGAATGAGATCTCTGTTTCCCGTGAAAGATTACGTGTCCGCATGCATATATATTTGAACACCACCGATGTTCACATTTCCCACACTTTGATGTGCGTGTCAACTTGTCGTATGGTGTGAGTGGTGCGGATGTTTACCACATAGCCTTGAGCATGTTGACACGTTCAAAACAGTTCTCAAAGACCTAAAAGTGCTCTTGAACTTTACAGAATCCATGATCTCTTCGTCTCGTTGCACAAACTTCCCATGATTGACTCAACTTTGTGTAGCTTCCATCCTATGTATGACGAGGCAGCAGTTGAGGTTTTGATGCCAGTTCGGTATAATTTTGCATTAAATCACGAGAGGCGTGAACAAATGTAAATCTGGCGCACCCCCCCCCCCCCCGGTCAGTGCTCTCATCCTCGTGTACAGATGAGGCCAGCGAAAGTTTTAAAATGTTCAAATAATAGCTTTGGTTTCACATTTCTTCAGACATAAGATAACTCGGTGGAAATACAATGGTTTGTCAATAGCAAGCTATGCTGGTGTGTCAATAGCAAAATATGATGATGTGTCAATAGAAAGAGATGATGGTGTGTCAATAGCAAGATATGATGGTGTATTAATAGAAAGATAAGATGGTGTGTCAATAGAAAGATATGATGGTGTGTCAATAGCAAGATATAATAGTGTGTCAATAGCAATATATGATGATGTGTCAGTAGCAAGATATGATGATGTGTCAGTAGCAAGATATGATGATGTGTCAATAACAATATATGATGGTGTGTCAATTGCAAGATATAACGGTGGGTCAGTAGCAAGACATGAAGTTTACTCTCGAAAACATAGTTGAAATAATTATAAATGTAGTCATCGATTATTTTATATGACCACATTTAGCCAGTTGGAGAGTACAAAACAATTTTAAGACAGACATTAATGAACAGTCAATGAACATTGCACCGGGTTAATAAATGTTTACCTCTTCTCAAAAGCATTTGATTAAATCCCTCCCTCCAACAGTAATTCCAATTCCATCCTAAGTGGCCTTTCTTAGTCCTGGAGCAGCAGGTGGTTTAATATTTAAACAAAGTGCTTTTGTTCTAATTGGGCTACATAAAGACATCTTTGAACCACGATTACAGAAAACGAAGGAGCCCATCTGAGCGCATAAGTCACAATTTCATATGTATAGCTGGGCCGTAAATCTAATCCCGTAACAACTGATTGTTTGAACTTATCCCTCGCAACACAGAGGATCATTTAATTTAATCTCTCACACTGCTAGAAGCAGTGGCGTAGCGAGCTTAACTCGTGCCCGGGGCACAATACCTTTTTAGCGCCCCCAATACCTTTTTAGCGCCCCCCCCCCATTCGAAAACCATACAATATTATAGTAAAATATACCATTTGGCGCCCCTTTGTGAGTAGCGCCCGGGGCATGATGCCCCCTTTGCCCCACCCTCACTACGCCACTGGCTAGAAGCTGTCCGATTGCACTCGTTTCTTTTCCTAACTCTGACTCATAGATGGCTCAATATCCCCTTCAAAGATGTATAATCTCCCCTTAACAGATGGTTTAATTGCCCTTCATTAGATGGTACAATATGCCTCTAACAGATGGTTTAATCTACTTTTCATTGTGGGTATAATCTTCACCTAAAAGATGGTTTAATCTCCCTCAATAGATTGTATAATCTCCCTCTAACAGATGGTTTAATCTCCCTGTAAGGTATAATCTCTCTCTCAATGATGGTATAATCTCTCTCTCGCAGATTAAGTATTTATATCTCATTTCGTGATTTAAAGTTGACATCGTTTTCCACATTCGTTCTATTCACGTGTTTTCGAATCCCGGTAACGATAAAATAATGGAACGCCTTTCTGAAAAATTGTTTGTTTCGTTGCTAATACTTCTCGAAGAAAACTTCCAGCTTTCGGGTTACTCAAACATGGACATTTTATATGATGATATAGAACTCTTTGTTTAAGGTTGACAAGATTGTTAAACACACTAAGTTGTGGAGATAAAAAATGAAAATCTCTTGAAAGAAACACTTAAACAGCTTGGTTATGGCAGTACGCTCTAGTCCCTTTGAACAAACTTTGATGAATGATTTCTTTACTGCTGCACTTGGCAGCCCATAAACCGTCTATTCCAAACTTACTTAAACTTTTCACGGCCAATAAAAGTGGCAAATGCCTTTAAATTCTATAAAGAAACGTTTCAAATACAATCTCAAGTGTCCATTTCTGAAAAGTTGTATTTCTACTCAGTGGCGTAGCTAGCGGGGTGCGGGGGGGGGGGTGCGGACTGCACCGGGTGACACCAACCCTAGCTACGCCACTGTTTCTACACTTGTATCTTGAAAGTGCATCAATATTCACGTGACTAGTGTTAGCATTATCTTTTTTTTTTGTTTAAACCAGGGATTCTTGATCAGGAGTCCATGGACGCACAAGTTTATGCTTGGGGTACGTTATACATTATACATATTTATTAAATGATTAATTCTAAAATTAAGCAACAACACTAAAAAAAAAAAGCTTTTCGTATAAATCCTTTATAAAATGAAGTATCTAGCGATCAGGGGTGGGGCTAAACATTCGATAAAACGTACATTCAAGTAACGCACTTTATGAGAATCTCAATTAGTGATGCCCCCCCCCCCCCAAGCGTCTCAGAACCGCACATTCTTTTCACTCCCCTGTACTATATTAATATCATTATTACCCACCCACTTTTACACAGCAGATTAATTTCATCAACTATTTCAGAAAATCAAAAGAAAATATTACGCACCAAACACACTTGCGATTGTTTTTTTTTTTAAAAAAAAGAATCTCATTTAGCGCAGTTATCGGGAATTTCATTTTTTCTTCCCCTTGAAAAACAGAAAGAATCGTATTTTCTTTTGGGGTGGGGGGTTGGGGGGTGGTGGAGGGTGGGGTTGATAATTTGAGAGAATGTGTTTTCATCGGCAACGAGTCTATGTGCCAAGTTTCAGATAGATGGCTTGACAGGAAGTGGGCCAATTAGCCGTCTAAAGAGTCCAATATATAAATCCTATAATGTCGCATAAGAGATGGAGTCGGTGGGCCGTCGAGCGCGAGCTCTTAATGCCCCCCCCCCGGCGCTCCCCCACACAAACCAGAGCACTGAAGGACTTAACCCGACTCCAGCCCGTGCGGGAGGGCGCCGGGAACCTCCCCCTTGACCTAGGGGAGGCCCGGTCGACCGAGGACGCTGCGTTTAAAGCGTCCGCAGTTAACTCTCTGTGGGTCAGGACGGCTCTGCTTCCACTCCGGGGGGTTGGTGTTGCGTTACCACTCCCCCACCGCCCAGGGAGTCTTTCGGTCGGGACGTTGGTAGCGGCGGGACGAAACGGTTGCCTAGGGGCGGCTTTCTCACGGCCGCGTAGCTAAAATCATCAACATGGGTTTTAGTGACCACCCAAGTTTCATATCCACCAACAGCAACATAAATCCTATAATAATTGTTCCTATATTTTTCTCTACTGCCAGTTCCAGCTTGTCGAGCTTTAGATTTTTTTTTGATTTTTTAAACGCGTGAGATTTTCAGACATTCTGCTGCAGTGTTCTCCTGGTGAACGGCTGGAGAAGGGTGGGTAAGGGTCACTACAAATCACTCAATTATCTTTGTTGGCCGCGTCTGCTTCGTAGTTGAATGAACGGGTGGGTCAGGTGAGCTCAGATCTACATTTTTGTTTTATGCCGAGGTAAAAAAAGTTAACTCCCTTTAACCATGATTTATTAAGCATTTGATGTTTAAAAAAAGTTAACAAATTCTACTTTTGTCGATAATTTTAAGATAACAATCTTCATGCTACAAAGTAGAAAGAAAAACAAAACTTAAAAACAAAACAAAACACTTTCTACCAAAGACAGGTTACAACGCACTAACATATGAAAATAGTTTACAATTTCTTAAAATTCATTGAGGGATAACAGACACTGTCCAGATGTCACATTAGGAAATGGCATCAGCGGGCCGTCGAGCTTTACTGCTCCAGATGAAAGTAACGAAATGTTATCACCTATTCCACTCGCCTTGTCTCATATACCTTTGTATTGCTGCTGTTGTGGCAATGTGCTAAGCAATCTTTGTTGTTCTTTTGACCTCGTCAGAGAAGAATGATAACTCTGGGTGACAAGTGAAGTGGTAAACCCAGTTGCAATTTTCTGTATTGAGCGTGCTCTGGGAATTCCCATTTTAAACGACGCAGTCGCTTCTTGGCCGTGTTGCGTTCCAACTTGTGACTTCTTTATTTGTCACATGACGTCATGATATTGGTGGCTGATCCCAAATAATTCCCCTACACGTGGTTTTTGATTGAGCGCGTTAAATGCCTGCGCTGACGCCATAGACATCTTATTTCATTAATTCCTCAAACTTAAGGAAAAAATAATAATTATAAAATAAAATTGATATCTTGTAAAGCATTTCCCCTTAGTGCACGCATTGCTTGGGTATAGCATATGTACACACGTTTACCGACATTTAAAACAAGCGTTATGATAGCGTCCGAGTGCGAAAAAGCCTTTAAGTTGTTTCAGGAGATTTGTTATTTGTACCTGAGAAGAGATTGGTAGGAAACGTTTAGATACATCTCTTGAAATTCAATCTTAGATATACTGTTATTATTTATTTATTTTTTTGCTAAAATTGTTTCATAAATCTAAAACAAGTTGGTACGTTTTAGATGAACCTGAATAATCTTTAAACGTGATGATTATGAAATCAACTCAAAGATATTTCTCATACCATGACGTGGATATATCATCCAATACACCCAGGCAAACAATGCTGCTAAAAGGAAAACCGACCAATGGCAAAGTTAATGCCTACCACTGCTTTCTTGTGCGCTGATTACGTCAGGGAACTTTGTCAAGGGCGTGTCCTTGATGGGAGGATTATGGGCCTTTCAGGGTTGAAGCTATTTCAAAACACATTAGCCTAGAACGGTAATACGCAGAGATTACACGCCAAGGGTAATGGCTCTTTGGGTGGAGAGACCCGCCATCTTGTTGCGAGTCATTTAAGCTGTAATTAATTTCCAGCTGCTCCAACAGCTATTAGTGCTGGGACCAATAAGTTATTAGTAGGGACAAGTGGTGGAGACAAGGGGAGAATTGAGGTGAAACAAGTGTAGAGAGAAAGAAAGAGAGAGAGAGAGAGATAGAGAGAGAGGGGGAAAACACGAGGTCACGGCTGTGTCATCATGTAGGAATTAAAACAATAACAAGCTTTTTTGTTTCGTACTTGTAAGAGATTAAGTCACTTTAAACGTTAACCCAAACGATGCACAACGCTTATTTATATTATGTCTGCGATATGCACAATGTTCTAAAGCATACCCTGTCTTTGTGTGAGAATTTGTTTCATATGCATAAGGTATGTCTGTTCACTTGAAAAAATAATTTTTAAAAGACATTTTTATTACTTTTCAAATGTGTGTCATCTATTTTTTTTTAATCGTCAAAAGAATTTTTTTTAGTCAACTATCTCTCGTAATAAAAGACACTAAAGCCAACAATCTCTCCAAATAAAAGACTTTAAATTCAACAATCTCTCCTAATAAAAGACTTTAAATTCAACAATCTCTCCTAATAAAAGACTTTAAATTCAACAATCTCTCCTAATAAAAGACTTTAAATTCAACAATCTCTCCTAATAAAAGACTTTAAATTCAACAATCTCTCCTAATAAAAGACTTTAAATTCAACAATCTCTCCAAATAAAAGACTTTAAATTCAACAATCTCTCCAAATAAAAGACTTTAAATTCAACAATCTCTCCTAATAAAGACTTTAAAGTCAACAATCTCTCCTAATAAAGACTTTAAAGCCAACAATCTCTCCTAATAAAGACTTTAAAGCCAACAATCTCTCCTAATAAAGACTTTAAAGCCAACAATCTCTCCTCATAAATACTTTACTGAACAACAATCTCCTATACTAAAATACTTTTTATGGCAACAAAGTCCCGTTATTTTAATCTTTTAATGTCGGACTTTTAAGAAATAATTATCGGCGTAGAGTTACAGAGCCTCACGAGGCTGTCTTTCAGCCTAGTTGAAGATGATTATTTGATCGTTAGATTTCTGGTCAAATTAAATATAGCAGTTGGTGATCAGGTAAACAGGCTAACCATGACTGAGCCATGCCACTAAACAATTCGCTATTGTTACCCTGTTACGTGATTTATTTCGGCGAAAACACGTCGGGCTTCGAGATTTGGACTGACCGGACGGCTTGCTTGTTCAGCCGTTCCCTAGCTCATAAAACTTACTAATGTTATCAGGGGTAGATGAATAATTCATGCGTATTCTATTTGTAGCCCCCCTCCCCACTCCTTATCTTTTATGGTGTAAAAATATAATAATCAATACAATCAAGTTGATAATACCAATTCAATTACACTTGAGTCATGGTACGACAGTACTAGGTACAAACGAGGCGTGGTACGACAGTTCTAGGTACAAACGAGGGGTGTTACGAAAGGTCTTGGTACAAATGAGGCGTGTTACGACAGGTCTTCTATATTTTTAGGGCCCACGATCAATGTATTGATAATTCTGGCTCCTATGTTTTGTGGTACGACAAATCTTAGCACCAGCTAGGCATGGTACGACAACGTCTTGGTACGAACGACTCTTGATACGACAACGTCTTGGTACAAGCCAGGAAACATAAATACACACAGTGCATAATGATGTAGGCTTTCTAGAGAAAAATGTGTGGCAAACGTGAAAGGGTGGACGTGGGAACAGAAGCGTAGCGTAGGGGGGGCAGGGGGTACAGATGTACCCGGGCGCCAGCTAGTTAGGGGCGCCAAAATGTGTTTTGCTATTATTTTATTGATGAAAATAATGGGTTTGAGAGTTGAAAAAAGGAAAAGAGGGCGCTTGAAAATGAATCTTGTCCCCGGGCGCCAAACACTCTAGACACGCCTCTGCGCGGGAATCCCCAAACGTCGCAAAGTCTTATTTTAAAGGTACTCTGAAATATCAACGAATACAAACAATTTGGTCATTAAGAGTTATAAAATTTCATAACTTTTTATTATTAACAAAGTAATGTATGTATTCTTTCATATTTATATAGTAATACAGCCTTATCTCGCCCGCTTACTTCGCAGTAGTTATGTTACTATTATTACCGACAAGTGTGTTACTTAAATTTCTCGCGCAAACAAAGTTTAAAAAGAATTCTCAGTTCACTTTTTACCGATTCAGCGTCGAGACATTTAGATTGATTTCACAACTGACAGACTAATTTGGCAGTCGCGTGCAACGCCGCAGGTCATGCAACCTCCTAAGTCATACAGTATGCTAGACCAGGCGCAATATGCTAGACCAGGCAACATGCTATGTCATGCAACATCCTAGGTCGTTCAACATCTTAAGTCTTGCAACAGGCTAGGTCATGTAACATCATAGGCCATGCATGCAACAACTTAGGATCATACAGCTTCATACGTCATGCATCATCTTAGGTCATGCAACATCCTAGGTCTTACAACATCATAGGTCATGCAAGCTCCAAGGACATGCATCATTTTAGGTCATGCAAAATCTTAGGTCTTGCAACACCCTAGGTCATTCAACATCCTAGGTCTTATAACATCCTAGGTCTTACAACATCCTAGGTCATGCAACATCCTAGGTCTTATAACAGCATATGTCATGCAACATCCTAGGTCTTACAACATCCTAGGTCAATCAACATCCTAGATCTTGCAACATCTTAGGTCTTACAACATCTTAGGTCATGCAACATCCTAGGTCATGCAACCTCCTAGGTCTTACAACAACCTAGGTCTGACAACATCATAGGTCATGCAACATCCTAGGTCTTACAACATCCTAGGTCTTGCAGCCTCCTAGGTGTTACAACATCCTAGGTCTTGCAACCTCCTAGGTCTTACAACATCCTAGGTCTTGCAGCCTCCCAGGTCTAACAACATCCTATGTCTTACAACATCCTAGGTCTTACAACATCCTAAGTCTTGCATTCATGGAATCCACGATAATCGGGAGAAGGGGAACGTGACTGCACGTTATTACATTTTGAGAGGATCTATGAATATTGTCTATGTACTGATTATGTTATAATGTATAATTTAAGATAGGATTTTATATGAACTATTTTAAATACCACATTTTCTACATAGGAATTATTTTCACATATTTTCGACTAAATATGTCAATTGGGAAATGGTGTCGGTGGGCCGTCGAGCGTGAGCTCTTAATGCCCCTCCCGGCACACCTCCTACCGGACAGACGCCGGGTTTCTCCGTCGCCAGACCGTGCGGCGGCGGGAACCTCCTTCGGCCTGGACCTCCCCCACCCGTGGCCACTCGCGAATGGAAGCTCTCTCCACCCGGGGATGTCCGGTCGACCGAAAATGCTGCACTTGAAGCGTTCACAGCCCACTCTCTCAGTGAGTCGGGATGGTGTTTAACGTCACAAAATCTCCCCCACATTTTCGACTAAAACTTTCAATGACAGAGTAGAGAGTATTGGTTATTCAGTTTGTATGTTTAAAACTTCGTCAAATAGACCCCAAAAGGCACTCCAAATTGTGAAGTGTTAAAAATTAAGATCTTTATTATTTATCATGTGTTAGCTTGTTAAAGGATTAGGGAGGATGTCTACGTTCCAAGGCATTGTAGCAAAGAGTTGCCATTTGTTATTAGGAACGATGTCAACGTCACGAGGCATCGTAACAAAAGAGTTGCCATTTATTATTAGGAAGGATGTCAACGTCCCGAGGCTTCGTTACAAAAAAAGTTGCCATTTATTATTTTGTTGTTGGGCGCCCGTCATTTTTAAACATGACTCTAATTTTAACACAATTTAAACACATTAACCCAGCCACGCCCACACGAGAACTGTATTTTTCTCAGAGCTTAGAGTGCTAACCGCTCCATGACGTCGATCATTTAAAACCAGTAATTATAAATTCTTCTCCCTTTAAACGTCTTCAAAACTTAATCTCCATGTTGACCGACCCGATTTGTAAGACAAAAAAAAAATAAGCTCCAGTCAAACATGTCCGTTAATTACAGAGCTCTATTGATCTCCAAGCCAGCGTCCACTTAAAAACACGTTGTAATTCTTTTTTTTCCCCCGTCTCACACGCCAGCGTCTTCTTTGAGTATTGACATTCAGACATCAAATCTCTGGGGATTTAAGTAAGCGTTGATGGTCATGAACAGAAGCATGCACACAAAAACAAACACGTCCTCTGACTGTTACGTCGGACAGAGTCAATGTTACTCTGTTTGGTTTTGGGGGGGGGGGGGATACTTCAGTCGCTCGATACAAACTCTCCAAGTGGAATTAGGGGGAACTAATTTCAAGATACTCTTGAGTAATTTAAACTTATATGAGAAGTCTCGTGCGTCCAAAATGTGCTTAATGGCTAACAAATGGCGGACATGGCAGGAGAAGCAGGAGATGACTTAGTATATAGGAATATACAGAGATTACTGATTGTTAGAGATTACTGCTGGTTAGAGATTACTGGTTGCTAGAGAAAACAATATGCCGCTACGAAATAACAATTTTACATTGCACTCTATCATTTGCAGACAAGAAAAAAAAAACAAAATGGAAATGAGATATTCATAGTGAAAGAGAGGCAGTTACAAAAACAAAGATAACTTCTTTATTTATTCCAATGTATTCTGATATTTCATGGGAGATTCCAACCCTTAAGGTTCCAACATGGGCAAGCTTTTATGTATTTCCAACCAAAAATTGAGGGGTTAGTAAGGCTCAGGGCTAGAAGTGTGGTTAGGCCAAAGATTAAAGAGTTGTTTAGGGAAAAGGGTTGGAGGTTTGGTTATGCTAAATGTTTGGTTAGGCCAAAGGTTAAAGTGTTGGTTAGGCCGAAGGTTAAAGTGTTGGTTAGGCCAAAGGTTAAAGTGTTGGTTAGGCCGAAGGTTAAAGTGTTGGTTAGGCCAAAGGTTAAAGTGTTGGTTAGGCCAAAGGTTAAAGTGTTGGTTAAGCCGAAGGTTAAAGGGCTGGTTAGGCAAAAGGTTAAAGGGTTGGTTAGGCCAAAGGTTAAAGTGTTGGTTAGGCCAAAGGTTAAAGTGTTGGTTATGCCGAAGGTTAAAGGGCTGGTTAGGCCAAAGGTTAAAGGGTTGGTTAGGCCAAAGGTTAAAGTGTTGGTTAAGCCGAAGGTTAAAGGGCTGGTTAGGCGAAAGGTTAAAGTGTTGGTTAGGCCAAAGGTTAAACTGTCGGTTTGGCCAAATGTTAAAGGGTTGGTTAGGCTAAGGGCTAGAGGTTTGGTTATGCCAAAGGTCAAAGGTGTGGATAGCCCAAAAGTTAAAAGGTTGGTCATTGTTGGTCCGAATAATTTCATGAATAAAAGTAATTTTTCTCCATACTATTATTCACATGAATTTTTGGAAAGAAGTTGAAACATATGACACGTGATATGACAGGAGATCTTTTCTTTGCTGCGAATTTCTAAAGAGAGTCTTAAGACAATGCACCCGCTACAAGAACAGGTGGGGAATTGGAGGGGGAGGGGGGCTGGTTCACTTGCCAGGTCATCTGTCCCGGGCTTGTATGCAATAGGAATTCTTATTCTGTTCTATTTACAATGATAAAGACGGTGTTGTGCTTAAGTAAGGTTATTTTAGTTGCATCAGTTCTGTTAAAAAAAAATATTTCATTGTAACGACCATAAACATTTCTGCAATTAGAAGCCGCAAAACACGCACCTAAAAAAATTAAACTGTTGAAACTGCATTCTAAATAAATGATGGCGGCACAAAGTTTTATTAAAATTTCAAATCTCGTCATGTGCATTTTTATTTCTCTTTCGTTCTGGCGTCGACACGCAACTGATTTACAGTGGAACCCCGCTGTAACCCGCCCCGCCATAACGCAAATTCGGATATAACGCGGTCGTAGCATGGCTCCCGAAATTTTGTATATTCATTAACATGGAGAAAAAAAAATTGGAGATACTGTAAAACCGCGCATTAACGCGACCCAGCTTTTAAAGGGATCCGATTTTATGGACCCCGATCATCGCGTTATAGCGGGGTTCTACTGTAGATAGATTTTATGGACCCCGATCATCGCGTTATAGCGGGGTTCTACTGTAGATAGATTTTATGGACCCCGATCATCGCGTTATAGCGGGGTTCCACTGTAGATAGATTTTATGGACCCCGATCATCGCGTTATAGCGGGGTTCCACTGTACATAGATTTTATGGACCCCGATCATCGCGTTATAGCGGGTGTCCACTGTAGATAGATTTTATGGACCCCGATCATCGCGTTATAGCGGGGTTCTACTGTACATAGATTTTATGGACCCCCGATCATCGCGTTATAGCGGGGTTCTACTGTAGATAGATTTTATGGACCCCGATCATCGCGTTATAGCGGGGTTCCACTGTAGATAGATTTTATGGACCCCGATCATCGCGTTATAGCGGGGTTCCACTGTACATAGATTTTATGGACCCCGATCATCGCGTTATAGCGGGTGTCCACTGTAGATAGATTTTATGGACCCCGATCATCGCGTTATAGCGGGGTTCCACTGTAGATAGATTTTATGGACCCCGATCATCGCGTTATAGCGGGGTTCCACTGTAGATAGATTTTATGGACCCCGATCATCGCGTTATAGCGGGGTTCCACTGTACTTGCCAAGAGTGGAGAATCAAAATTTCGAGTGGGCACCACTTATTATACTTCATTCGACCGTTATCAAATAATGTATTTACCATTAAACATTATTCAACCTTTTTAAAACCCAATTACCCCACAAGTGGCAAAGATCTTTTTTTTTTTTTTTAAAAAAAAAAAAAAAAAAAAAAAAAATAAAAGTAAAAAAAATGACAAAAGGCCACAATTGAGGAACAATAAATCGATCACTACATCAGTGGGCTCCATCACTGAATATTTCAATGACTTGATGGCTGTGGACTTATTCAGCTTCAAGCCCCATCTGATTGGCAGTAATGTTCCTAATTGGTAATTATCCCAAATCCATTTCTTTATTGTTCCCGTTTAGAAGATTGGCATGTGACTGATTCTATTGGCCCGGCGGCATCGTTTTCTAAATGACGAGAGTTCAAGATTTGTGGCGGAAGGTGTCTCGTAACTAGTCCATCTTTGCACTTTCAGTCGACAGCGTATTTGCCTGAGTTATTACCATTGAGCCGACGTCAGAGGTCTGGGAATTATTCAGGCACCGTAAATGTGAATGGCTCATCATATGACTTCACTTTGTCTTGTTAAGGCAGACATTCATGAAATAACTAGACCGTCACCGGACTGACGCAAAGCGTTACATTGTTTATATATATTTGTTTAAACTAAAGAAATACATCACTGCTTGAGCAAACGCATCAAAGGTTGAGGAATAATTTTAACCCTTTAACTCATTCTCTAAAAATCATGTACGAGTATGAATAACATACTTAAGTAATGTTTTCAAATATGTCATCTTGCCATGTATGACATACTAAAGTAATGTTTTCAAATATGTCATCTTGCCATGTATAACATACTTAAGTAATGTTTTCAAATATGTCATCTTGCCATGTATGACATACTTAAGTAATGTTTAAATATGTCATCTTGCCATGTATGACATACTTAAATAATGTTTTCAAATATGTCATCTTGCCATGTATAACATACTTAAGTAATGTTTTCAAATATGTCATCTTGCCATGTATGACATACTTAAGTAATGTTTTCAAATATGTCATCTTGCCATGTATGACATACTTAAGTAATGTTTTCAAATATTTCTTCTTGCCATGTATAACATAATTAAGTAATGTTTAAATATGTCATCTTGCCATGTATAACATACTTAAGTAATGTTTAAATATGTCATCTTGCCATGTATGACATACTTAAGTAATGTTTTCAAATATGTCATCTTGCCATGTATGACATACTTAAGTAATGTTTTCAAATATGTCATCTTGCTATGTATGACATACTTAAGTAATGTTTAAATATGTCATCTTGCCATGTATGACATACTTAAGTAATGTTTTCAAATATTTCTTCTTGCCATGTATAACATACTAAAGTAATGTTTTCAAATATGTCATCTTGCCATGTATGACATACTTAAGTAATGTTTTCAAATATGTCATCTTGCCATGTATAACATACTTAAGTAATGTTTTCAAATATGTCATCTTGCCATGTATGACATACTTAAGTAATGTTTTCAAATATGTCATCTTGCCATGTATGACATACTTAAGTAATGTTTTCAAATATTTCATCTTGCCATGTATGACATACTTAAGTAATGTTTTTAAATATGTCATCTTGCCATGTATGACATACTTAAGAAATGTTTAAATATGTCATCTTGCCATGTATGACATACTTAAGAAATGTTTAAATATGTCATCTTGCCATGTATGACATACTTAAGTAATGTTTAAATATGTCATCTTGCCATGTATGACATACTTAAGAAATGTTTAAATATGTCATCTTGCCATGTATGACATACTTAAGAAATGTTTAAATATGTCATCTTGCCATGTATGACATACTTAAGTAATGTTTAAATATGTCATCTTGCCATGTATGACATACTTAAGTAATGTTTAAATATGTCATCTTGCCATGTATGACATACTTAAGAAATGTTTAAATATGTCTTCTTGCCATGTATAACATACTTAAGAAATGTTTAAATATGTCATCTTGCCATGTATGACATACTTAAGTAATGTTACAATACACAACATCGTTTCGACTTCTTTAATTTTTTATTATGTAAAATTACTCCAGTGCGTTCAATTTACTCTATGCGACAATAAATTGATATTTTTCTTGAGTATAACAAACTTCAGGTTGTCTCGTCAATATGATAACATTAATAAGGGGGAGAGATTACAATCATGTTAGGTAGAAGGAAAAATGTGAAACAAGTTACCGTAAAACCTAAAAAAGGACGCAACAGAACAACGAATTGTTACCTAGAAACCTTCTTCAGTGAGCAATATGATAAGGTTCCGTAAAAAATGGTTTGATAAAGTGAACACTAAGTCTCGCCAGGTGTAAGCTCCGGTAACAATATCACAGTTCGCACATAACGTAAATATATATATATATATATATATATATACATAGAAACACGCCCATCTCTGGTCTCCCGTCCATGTCTCCCTTGGTCCACCTCTAGACTCCCCGTCAATGTCTCCCTTGGTCTACCCCACTCTCCCTGTCCATGTCTCACTTAGTCCACATCGGGTCTCCCCGTCCATGTCTCCCTTGGTCTACCCCACTCTCCCTGTCCATCTCTCTCTTGCTCCACCACAGTCTCTCTGTCCATGTCCCCTTGCTCGACCTCAGTCTCTCTGTCCATATCTTCCTTGGTCCACCTCTGGTCTCTCTGTCCATGTTTCCCTTGCTCAACCTCAGTCTCTTTGTCCATGTATCCCTTGCTCTACCACAGTCTCTCTGTCCATATCTTCCTTGGTCCACCTCTGGTCTCTCTGTCCATGTCTACCTTGCTCTACCTCATTCTCTCTGTCCATGTCTACCTTGCTCTACCTCATTCTCTCTGTCCATGTCTCCATTGCTAACTCATCTCCCGGAATGCATACCGGCGTTTATTTAAATGTAGACAGACACTTGAACCCGAGCCTCCCTACCACTGAAGCTCATGCCACACGATACTCTTATATCTAACATCTTCTGAGAGCATGCAGCCCAATGATTGTAAACAAGATTATTTTTATGGAACAAACAAGAACTTTCCAATCCCTGAAACATTATCGGCCGACAACTCTAAAAGCAAACGTCAGACTGTGTTAAAACATCTGACACAAAGACGGATTAAATACCAGACACGGATTTTCATTTTTTGTCTAGTTTTGCTTTCCATAAGTCCAATAGTTCACTAACATGGTGGCATTCGGATGTGGAGAATGTGGCTTTTAATAATTAAACACCCCCTAAAAACAAAGTTATTTTCGTATAAATTATTTATAAGATGTAATATCTAGTAATATGTGTGGGGGGGGGGGCGCGACTGAAAATTCAATAAAACGTGCATAGAAGTAACGCACTTTATATGAATCCAGAATAGCGCCCCCCCCCCTCTCAGTACTCGCAAGCACAAATTTTTTTCACGCCCCTGAACTATATTAAGATTTTAATGACCCACCCGCTTTTACACAGCAGATTAATTTCACCAACAAATTTAGAAAAACAAAAGAAAATATTACGCACTAAACGCACTTGCGATATATTTTAAAAAGAATCTCATTTAGCGCAGTTATCGGGAATTTTATTTTATCTTCTCCTTGAAAATCAAGAAAAACTGATTTTTAAGGGTCGTGGATGGGGCTGAAAATTTGATAGAATGTGTTGTTATCAACTAGTACCAAGATTTAGCTCAATAGGTTGACCGGAAGTGGGTTAGTTAGCTGTCCAAAGATTTTTGCCTTCCAGCCAGCCAATCAGGCAGGCAGCGAGCCAACCAGCCAGCCAACCAACCAGCCAACCAACCAGCCAACCAACCAGCCAACCAACCAGCCAACCAACCAGCCAACCAACCAACCAGCCACCCACGAACAAAGGAGAAGTTAATATGACCGCTTTAACACCAAAAAGGTTGGGCTTCTAGCCAGAGGTGTGATCAAAATTTAAAAAAAAGACGAGAAATATTCACAGTTTCAAAATTAGTTTGACGTTTTAGACTAGATGTAGAATGCTCTATTTTTAGATAAAAGGTATGTTCTGGGTATTGTGTGCGTATAAGGTATTGGATGGGTATAAGGAATGGTGTTGGTAAAAGCTATGGTGCGGGTAAATGTTATGGTGTGTGGAATAGGTAATGGATGGATATAAGACATTGGGTGGGCATAAGATATTGGTATGTGTTGAAGGTATTGTTTGGTTATAAGGTATGGGGTGGGTATTTGGATTTCTACTGATGAATATTTTTTTTAATGAATTAATAAACACGCTATAAATCTTCTGTGTGGGACCCAAATGACAGTGTCCATGATTGAGACTTCATATCTACATCAGTGTTACGGCCTAGTTTCATTGCAGCCTCCAAATGTTACGGCCTTCATACTCTACATCCTACTCTCGTTGTCTAGGGTCTCTATGATTCCAATGAGGTCCACACAATGACACAATAATACCTCGAGTTTCATAAGTCAGTTTATTCAGTATATACAAATTGTGGTTCTACCAAGAGTCATTAATACATCATCTGAAATCCTTATTACACAGGTGTGAAAACTAAACTCTGACTGACACAGGTGTTCCTCTCTCACGATCCCTAAATCTCTAACTGCCAAAACTCTGGTCTTCCTATACAAATCTCCCGGTCTCTCTCTCTCGACTAACCAACACACTGTCCTTTTATACACGCACTTGTTTATTAACATTTCCCTGTCATCCAATCACTATTCAGCCAATATAATTCATAACAACTAATGGGCTAAAAAGTGTTCACTCTAACAACAGTGGTTCTCATACAAACTCTCACAATGCATAAACAACTTTCATATCAAAACATCAGGCTAACTAACTCTAGGTCACAACAATCAGAGTTTGACAACGTTTTACTCCTTTATTGCGGTTAGTTTTTAAGAAGGGGAAAAAAGTTCCTTAACCAAAACAAACGTAACCCAGTGTCCCACAAACAGAGCGCACATGTCGTTAATCTCTTTTTGACGACAGTCGAGCGTTGACTTGGTGCCACTCATCATCTCCTTATGCCACTTATCATCTCCTTATGCCCCTTGTCATCTCCTTACGCCACTTATCATCTCATATGCCACCTATCATCTCCTTATGCCACCTATCATCTCCTTATGCCACTTATCACCTCCTTATGCCACTTATCATCTCCTTATGCCACCTATCATCTCCTTATGCCACTTATCATCTCCTTATGCCACTTATCATCTCCTTACGCCACTTATCCTCTCCTTATCAGTTTAACCAAATATCTCTCAAGCTTTTCTTTCTTCCTCAATCAGTTGTTTCTTTATTCTTTGAAAATGTTCATGTTCGTTATTTTAACATTCACACATAGTCTTAAGTCCTTTGAGAGCTTCGTAAAACAGACAAACGAGCTCTTTAATCCAGGGCAGTTTCCTTAACGGTCGTGTTTGCCCTTGCTTTGGGTTCTTTCTTGCAATATGATTAGGTTTTTGTTGCAAAACGAGTAGGTTTTTGTTGCAATACCAGTAGGTTCTTTGTTGCAAATTTACATCAGACTTAGACAATCGTAAGCTAACATGTGGTTTAACAGTTGCATCACTTCATGTTCACTTTTTGTAATCACCCCTTCATGTCAGGAATAACTACAAGTATTTCTTGAAGATACCTATTTCACAGCATTGACTGGTCTCGCGGCTGTCTTCCACCTTGTTTCAGACTTTTATTAAGAACCACAGGAATTGAGTGTTTGAGTTTCCCAGTGTTGAGTTAATGAGAAAATATTGAGTAAAAAAAAAGAGGCACAGAAAGCTGTACATCAAAGTATTGAAGCATCGCCAGTGTGGTTATGTCGTGTCAGTGTGGTGATGTCATGGCATGGTAGCTATGTCATAGCAGTTTGGATGTCACTTCAGTGTGATTATGCCATACCAGTGTGGTTATGTCGTGTCAGTGTGGGTATGTCATAGAAGTGTGTGGTTATGTCATGTCAGTGGGATTATGTCATGACATCGTGGTTATGTCATGGCAGTTTGGATATGTCTTGTCAGTGTGGCTATGTCATACCAGTGTGGTTATGTCATACCTTTGTGGACATGTCATGGCATAGTGGTTATGTTATGGCAGTTTGGATATGTCTTGTCAGTGGGGCTATGTCATACTTTTGTGGTTATGTCATGTCAGTATGGTTATGTCACACCTCGTCGATGTTTCGCCCCTCATCTTGCCACACTGTCTGTTCGCCTCTGAACTCAACGATCCTGCAGTTTGGGTATTCCAATTACTTTCAACGGCAATGAACCTACATCCCCCCCACGACCGTCTGAAGTTAATTTCTCCTCCCGGCACAGGCAAATGGGCAATTATTACCAAACGGAGGAAAATTCCCAGCAATTTTCGTGTGAGCCAAACAACAAGCAGTTTCTATGGCCATAATAGACAACCGTCAGTTTATGAGTCTTCTTTATTGCAGGGCTTCCTTAACTGTGGCTGGTGGACTACAAGTGGTGTATGCTAAACAATAAATACATACATATATATATGTATATATATAAATATTAGATAGGCACTGTTGAAATGAAGTTCCGTTTCATTAAAAATACATTATGGAGTTGTAGTGTGTTGCTACTTGGGGAATAATGCACAGTCGAAATAAGGGGGGGGGGGTGGCGATTTTTTACGTGTCGGTCACAAACGGTTTTAGAACATCCTATCATTTTCCACGAAGTCATTGAGCTGTTTTGAAATAATTGCAAATAGATGGACATAAAGCTGTCTTGGGCGATGACACCAGCGTTACAATTATGGTTGTTATTGTATTTCATCGTACTGAAAGTTAACGTTAAATCATCTAAACTCGTTGACTGGTTTTGTTTCAATGTTGACATTTTACTTTTGGTTGACAATTTGGAAGGATACGTTTATTTTACCATTTCGGAAAAATATGATTTTCACATGTTTTTTTAAATTTTTGTTACGGAGATGTTTGAACATTCAAGCACTAACATGTGGTGCACTAAGGGCTAATTTGATATTTTTTTAGTATGTACATATCTTTAACTGGCATAAAATTATTTTTCGTATTGTGCTGAATACATAAACTGTCTTGTCTCAACATATTCCCATAACGAAGTCTCGTTATCTCGTCTATATAATCACACCAAGCACCGCATCGCACTGTCTCAACCAGAGGCGTAGCTAGGGGGGGGGGGGCAGGGGGACAGATGTCCCCGGGCGCCAGCTAGTTAGAGGCGCCAAAATGTGCTTTGATATTATTTTAATGATGAAAATAATGGGTTTGAGAGTTAAAAAGAGAAAAGGAGGCGCTTAAAAATGTCCCCGGGCGCGAATCTTGTCCCCGGGCGCCAAACACTCTAGCTACGCCTCTGGTCTCAACACAATCCCTTTCAAGCACCGCATCGCACTGTCTGACACAATCACTTTCAAGCACCGCATCGCACTGTCTGACACAATCCCTTTCAAGCCCCGCATCGCACTGTCTCAACACTATCTCTTTATGAAGCCTACCCCGTCATAGAAGATGTCCAGATTTCAGAGCAGGTTGTGCTGGCACTCCTCAAAACCATTAACCCCTTAAAGACATGTGTTCCTGACAAAATCAAACCCGAGTGCTCAAATTATTGTCAAGTGAAATCGCTCCCTCGCTGACAATCCTCTTCCAATCGTCGCGATGCACAAGCAACGTTCCAGCCGACTGAAGAACACCGCATGCCACTCCAATCTACAAAAAAGGGGAACAATACGACCCAGCCAACTACCTCCCGGTATCTCTCACCAGCGAAGTATGCAAACTATTGGAGCACATAATCGTAAGCGTGGTCATGAATCATCTTGAAAGCCAACAAATACTTAATGCGCATCAGTATGGCTTCCGAGTCAATAGATTATGTGAGAACCAACTCCTTGAATTTGCTGAAGAATTGACGACCGATTTGGAGAACAGCAAGCAAACTGACGTGCTTGTGCTGGACTTCTCAAAGGCATTTGACCGTGTCAATCATAATTTGCAATTATTCAAACTGCAGAGATATGGGATCGAAGGCACTACCAAAACATGGATCTCTAGCTTCCTCAGCGACCGATGGCAGGCAGTAGTGGCAGACGTTTCAACCTCCTCCTTTGTCGGTGTTAAGTCAGGGTTCCACCAGAACTCAGTGCTAGGCTCCTGTTTGTTCCTAGCATATATCAATGACCTGCCCGAAAAGCGGACCTTCTAAACAAGACTGTTCGTAGACGACACGGTGGTGTATAGGATGATCGCCAACAGTTCTGACCAGGACCAGCTACAACATGACCTCCATCGGTTAGCCGAATGGGAGAGGAGCTGGAACATGCAATTTCATCCCGTCAAGTGCCAGACCCTGCTAGTCTCCAGAAGCAGATCCCCTCTACACCACCCTTACGAATTTCAGGGCCTTATTCTTGAGCCGATTTCCTCTGTAAGGTGCCATTCAAAGAGAGGTCCATTGGGACGAACACATTAACAAGGTGTGCAACAGAGTAAACAAGACTCTAGGGTTCCTAAGGCGAAATCTGAAGATCGGCATTTCAAGCGTGAAAAAAAAAGCCTAGCAAGCCGTTGTCCTGTCGATTTTAGAGTACGCATCTTAAGTCTGGGACTCATTTACCCAGAAGAGCATCGACAGGTTAGAGGCGGTCCAGTGTCGGGCTGCACGCTTTGTCCTGTACCGCTACAGAAACACCTCTAGTGTTGGCAGCATGCTGGAAACACTGGGCTGGTCACCATTGGAGGAACGAAGATGACTATGCAGGCTCTCCCTGATATACAAAATAAATAATGGTCTGGTCCACTGCTCCAGCATTAAACAGAAACTTGTCCCTCTCCTCTCTAGACAGCGACAAGGCCATGACAGGCAGTTCCGGCTCATAAAAACAAAAACTCAGTACAGGAGCTCCTAATTCCTGCCAAAAACAGTTGAGGCGACTTCACTTGACACATTTGCGTCTATTGCCTCCTGTCTTCCAACCCCCAGTTCACAACACCATTGCTGAGTAGCCTTTGCACCCAGTGAAGTATCCCTTTCAAAACCATGCACAGTTACACCACGAACCCCTAGGAAATATAGGGGCCAGAATGACCAATTCATTGATCGTGGGCCCTCAAATATAAGAGAAGAAGAAGACTCAAATATAAGAGAAGAAGAAGACTCAAATATAAGAGAAGAAGAAGACTCAAATATAAGAGAAGAAGAAGACCCATTGTCTCGTCTATTTAATCACACCAAGCACCACATCGCACTGCCTCAACTAACGAATTCACCAAGTGGCCGCTTCTTATCAAGTTGAACACGTATTCTTTCGTTCTAATCAGCTCAGTATCTCGTGCAGCATTTCTCTGGAGCGCTCAGGTCAAAATTATTCCATCACGAACCTTAAAAACCACAATGAGATGCTTTATGCAGACCTGTTTACTCTTACGATTTTGGCGTACAATGTACGATTTTGAGGTGCATACATTATATAAATTATATATACTGTATGTTTATTTTTTTACCATTAAGATAATGTATTGAACGATTTTGTGATGATATTGTACGATTTTAAGAGTTTGAGGGTAAACAGGTCTGTTTATGGTTAGTTGTAAAAGAGTTAGGTCAAGCAAAATATCATTATTTTCAACAGAGTAGTTTTGCCAATCTCATCCAAAAGTAAACGTTTGCCTATTTAAATTCTTTTTTGTTTAAATTAATTTTTTTTTTAAAAATCAAGTCTCCTTAATTATATTGCCTAACCCAGACTTAACTCAATGTCACACGACAAATCGAAGGCCTAACGTTGTTCAATGTTAATTTGTGCATTGTCACTGTGAGAATTGTTGCTTGCATTCAAAACAGACCGGAATCGTCCACCCATTGCGATTGGAGGATTCACGGCGACTTCCGACATGGCAGCGCAGATCCGCCATGATAAAGCCTAGCTTCCGTTGCGGACAATGCGTGCTTTCTTTCTTAAGAAATTCTCAACTTGACTTATAATAATTTTGAATTTTGAATCGTTAAATTGCGTGACAGAACTGAATGATTAAATGGGTGTTGATTATTTTATTCATAAAATATTAACAGAAATCTGAAAAAAAATTTGAAAATGTTTTCGATTCATTTCAAAGGAATTGTCAAGTTTACCTTCAATCAATAATTGCTAGCAAAAATAAATTTAAAAAAATGCTGTACAAATGCTTACTTAAAAAACTGTTTATCATCATTAGCTTCAGTACTCATAAAAATCAGATTGTCATGTATGACAAATAATAAAAACCTGATTATGTTAAGTAGAGAGAGGCCAACGGAAGTTCCACATGATTGGATTATGATCGAAAGTGTCGTGACGTTTTTCAAATAGATTTTTTAATTTTTAATATTGTCTTTGTTTTTCCTAACATCATCTAATATTTACCACATACATTGCTAATATTTACCACATACATTGCTAATATTTACCACATACTTTGCTAATATTTACCACATAAATTGCTAATATTTACCACATACATTGCTAATATTTACCACATACATTGCTAATATTTACCACATACATTGCTAATATTTACCACATACATTGCTAATATTTACCACATACATTGCTAATATTTACCACATACATTGCTAATATTTACCACATTCGTTGCTAATATTTACCACATACATTGCTAATATTTACCACATACATTGCTAATATTTACCACATACTTTGCTAATATTTACCACATAAATTGCTAATATTTACCACATACATTGCTAATATTTACCACATACATTGCTAATATTTACCACATACATTGCTAATATTTACCACATACATTGCTAATATTTACCACATACATTGCTAATATTTACCACATACATTGCTAATATTTACCACATTCGTTGCTAATATTTACCACATACATTGCTAATATTTACCACATACATTGCTAATATTTACCACATACATTGCTAATATTTACCACATACATTGCTAATATTTACCAGCCAATATGTACCACATACATTGTACGCAAATGTTTACAATGAAGTACCCTGTAGCTGTTTCAATGAGTTCAAACGTTAAAACGTTGCTGCCTTGTATTGTACCGTTAACTTCGTGTATGTGGTAAATTGAGTACAACGTGTACAACAAATGCGTACATTTGGTGATTTTATTGTCCAACTTTAACCTAAAAAAAACCCTTTATATGTTTCGGTCCTTCCGGATTATTAACGACGGCGCATAAAGTCATAGCAGTGATATACGCTGATTGCACATAAAATTGTGATTCTTTTTGGAGGTCCATTTTTTTCCATCTAGAGCAGGCAAGCAGCTTATCTGAAAATTGAATTGAGGTCGCTAACGAGGTCTGCTTATGCAACATCCAGTGATATTCAGTTAATAATGGTTAGATTTTCACGTGTCAATCATTTTGTAACTTGTTTGAGAAAGGATGGTTATTCCAGGAAATGATGTGAAATAGAGATAATAACAAGTTGGATAGGGAGGAAAATGAAAATTATTGATAAAAGAAGGCGAGTAAAAAAAAAGAATGGAATAAGGCGAAGGAAAGCTCATGCAGATTATGCCAGAATCGCTTAGGAATACATTAATTTAGGAAATCGGGAGGAAAATTATTAAAGAGATAATGGAAATCAATGGGGAAGTGATAAGCTATGCTAATTACAGGATATAAGAATGAATACCTTGTTGTAGAATGCGCAAAGATCTTGAGCAGAGAAATTCCATTGGGAAACTATAATTGTGTTCAGTCGATGTTTTTTTCAGTGTCAGGTGGGCAAGAGATAACTTAGGTAATCTCTATGTTAAGTAAACTTACTAGTTTCTTAGAACTAGCTGTTCCGAGAATCAATTATTCGAATGAAAACAAACATTTGTTTGTTTTTTTAAAATCTTAAACCTATCAAATTAGAAAATTAAAAATTTGTTAAAAGATGAACGTAATTTGAGGATAGATTTGGCTTATGAAAAGCCAAACCCTGAATTTCATTTGGATTAATTTTTATGGGATTATGTCTATAGCGAGGTCAACCATTACATTATCAAACAATGACATATTTCACACGATAGTTAAAATAAATAATTTTAAAAAAAAATCATCCACAAAAAAAACCCATTGAACCTATTCCTCAAAAACACTCACAGCTTTGATACGAGAATAACAATAACATGTTAATTTTCTTTTTTTTTTACAAAACCCTCTACGACTGAGTCGCTGTTATTGTTTCCTATCAGTCGTATAACATCAATGTCTTTACATTAAAATATTGCCACGATTAACTACTTTCGAAATGATTCTATTTTTAAAATTCAGAGAAATGAAATTCATTAGTTATGTCCACTAACTTATATTTTCTATTCTTCTGTTCATGCAGACGCCACTATCGATGTAGATGGTAGTGAATTCGTCATTGATAAAAACATAGTCAGTTTACGCACTCCCAACAGAAACCTGAGCTACATCGGCTCACAGAGGGGCAACTTCTTGCCCGTGGACGCCGCCGTCATCCTCCTAGCAGCCTATGGAATTCTGTGCGTCATCGCAGTCTTTGGAAACGCCTTAGTTTGCTACGTCATCTTCAAGAATAAACGCCTCCACACGGCCACGAATTTCTTCATCGCCAATCTGGCAGTAAGTGATCTCCTGGTCACTTTTGTCAATGTGCCCTTCAATATTGCCAGGAATTTGCTGGACGACTGGCCTTTCGGAGAAGTCCCCTGCCACTTGGTGAGCTTCTCTTTGATCCTAACCAGCTACGTGTCTACCTACACACTGACGTCCATTGCTTTGGACCGACACAGGGTTGTGTTGAAACCGCTGTCCAGGAGGATGACTCGAAGGTTCGCCTTCACCATTCTCGTGCTGATCTGGGTGGTGGCCATCTTTTTGTCCTTACCTTACGGAATGTACATGCGGGTGCGGAGGGTGAAGTTCCTGATCACAAAAGATTTCCGCAGGTGCAGATTTGAGGATCCCCGGCCGTGGGCGGGATTCGAGAAATTTCTGACCGTGACGACGTTCATCCTACAATACTGCCTGCCTTTTACACTCATTGCCATCGCCTACGGCCGGATCGTTCAGAGTCTTTGGGCGCGGACTCACGTCGGGGCGGTCACTGCCAAACAACAGCTCTCACAAGCCCGGGCTAAGAGGAAAAGTATCAAGCTTCTCATAGCGGTGGTCGTCGTTTTTGCCATTTGCTGGCTGCCGTTAAATATGTACCACCTACTTACCGATTTCCACCCTAAGCCGGATACATTCCAGTACAGCTCTGTGGCGTTCTTTACGTGTCATTGGGTGGCCATCAGCAGCACGTGCTACAACCCCTTCGTCTACTGCTGGCTTAACGAGCACTTCCGGGAGGAGGTCAAATCGAGGTTCAGCTGCTTGTTTCTCTCCTGCTCCAAGCTCAGGCCCCTGGACGCGGAAGCTACACTCCTTAAGCGCCATGCCAAAAATAAAAGTAAAACCACCGCCAGCAGCGCCACGCCCTCCAGTTGTAACAACCACAGCATCAGGCGTGACCCCACCACCACCGGCACTGACGTCATGAGGGATCTTCTGGATCCGAAAGTGGTTCTCACCTTGAGCCCCGCTCAAATGAAAATACCGGGCGCCATTGACGTGGCGGTGACCGCTGATGCTGAATACGACGAAGATATCAACACGGATTACACAGAAGAGGTGGCACAAGGCCTAATTCTTAATCTTGACTGTAATGGAGGAAGTACCGCCTGTTATAGGAATGGCATTAAACACGCCTAAACATGGTATCCATGGAAACCATTATGATCGTATTCAAAATTGCCATATTTATTTAGTTTTAAAAAATCAAATATAAACAGAAAACGTTCATAATTTCCTCGGAGAAAAATAATGTTGAATGTAATTAAGGTATGTCTGTTCCACTGTGATCCATTGTTACTTAAGCTTTCAAGGTTGTGATATACAGCCCAGGACCTGGCGTGTTACCTATTGTATATAACTAAATTAGAGAGTTGAAAAAGCTTCCGTCATTTCTATACATGTAACAAGAGGGTTCTGAACTACTCAGCGTTACTAATGAATGTTAAACACAAACGGGTTCGCCGATTGGATTACTGCGCTCAAAAGTGTAATAAGAAATTTCGAATTTAAAATGAATGTTCATTTAAATATTTCCCATCTCAAGTCTTATAAAGAAAAGGAAGACTAAGCAGTGGGTTAGACTCTGATATTGGTTGTTCAAACTCTAGTTGATTGTGAAATAGCTCTAGCCGTGTTCTACTAAACCGCCAAGGATTCCAACACGCAAACTATGATAACACATTGAGCATGTTACCGTGGTCACGACACACCATCTACAGAATGGACTGCGCTTCAGTACCAAGCGCGCCAGTACCAAGCGCTCCTGTACCAAGCGCTCCAGTACCAAGCGCTCCTGTACCAAGTGCTCCTGTACCAAGCGCTCCTGTATCAAGCGCGCCTTTACCAAGCGCTCGTGTACCAAGCGCTCCTGTACCAAGCGCGCTTGTACCAAGCGCTCCAGTACCAAGCGCTCCAGTACCAAGCGCTCCAGTACCAAGCGCTCATGTACCAGGCGCTCCAGTACCAAGCGCTCCTGTACCAAGCGCTCCAGTACCAAGCGCTCCAGTACCAAGCGCTCCTGTACCAAGCGCTCCAGTACCAAGCGCTCCCGTACCAAGCGCTCCAGTACCAAGCGCTCCTGTACCAAGCGCTCCAGTACCAAGCGCTCCAGTACCAAGCGCTCCTGTACCAAGCGCTCATGTACCAAGCGCTCCAGTACCAAGCGCTCCAGTACCAAGCGCTCCAGTACCAAGCGCTCATGTACCAAGCGCTCATGTACCAAGCGCTCCTGTACCAGCACTGGACACTTATTTTTCACAAACCGCTTGAGACGTGATAATTTATAACACACAGACTCCATCCAACACTCGAGTGCCAAGAATCCTGTACCCGCTGTGGTCTGATAACTATAATAAAAAGCATTGGTTTGGCGCTCACGAAGATGTGAATCTTTTTAATCTATAAGATACGTAGATTTAGGCAAAATTATAATTATTCAAAACATTCTGGGCTTGTTTGAGTGCTGCGACCTCAACGCTGCTCTATTTGGACTATTATATTAATAATTTTAAAAAACCATATATGCATAGAAACAATACCGTTCTATTAAATAAGGCTTCATTAAAATGGGAACGTGGGTTAACGTGTCGGAATCCAAAATTAAAATACAAGGTATACGTGAAATAAGTGCTAGGTCACGTCAATAATAAGTGCTAGATAACGCCATTTAAAGAAGCTAGATCAAGCCAATTATAGGTGCTAGATCACGTCCATAATAAGTGCTAGATCACGCCAATAATTAAGTGCTAGATCAGACGAATAACAAGTGCCAGATCACGCCAATTATAGTCGCTAGATCACGTCAATAATAAGTGCTAGAATATGTCACTAGCAAGTGATAGATCACTCCAATAACAATTTCTTGATTACATTAATACTGATAGAACCAGTCAATGAACAGTAGTGGATCACGTCAATAACAAGTGCTAGAACCTGTCAATAACAAGTGCTAGAACCTGTCAATAACTAATGATAGAACCTGTCAATAACAAGTGATAAAACATGTCAATAACAAGTGCTAGAACCTGTCAATGGCCAGGGACATGAGATAGAAATAACAAGGGCATCAACCCGTAACTAATTAATTATTGACTTGCGACTGTGTCCGACCTGCGTGGTGACTACGCAGTTAGGCAACTATTGGGTATTCAGATTCGACCCGTCGCGCCGCACTGATGTCCTGGCGGCATCCAGACTTAGCCACGTGTCCAGTGAGTCAGTCCGGGGAAGTATAGAAAAACACTGGTCATAGCGTCCGCTCTAGTTAACGGGGGATTAGCTCGGAGACTTCTGGCCATCTCAAGTGGGCTGCTTGGTGGTACTGAAAGTTAAGCTAGTATGGTCAATGCGTTGAGTTTTCCTTTCTTATAATCGACTGGGGGGTTAAGAAAAAAAAAGAAAAAGTTTCGTATTTTTATTTCATCTTGACAAATCTGATTTTAACATTGGGTCAGAGGATTCTTTCCCCCCACACACCCGGTAAGTTTGTGTAACGTTCAGGTTAACCTTTATTTAGCTAACAGATTAAAATTATGCGAGAATCTTTTTAATTGTGTTGACCATGTTGTCTGTGTATATATATTATATCTCAACATTCTCTGTTCAGTCTAGTTAAACTGTGTTAGGGGTTAAATCAGAGCTTTGATATATTCTCAAACAACTAGTTTCAACATCTTGATGCCATTTATTTATTCAACGTCATCCATCAAATTACGTTGTTCTCTTTATATTTTTGTGTATCTAAGGTGTTTATGTCATACATTGTAATCATTGCTTATGTAAGATCATCATAATGTTTGTTTATAGCTAATCATTCATAAGTATTTCCAGTTTCAATGGATTTATATCTAATATTCCATTGACTCATGAACATGCACTAATTTGATGTCAATCACATATTCCAACGACTTCATACAAAATGAGGTCATTATCTAGGAATTGTTCATCCATTTACGCCCCAATATCTTTTACTCATTATTTAACATCGTCATATATTAGTCATCATTTTAAGTCATCTTATTCGTGCCAATCATCTGTTTCATTCGATCTACCCGATAGTCACCCGTGTCATTAATATCATCCCACTGAGTTAAGTTACAAAATTCATGTATATAAATAAATGCTAGGGGAGTTTGGAACCGGAACAAACAATATTGATGGCGACATCACTCTGTTTAAACAGATTATAATTAACAACAGTGTAGCAGTGTGTTATAAATAATTCAAAAAAATGTATTTTCTTCATCGAAGCCGCCAGCTAGTACCTATTAAAAAAATTGTTCAACAAAATATTTCCATGTTTTTAAGTAAGTGGTTGTCTTTAATTTCAAGAGAAGTGAGGTAGCATTGTTAAAATTCTTAAAGTGAGGTGCCCTTATTAAAATTCTTAAAGTGAGGTAGCATTGTTAAAATTCTTAAAGTGAAGTAGCATTGTTAAAATTCTTAAAGTGAGGTAGCATTGTTAAAATAGATGTATTTCGAAACAGACAAGGCAACAGAACCGCCCGAGCTTTCAAGTAACAATATGTTGTCAGACAAGACCGTGTATCAAATATCAGATCTCTTCAACTTGCGAAATATAAGGAGAAGCTTTAATTGCAGAGACAGAAACAGACAGACATAGTACTTGCCATGTTAAAATAAATATTTCCCTTTTAAACGCTGACATGTTAGTGTATTACCCATTATTTGGGATTACTTATCGAATGAAAAGAAATGTGAAAACAGCCCAAGTCTATCAATTATATAGTCTATTTCTCCTTCCGATTGAGAGAGAGATAAAGATAAGGAACGGAGAGAGAGGAGGAGAGCGCAAGAAAGAAAGAAAGAATGAGTGAACGAAAGGAGAGAGAGGAGGAGAGCGAAGGAAAGAAAGAAAGAATGAGTGAACAAAAGGAGAGAGAGGAGGAGAGCGAAGGAAAGAAAGAAAGAATGAGTGAACGAAAGTAGAGAGAGGAGGAGAGCGAAGGAAAGAAAGAAAAAATGTTTGAACGAAAGGATAGAGAGGAGGAGAGCGAAGGAAAGAAAGAAAGAATGAGTGAACGAAAGTAGAGAGAGGAGGAGAGCGAAGGAAAGAAAGAAAGAATGAGTGAACGAAAGGAGAGAGAGGAGGAGAGCGAAGGAAAGAAAGAAAGAATGAGTGAACGAAAGGAGAGAGAGGAGGAGAGCGAAGGAAAGAAAGAAAGAATGAGTGAACGAAAGGAGAGAGAGGGGGAGAGAGAGATGGGGATAGAAAGGTAGAGAGAGAGAGAGAGGGAGAGAGAGATGGGGATAGAGAGGTAGAGAGAGAGAGAGAGGGAGAGGGGGAGAGAGACGGGTGAAAGAGGGATTGAGAAAGCTGGTAGCGCAAATAACCAAAAAAAAAAAAAGTCACTGATGTTTAAAATAAGGTTTCTCAAACACGTGGCTTACTCTATGCCAGACAGCTAGGGCCCCAGGGATTGGACCAAAATTGCTGCGATACTTTGGTTATGATAGAAGTGCCGGGGTAGATAACTCGTCTTTTGGTTAGGACGGAGTAAATCACCAATAACTAGCGTTATATTTAGACGTGACGCAAAGACCAGCTGTTTGGAAAGGTAGTGTTACATATTAAGTACATACATGTACTTACTAGTGTTAGTTTGAGACGCAAAGACCAGATGTTCGGAGAGGTAGTGTTACAAATTAAGTACATACGTAAATGGAAATAAATCTAATCCCGTCTTTAAGACTCGGTGTAAGAGATAAAAATAGTTTTTTAAAGAAATAATAAATTAACGGACATCCCATTTTAAGAAGGCGCATTGGCCATTTCAGATGATATTTTCAGGAAGTGACAGGCAGCCATTTCAGATGATATGTTCAGGGAGAATATAACCCAAGGAGTGACAGGCAGCCATTTCAGAAGATATATTCAGGAATTGACAGGCAGCAATTTCAGAAGATATGTCCAGGAAGTGACAGGCAGCCATTTCAGAAGATATGTTCAGGACGTGACAGGCAGTCATTTCAGAAGATATGTTCAGGAAGTGACAGACAGCCATTTCAGAAGATATGTTCAAGACGTGACAGGCAGCCATTTCAGAAGATATGGTCAGGAAGAATATTACCCAAGGTGTGACAGGCAGCCGTTTGGTGCCAATCGCTGGGGACGGAATACCTTTATGTTACTGCCTTACACATTTATTGAGATATTTAGATGTAATTGTTAAAACTGCCTAACCCCTGCTCATGTGCACTATTTCCTTGAAATTCTGAAATAAAGTCACATTTTATTTTCGTTGTATAAACATAACTGCTGAGTAAAAGGAGGACAGATTAAAAATATATTTTAAAATTCACGTGATAGGGCTATTTCTTGTGTTGTATGAGGAATTTTAACTTACTAACACAAGAAATAGCCCTATCACGTGAATTTTTAAATATATTGTATGAGGAATTTTAACTTACTAATATATTATATTTCTGTTTTTTGAGTTAAGTTCAGTAAGTGTAGGTTCAAAAAAAAAGAAGAAAATTTCTCACGATATTTAGAATGTTGGGACTTTGGTATGTCATAATGTCACTGGAGATGTTTCTATTTTCATTTCTTCGAATCACAGCGTATTGGTTTTTATGTTACATTTCCTTCCAGCAGACAAGCGCAGGCCAGGATCAATTTTCCCGCCATCCTTTAGTCCTAAGAAAAGATGTTACCATTTTTGTCTAGGGTAATTTTTTAGAAAGTGTCACTAACAAAATACTTTTCCAAATTTTATTTTGTAAAAACCAGAAACTAAAACAGTGATCGCCAGAAAATTGGATTATGCTGTTAAAATACAATTCGGTCAAGGGACTTAAATTGAAAAGCTATATAAAAAAAAAAAAAAAAAAAAAAATGAAAACAGAGATGAATATGCAGGAAAACCGAACTGAATTATTTCACAATAAATAACAATTTATATTTTCAAGAGGAATTCTAAAGTCTACCTAACTGTGTTGTGTGACGTCATTTGAAACATTTCAAAGTATTTACAGTAAATATTTCTTTTTTTTTTTTACATTAAGGCTTTTAAAGTCATAAACTGTTTTTTTTTTTTTTTTGGT
Source organism: Omphiscola glabra (assembly GCA_964017045.1). Classification (NCBI taxonomy): domain Eukaryota; kingdom Metazoa; phylum Mollusca; class Gastropoda; family Lymnaeidae; genus Omphiscola; species Omphiscola glabra. The sequence continues at coordinate 66,777,876 of OZ024794.1, forward strand.
TTCCTTTTTCCCCCCACTTTTTTTGGAAGAGGGCTTGTGGTGGCTTGGGCACTCGATATGGCCCCGGATAACACACTGAAGATATACATTTTCTACTTGGCCATACAGTACATCTTCAACATAGGACCCAGCTCTCGTTATAGCTCCTCCCCCCCCCTCCGGCCAGGGGTAATGCGGTAGACAAGTATTCTCTTGTCTAAGGGATGGGATGCAATGCCGACAGATCGGGTGCCTGTTGCTTTAATTAATATCTATCTGGTTAGAGTTAAAATAGCATCTGTATCACCATAATCTGGTGTCGTCAACTCAGTTACCAGCGCGGTTTTCTTTTATTCAAGTATGTTAGTTTACACGTGTGCTCGTTTCTATTGCTGTCCAGCTATTAGGTCAAACGATTAGGTTCGGACATTGACATTAAAACTTGAATCTAGAAAGTGTCATTTAGTGCCGTATTGAAATATTAATGTTATCTGTTAGGTTAAAAACTACAAAGTATGTAAAGAAGAAACGATCAATACATAAATATGGAGCCATATACGTCATAATGTAGTCGTTAGGGGCAAATCCTGGACTTGAGGAACTTTTTAAATATCAGCCTCACTTTCACCAGCCTCACTGTCACCAGCCTCACTGTCACCAACCTCACTTTCACCAGCCTCACTTTCACCATGACAAACTGTGAAATAAAAGAAATCTACGTTTTGTAACAATTCTTATTATATCAGTGTGACAAATAAAAGGAGAGAGAGAATGAGAGAGAGAATGAGAGACGTTTTCAATAATATTCAAAGAGATTTCATAGACCGGGATCATAGTCTGGGATTATAGAATGGGATGATAGACTGAGATCATAGAAAGGGATCGATCTCTCGAGTGCTGTTGAGACGTGGTGCATAGGTTTTATTGCATTAAAATTAAATAATACTGAAATCTTGTCCACTTCCTGACTGAACATTGTCAAAGATGTGAAGCGTCACTGCAACTCTCATTTTTTATCCGCAATGGAAGAGCAAATCATGTGTTAGGTCAACTTGGGAAGAGCATCGTAGTTGTATTCCCCGACTAGTGAAAGGATTTGAAATGTGTGGAAGACGCCCCATAAATCACTTTATCACGGTAGAATAGGACATTCTGGGAATCAAGGAAAGAAAAAACACCATTTAAATAAAAGAAAAAAAAGGAAAGAACTAATCCAATTGTCTCAACAATGATTATTGTCTGTACCGACCAACCCTTGTTTGGTCTATAGGGCCGGGGTGGGGGGCATAATGTAATAGGTGACCAGCTGCTGTGTGAGAGGTCATGGCGTAAACACACTTACATTAACGGTTACGTCTTCGTTCAGCAGAGAAACGTAATGTTCTGTCAGCAAATATTCAAAAGGGTGGTCTACAGCAGGCCTGCACAACTCAAAATGTAAGGCGGGCCGTAATACTTTATGAAAAACTTTTGCGGGCCGAAACTGGGGCAGGGCTTGTGTGGACCAAAAGTAAATAGGACAGGGGTTGTGCGGACCAAAAGTAAATAGGACAGGGGTTGTGTGGACCAAAAGTAAATAGGACAGGGGTTGTCTGGACCAAAAGTAAATACGACAGAGGTGAAAGCTAATAAAGAAAAAAATTAGGAATAAAGAATGTTTCGTTTCTTCGCGGGCCGCAAAGTGGGTGCTGGCGGGCCGCAAAGTGGGTGCTGGCGGACCGCAAGTGGCATGAGGGACGTATGTTGTGCAGGCCTGGTCTACAGAGTAGGATAACTGGACCACGTAAGTGTTGCGTTCCTAATCGAGAGAATTTATTGAGTCACAGCCCTCGTCTCTTTTTCTTTTGAATTCAAGACATTTTTGATGTGTCGACATTTTGATGTTTAAACTTGGCATGTCGACATTTTGATGTTTAAATTTGGCATGTCGACATTTTGATGTTTACACTTGGCATGTTGAAATTTTGATGTTTAAACTTGGCATGTCGACATTTTGATGTTTAAATTTGGCATGTCGACATTTTGATGTTTAAACTTGGCATGTCGACATTTTGATGTTTAAATTTGGCATGTCGACATTTTGATGTTTTAACTTGGCATGTCGAAATTTTGATGTTCAAACTTGCTATGTCGACATTTTGATGTTTAAATTTGGCTTTCCTTGGTCCAAGATTTTTATTGTCAAATAACGAGAGGTTTGTGGAATGCTGGAGTCCAACATCAAAACGGGTAAAAATAATGAGGACAAAGAGAAGATGTTGAAATGAAACACGCGCGTACTAAGAAGGATATTTATTTGTCTTGTATTTTTGTGAGTCTGAAAAGTTGATAAATTATTAAATGGACATGTAGCGTTTGTGCTGAAGTGTCCTGGTGTCACATCATTTCGGTAAAAATTGCAAAATGTCATTTTAAAAAGTAAAAAAAAAAAATTAATTCTGAAATATTTGTTTCATTTTCCCTGTAACTTGAGAGTATTATTTTACGAATTTAATATGTCTCCCACCAAAACACTGTAATTACGATCATAGAACTGACTCCTACCAACACTGTATTTACAATCATAGAACTGCCTCCTACCAACACTGTATTTACAATAATAGAACTGACTCCTACCAACATTGTATTTACAATCATAGAACTGCCTCCTACCAACACTGTATTTACAATAATAGAACTGACTCCTACCAACATTGTATTTACAATCAAAGAACTGCTTCCTACCAACACTGTATTTACAATAATAGAACTCACTCCTAGCAAGACTGTAAGTAAAATCCTAGAATTGACTTCTACCAACACTGTATTTACAATCATAGAACTGACTCCTATCAATACTGTAAGTACAATCCTATATTTGGAATTTAATTTGTGGATCAACCTGACACGGTCGTTGTTTATGTGTCAAATTTATGTATTGTGATAATTTAAGCTTTAAATAAAGTTCTCATAAAACGTCATCATCCATATGTTTACTTTATTGCTCCCCTTTTAATAAGCTCACAGTCTCATGTTTCAGTAGAACATCGCGTACACTATGAAAACAAGGTGTTGACATGACTTAACTAAACACTAAACTGGATTATTCGGAAGTGTCCCACTGGCCGTATAACATGACTTTGTCCAACCACGGTTGGACCAAGTTGCTGTAGTTTATGTTAAAAAATTATCATTTCATGATCTCAAACACACTCAAGTCTACAATCTATTGAGAGTACAATCTATTGAACTTAATCTAGGAAAAATACCTGATCAAGCAATTTTTGAGATTGTATAAATGGTCCAGTTTTAAACTCTGCACGAAATGAATGAGAACCGTTGGACAAGCGTAGATCCCTCATTTACTGGAGAGATTTTTTTGATAAAAGATAAGTGTTTAAAGGGGGAAAATGACAGTATTATAAATGACATTGTTATAAATAACAGTGACATAGACGACAGTGATATAAACGAAAGTGCTATAAACGAGAGTGTTATAAATGACAGTATTATAAATGACAGAGCTATAAACGACAGTGTTATAAATGACAGTGTTATAAATCACAGTGTTATAAATGACAGTGTTATAAACGACAGTGTTATAAATGACAGTGTTATAAATAACAGTGTTATAAATGACAGTATTATAAATGACAGAGCTATAAACGACAGTGTTATAAATGACAGTGTTATAAATCAGTGTTATAAATGACAGTGTTATAAACGACAGTGTTATAAATGACTGTGTTATAAATCACAGTGTTATAAATGACAGTGTTATAAATGACAGTGGTATAAATAACAATGTTATAATTGACAGTGGTATAAATGATAGTGATATATATAATAATTGTTCATCGTAGAGGCAAGCATCCCACCAAGCGTCCACTCTGTTAGCTTCATTCATTCATAGGAGCCAACTATCTGTTCATAGGAGCCAACTATCTGTTCATAGGAGCCAACTATCTGTTCATAGGAGCCAACTATCTGTTCATAGGAGCCAACTATCTGTTCATAGGAGCCAACAATCTGTTCATAGGAGCCAACCATCTGTTAATAGGAGCCAACCATCTGATCTTAGGAACCAACTGTCTGTTTATATGAACAGGAAACACATATAATTTGTTAACAGGAGCCAACCACAATTATCTGTTCATATGAAACACACCACCAATACGTTCATATGAAACACACCACCAATACGTTCAAATGAAACACACCACCAATACGTTCAAATGAAACACACCACCAATACGTTCATATGAGCCCTCACGAAGCATGACGTCACTGCCATATCATGTTGTAATTATATATATGAAACACACTAACAATACGTTCATATGAGCCCTCACGAACCATGGCGTCACTGTCATATCATGTTGTCATTATATATATGAAACTTTTCAAATGTCATGTGTTCAAGATCTTTTTGTTTTATGACGTGGCAAGGTGATTAGATTTGTAAAATGTTGAAATGTCAAACTATTGTCCTGCCATGTATTGTGTATTTTTCTATGTGTTATGTATTCAATGCTGTAAATCTTGCCATTTGTTTCCTTTGAAAATATATTCCATATAATAATAACCCTATAACTCAGCGGTTCTCAACCTGTGGGTCGCGACCCCTTTTGGGGTCTCACGACCCTTCCTCAGGGTCGCCTAAGACCTTCTGAAAACACATATATTCCACATTTATAAAGTATCAACGGAAATAGTTTTGTGGTTGGGGGTCGCCACAACATGAGGAAAGGTGTCAAAGGGTCGCGGCGTTAGAAGGGTTGAGAACCACTGCTATAACGCTATAGTCTAAACCAGAGGTTCCCAAACTTTCGTATTTCGTGACCCGGTTTTGTTAAAAAACTTCTCCTTCGCGACCCTTCAGGCCTATATGTAACATATAATAGATCTGAAATGTCTACACATTTTTCATATATTATATTGAAGCATTTACTCATACAAGACTGTAAGGACATCAAGGGCAATAAGGGGAGAGACTGCAATCATCTTAGCACAATAGGAAATTAGTAAAACACAGTAAGGTTAAACCTGAAAAAAGGAACGCAACAAAACAACGAACGTGTCGGCAGGAAGCCTTCATCACCGAACAAACAGGAAAAAAAACGAATAAAATTAAAAAATATCAAAACATTTTTAAAAAATAATATATAGCACTTAGCTGAGAAGTAGTGTCCAAGAGGGCAGCAAAAGATTTGTCAAGACATCAATCCTAGCAATGATTTATTAAAGAGCCAAATACCACTCAATCACTGATTACGATATCTCCAGAACAACAGGCCTTTTGAGGTTGAAATTTGTCCATGCTTGTGGCAAGCACTGACAATTTTTGTTGTTAAATTCAGCTTTTAAGTGACCTAAAATGACCTTAGTCCCGAAACATTCTTATTTTCTTCTTTCAGCGACACGTTAATTTTTGCTTTCGTGGTCCGAGTCGCGACCCGGCATTAGGGAAACGCTGGGCTAATCTATATTGTGTGTTGGTCAAACGGCTTGTGATAGATTCTGAATCTTTTATTTTGTTTGTATTTTAATGATCCGTCAATATATGTGCATTGTTTCATTGCTATTGGACTTCATATTTTTTTACTGATTCCGTACTTGAATATTTTAAATAAAGATCACCCATCAGAGCCCCAGCAGCTATCACAAATAAAAATATGTTTTCTAAGCCTTCTTACTTCATTAGTTAAAACATGTGATACGAGAGTGTTAGAGTGTGCTAACCCGCAGAGGGTTTATCATGCTATTTGATTTTATTTTATTTTTTTTAAGGGGGTGGGGGGGGGGGGGGGGGATTTAGACATACTTTTGGCAGTAAGTAGTGGCTAGATAAATGTAATATTTTGTTCAAATATTTGACATTCATTTTTATAGCAGGACTTTTACGACATAGGTAGGCTCGAAATGTTTAGATATTATACGATTTATATACTCACAAATGAGACACATTTGACTTTGATTTAAGGGTGGGGTAATTTGTTAGCAGAGAGCAATGCCTATCCACCTTTTACTTCCGGAAACAAAGAAATTTTAATATCACCACTTTGACTTAAAATAGATCTTTCAAATATTAACAAAAATTATATATCAAGGCAGATTTACTTGCCTGCGTAAAAAAACGAAATTATTATTAATATCCTTTAGTCTTTAGTCGTGTCAAAATAATACACAATAAATGAGGCGGTTATGTTGAAATGTATCCAATAAAGTTTCTAATTACTAGTCAATGGCAAAAAATACACACAATTTACCACTATAAATAAACCAATCTTACAGAGGACTGATTTATTCAAGTTACATTTCTTTTAGTAAGTTTTTTTTTTTCATTCTTAAATTCAAAAACTAAAATAAATCAAAACTGAAATTTTAATTACTCGGGGAAGAAATGTGAGAGTAAAGCTGGAAAGGTGATCCCCTAGAGCAGGGGTTCTCAGCCCATGGGTCGTGACCCCTTTGGGGGGTAGAACGATCCTTACTCAGGGGCCGTCTAAGACCATCGGAAAACACATACATGGGAAGTAGCAACGAAAAGATTTTTATAGTTGGGGGGTCACCACAACATGAGGAGCTGTATTAAAGGGTCACGACATTAGGAAGGTTAAGAACCACTGTCTAAGTCAGCGGTTCTCAACCTGTGGGTCGCGACCCCTTTGGGGGTCGAATGACCCTTTCCTAGGGGTCGCCTAAGACCATCAGAAGAATACATATATACCCTACAGTTATGAAGTAGCAGCGAAAATAATTTTGTGGTTGGGGGGTCGCCACAGCATGAGGAGCTGTATTAAAGGGTCGCGGCGTTTGGAAGGTTGAGAACCACTGGTCTAAGTGAATGGTAACTAAAGGAGACCGTCGCTGTTTAGTGATACTTAATACGTTGTTTTATTTTATGCATCCGGTAACTTTCAAGTAACATCTCTCAGACCAACAGCTAACATGTTTTTTTAGTGACGCTGTAGTCTGATATAATCCTAGACTTTCTGTTGTCTCCAATATAAAGGCTGAAATAGATCATTATGTTTTCACGCATGCCATTCATCTATTTTAATATAGTGTAAAAATTTGCGTTAAATGCTTTTTTTGTTGTTGTTGTTATTGTCAGTATCTAAAGAGGAAAGATGAAAAGTACTAATTGCTCATTTGCCCCTTTAAAACACAATTATTTCTTCAAAATGGCCAACGTCAAAGGAACGTTTCAGGAATTATATATTGGTAATACATTTTTCAGAGGTAAAATCAATCTCATGTACTTATTTACATAGTTTCTGTGAGGTTGATTGCTGGAGTTCAACTTTTCATAAACACAGAGGAGATAATAAATCAGTTATCAGTGTGCGTCTTGCGGAATTATTTGATCCCACAGTTTTCTTCTCTAAAATTAGGTAACAATCAACAAACATTAATATAACGAGGTGTTTCACAAAGAAATCTCTCTCTATATTTCTATATCTATATTATATATAAACTAGCTGACTACACGTTATAGACGTTCTTAAACCATGTATGTATGTTAAAAATGATCAACTGAGTTACACACTTCTATCTTTCAATGACGTTGGATTACTGTGTTGACGTCGACATTTTTCTTTCTTTTAACAGTAACAATATAAACTTGACGTTGTCTCCGTTTTTATTTCTTAGTTGTTTAGTAGATGTGTTGACGTAGTACGTTTGTTGACGTAGTAGATTTGGTGACGTAGTAGGTTTGATGAAGTAGTTCGTTTGATGACGAAGTAGGTTTGTTGACGCAGTAGGTTTGATGACGTAGTAGGTTTGTTGACGTAGTAGGTTTGTTGACGTAGTAGGTTTGATGACGAAGTAGGTTTGATGACGCATTAGGTTTTATGACGCATTAGGATTGATGACGTAGTAGGTTTGTTGACCTAGTAGGTTTGATGACGAAGTAGGTTTGTTGACGTAGTCGGTTTGATGACGTAGTAGGTTTGATGACGTAGTAGCTTTGTTGTCGTAGTAGGTTTGATGACGCTTTAGGTTTGATGACGTATTAGGTTTGAAGACTTAGTAGGTTTGATGACGCATTAGGTTTGATGACATATTAGGTTTGATGACATAGTAGGTTTGAAGAAGTATTATTTTTTTATGTTTTGTGTGTGTGCATGTGTGCTTATTGTAAAATAAACGAGGAGCACCTATATCAGTGGCGTAAGAATGAGGGTGCGTAGGGGAGGGCGGACGGTACTTTTTTCTTTGTATGGATAGGCGGCATTTTCGGCCAAATGCGCAATGTTTTTCGTGAATAAAATCCAGCCCCGCCTCGGGTGGCCCTAAACGTAGCTACGCCACTGACGGGAATACAAATTTAAACAAGAGGGGACATATTTTGAAGAGCCAGTAGAGAAAACTTCCATGACGCATCTTGAGGGACAACTTAAAGTGTGGCCTTTGTTTCCTGTGTAATGTAGAACAAACATTGAATTTCAATACTTGACTAACACTTAGATCTTTTATATTTATTTGGTGAACAAGTGACAAGATAATATTCTACTGTAAATCCTATTTTAAGGCACTAAAAAAAGTCATTGCATATATGAATGAAGCACTGGCGTAGCGAGCTTAACTCGCGCCCGGGGCAGAATACATTTTTAGCGCCCCCGCCCCATTCGAAAACCATACAATATTATATGTAAAATATACCATTTGGCGCCCCTTTGTGAGTAGCGCCCGGGGCATGATGCCCCCCTTGCTCCCCCCTCACTACGCCACTGGAATGAAGTTATATTGACAAACCGAAATATTTGCTCATAACCATGTCATCAATATAGAAAAGACACGGGTCATGCTTATTTGGGCCACTGCAATTCTGCGTCTGAGGCTATGCGGTGCAGATAATTGATGGCAGAGGACGCGTTGTACGCCAAGTCGTGAAAAAATAGCAGGAATATGGAATGCGTTCACTTAATTAAGATGATGAAAATTACGAAAATGCTGAATCGTGCGTAGACAAAAAATACGAATAGACATGGTATAAACGTTTGGCTCCGATTGTGCGGCGACGTTAGCGTCAGATGTTGACATGAGCAGATGCACGTTTGAAATGTACTGTAAAAGTGCATTGGTCGTGTCTTTTGGGGAGGGGTCTGTCACAAAGTGGGCCAGGCTCTTGAAACCCATGCAAAGCAATATGTAAGGGGAGCTGGCGTTCCATTATTTTGCAGTTCACCCAAATAATGGCCAGGGTGATGACAGGACCTCAGACTAGCTAATGGCCATGGTGATTAACAACGCCTCAGACTAGCTAATGGCCCAGGTGATTGACAGGGCCTCAGACTAGCTAATGGCCAGGGTGATTGACAGGGCCTCAGACTAGCTAATGGCCAGGGTGATTAACAGGGCCTCAAACTAGGTAATAGCCAGGGTGATTGACAGGGCCTCAAACTAGGTAATAGCCAGGGTGATTGACAGGGCCTCAGACTAGCAAATGACCAGGGTGATTAGCAGGGCCTCAGACTAATGGCCAGGGTGATTGACAGGGCCTCAGACTAGCTAATGGCCGCGGTGATTAACAGGGTCTCAGACTAGCTAATGGCCAGGGTGATTAACAGGCTTCAGACTAGCTAATGTCCATGGTGATTGACAGGGCCTCAGACTAGCTAATGGCCAGGGAGATTGATAGGGCCTCAGACTAGCTAATGGCCGCAGTGATTGACAGGGCCTCAGACTAGCTAATGGCCAGGGAGATTGATAGGGCCTCAGACTAGCTAATGGCCGCAGTGATTGACAGGGCCTCAGACTAGCTAATGGCCAGGGTGATTGACAGGGCCTCAGACTAGCTAATGGCCAGGGTGATTGACAGGGCCTCAGACTACCCAATTCATTTGTTACCCTTGAAACTCTGATTAGGGGATGCCATCATGAAATCACAGGAATTAATTAGACATCGCACGTCTTTTACAACGGCCAGTTTTATGTTGGATGCTGACGTGTCAGTTCTTCTACATCTGCTCACGTGTCAGTTCTTCTACATCTGCTAACCTGTCAGTTCTTCTACATCTGCTATTGGCCAACGGGAAAACAGTAAATCGATTCCAAACAAGTGCTTCATCAAAGTTCTATTTTACACATCACTCTCTATGTTCGTTGTGCTTTTGTTTGATTTTTTTGGCCAATAACTGACGAAATTCAATTAAGATAACATTGAAAATATATCGCCAACAAACAGTACATAGCAAAGGACGATACCATTAATTAAATACAGTAATAAAGAATGCTACCCGATCTAGGGCTAATTACAAATAACAAAATTATGAAAGCTTACTTTAAAATATAAAATCAAATAGAATACTACTATTTACTTACAATACAGGCACTTTGCGTTAATTTCTTCCCGCTATTGCGAAAACCGATCACTATTCCTTATTTTAAAGAGAATGTAATGATGTTTACATTTCTAGCATTATAAAGTTTTGATTAGCATTTTTCTGCTATATCGTATATGCAGCACTAACCCCTTTTTGCGCCCCAAAACTACTTTTTTTCTCTCTCTCTAAACATGACCTTGAATTATCAAATTAAAATGATACCTAATTACATCATTATTGTCACTAATGAAGTTCAAGGACGGCTGATTTCTACGCTAGAGAAATACTTTAGATGTCATGTGTTTTTAAAATCGTTAACATTTTGGCCTGCCCTTACATTTTTCGTTCTACTGAACGTCAAATTTTTTTTCTCTAAAAATTGTGAAAACGAAATTTTTATCTACAACAAGACTCTGTATACCGTTTTAAATATATTTTGTAATAACGGAATTTGACATATTGGTATCTTCATTAATAATATAGCCAAACTTCTGCGTTGTTTTTCTACTGAATTAACGGGAAATCGTAAAACAATCAATTATTTTATCTAAAGAATATTCTCTTAACCGTTTATCACGTCTATAACAGCATTTATTGCTTTTTTAAAGAAATGTTATTAATCTCATAAAAATATACACCTGATTTACTTTTCGCAAAGTAAAAATTAAAATATATTTTGATTGGTTGAATGAAAATCTTGAGCCACCTTTGTTTACGCCCATGAACTGTACCTAAGAATGTGACTTATTTATCAAATTCATTCCAGTATTCTGAGGCGTCACTTGTGCTGCCTGGGGGAGGGGGGCAAAATGAAAGTATCGAATCCCCCTCCCACACACACACACAGATTTTAATAAAAATTAATAAAATTATTCAGGGGGTTGTAGCCCCTTAGTACACCACTCAGGTCGCGAGCCACGATTTGCCGACCACTGCCCTAACTCATTCTTAAATGTATGATAAACCACGTACAATAACATAAATGCAAACAAAAATCCATGTAAAGGTTTTGTCTGGAAAAACTTAGTTTTTATGGGTCATTTCTGAGCTTATTCTTCCCAGTCAGGATAGATACGGTAGCACTTCCCAGTCAGGATAGATACGGTAGCACTTCCCAGTCAGTATATATACGTTAGCACTTCCCAGTCAGGATAGATACGGTAGCACTGCCCAGTCAGGATAGATACGTAGCACTTCCCAGTCAGGATAGATACGGTAGCACTTCCCAGTCAGGATAGATACGGTAGCACTCCCCAGTCAGGATAGATACGGTAGCACTCCCCAGTCAGGATAGATACGGTAGCACTTCCCAGTCAGGATAGATATGGTAGCACTCCCCAGTCAGTATAGATACGGTAGCACTTCCCAGTCATGATAGATAAGGTAGCAGGATTTATTTTATAATTGCACAATTTTCCTCTTTCTGTCATTTATATTTATCAGAAATTTAAACTTATTTGTGACAGTTTCATACTGTTAATTGTCTTTATATAAAAAGTGATGTTAACATGAGTTATATTACGAAAAAAAAACCGGCGTATACTTGTAATAACAGATAAGTCTTTACTTTTTACCTTTAAGTAATATTACACATTTGATTACAAATGTTATGGAAGAAAACTATATGAACACTGTTAGTAAAATATTTGACCTAATGCAGCGGTAAAGTAATAACCTTACTGGACAGTACAGCATACTTCAGAAAGAGAAGGAGTTTTAAAAAATATGGCCCTCAACAAATTATTCATCCAAGAATCTCATATTAAAGACCACACATTTTTTTTTGGTCTGATAAAATTTCGTTAGCAAAAACTTTTCCTTTTATGTATGGTATATTTAAAAACTGTTATTGCTGATGTGGGGTGCATGCCAAGGGAACTTGAGAGTCCTTGCACGAAGAGATCAATAAACACTTATTTCGGTTGTCTTGACGAAACGAATTCCATGGCTGGTTGATGCAGAATCTTCTTTTAGACAGATGTGTACAGGATGAGTTTTAATTATCGTGAGGAGGAGAGAGAGTGAGTGAGAGAGAGAGGGAGAGAGAGTGAGTGAGAGAGAGGGAGGGAGAGAAAGACATAGAGAGGGATAAAGATAAAGATAGAGAAAGAGAGAGAGGCAGAGAGAGAGTATAAGACAGAGAGAGAGAGGGGGAGAGAAGGAGACAGAGACAAAGAGAGAGAGAGATAACGATAAAATAGAGAAAGACAGACATAGAGAGATAAAAATAAAGAGAGAGAAAGAGATAGATAGAGAGACAGAGAGAGAGGGGGGAAAGAGGAAGAGAGAGACAGACAGAGAGAGCTATAATGAAAGAGAGACAGAGAACATAAGATAGAAAGAGACAGAGAGGGAGAGGGAGAGAGGGAACAAATAAAGATTAAGAAAGAAAGAGAGATGGAGAGCGACGGATAGAGAGAGGGAGAGAGAGAACAGAAAGAGATAAAGATAGAGAAAGAGACAGAGAGACAGACAGACAGAGAATAGGCAAGTCTAAGAGAAAGAGAGAGAGAGAAAGAGAGAGAAAGAGAAACGAATAAGTGAGAGATCAATGATGTTAATTTTGATCTTTCCAGCACACATCTCTGGCACCAATAAAAATATGATTTATCACAACACATCCAGCGCTCATCGTCTTTTCCCTTCATCTTGGCCTCCGTAAATAATGCTAATTTGGTCGTTGTAAATACCGCGAACGGAACCGACACACGGCCAGTACAGAAATAGAAAATGTAAAAGAAATACGTGAAATCTTAGAGCTGCCCCAGTCAGTGTCTGTATCACTGTACGCCTAATATATATTCACGACTATAAAACAAGCTTAGTGAGAAAAGTAGCAATATGATTGAATAAAAAACACAACAAAAAAAAAAAACACACACACACACAAAACAACAATAAAAAAAACAACACACACAAAAAAAGAACACAAGAAAAACAAAAACAAAAAAATAACAACAACAAAAAACACACTTACACACACACACCAAAAAAAAGTTTTTCAAAATTTTAAATTAATTTGTAACTCTTGACATCGCCAGGCTCGTAGATGAGAGACAACCTGCAGAGAATGTCTCTAAAGAAGCCATCTTCGAGTCATTCTACGAATGTAAACCAGCAGTCTCTATACAGGTGACAACGACCAAACCAAACGGAGCTATTTCTTGTACATCTCCGCTACTACAACTTGGTGTGGCCAAATGTGTGGACATAAGAGGTTGATCGCCTCAAAGATGACACATTAAATGAAGTACATTCAAGTCAGGTCATATTCGTTTGTGTTTTGCCTGACGATTATTCTCCGTCCGAGAAATGAAAGCCAGTCAACGTTTCATGGTTATTTACAAATGTATAACTAAAGATGATTTCAACATATTGCAAGTAAAAAAGAAAAAAATAAATAAAAATAACGTTTTAAATATAATTCCATATTATTCTACTAGCGAGAACCCGGCATGCGTTGCATGCCACTCAATGAAAAAAGTGTTTGTGTTTTAATTAAGTTTTAAAGTAATTTTTAATTAGAAAATATGTATTGTTTTTTTCCGTCTAGTGCGTGCATAAATAAATTAGAAGTTTTTTCAACGCGTGAGCAGGCAACATATAGCTGTCCACGTGAGAAGCATGGATATTCAAAATTTAGTCCATACACTTGTAGCGATTTATCCACCCACGCAGTAGCTCTGTTTTAAATTATATTTAGATAGCTAAAATATTTATTATTTTTAAAATAAGGCCCCCGGCCCCAAACGTTAAATTTTAAAATGGTTGTACTTATGTCACACACAAACTGAAATGTCGTTTGTATTTGATTGATTTCCAGCCACCCATGCAATAGCACTGATTGAAATTATATTTGTATAGCTCATATAAGAAAAAAATAATTTGGGGCTCCGGCCCGAAAAGGAATATTTCAAAATGGATAAGCTAATTCAGAAACCATTGGTGCACACAACAACTTACAAAGTTTTATCGCAATCGAATGAATGGTATAGGAACGCATACGAAAATTATATTTAGCCCATAAAAGGGGGGAAAAAGGAATTTAGGTCCCCGGTCCCAAAACGGAATATTGTTAAATGTGTGTAATAATTCAGAAACATTTGCATTTTTTTACAATTCACACAATTTTCATCACTTTGGATTGATGGTATAGAAGCACATATGGGATATACTTATATATGTATAGATATAGTTTACAGAATTAAGATAACTTTTTTTTCAATTATTCAAGGATGATCTGTATGTTTGTCTGACTGTCTATCTCTCTGTCTGTCTCTCTGTCTGTCTCTCTGTCTCTGCCTGTCTCTATGTCTCTCTGTCTGTCTCTCTGTCGCTCTGTCTGTCTCTCTATCTCTCTTTCTCTCTGTCTGTCTCTCTGTTTCTCTGCCGGTCTATATGTCTCTCTGTCTCTATGTTTGTCTCTTAAGCTGTCTCTCTGTCTGTCTCACTGTCAGTCTCTGTATCTCTGTCTATCTCTCTGTCATTATGTCTGTCTGTCTGTCTCTCTCTCTATCTCTCTGTCTGTATGTCTGTCTGTCTCTCTGTATGTCTCTCTGTCTGTCTCTCTGTCTGTCTCTCTGTCTGTCTCTCTGTCTACATCTCTGTCTGTCTGTTTGTCTCTCTGACTATCTATCTCCCTTCCTGCCTACCTACACATCTATCTACCTACTTACCTATCTACCAACCTACCTGCCTACCTACCTTTCTACCTACCTATCTATCCATCCATCCATTCATCCTCTCACCCAACCACCCTTCCAACCATCCATCCATCCGTCTAGCTATCTTTTATCTCTATCTATCTATCTATCTATCTATCTATCTATCTATCTATCTATCTATCTATCTATCTATCTATCTATCTATCTATCTATCTATCTATCTATCTATCTATCTATCTATCTATCTATCTATCTATCTATCTATCTATCTATCTATCTATCTATCTATCTATCTATCTATCTATCTATCTATCTATCTATCTATCTATCTATCTATCTATCTATCTATCTATCTATCTATCTATCTATCTATCTATCTATCTATCTATCTATCTATCTATCTATCTATCTATCTATCTATCTATCTATCTATCTATCTATCTATCTATCTATCTATCTATCTATCTATCTATCTATCTATCTATCTATCTATCTATCTATCTATCTATCTATCTATCTATCTATCTATCTATCTATCTATCTATCTATCTATCTATCTATCTATCTATCTATCTATCTATCTATCTATCTACCTACCTACCTACCTATCTATCTATCTATCTATCTATCTATCTATCTATCTATCTATCTATCTATCTATCTATCTATCTATCTATCTATCTATCTATCTATCTATCTATCTATCTATCTATCATCTATCTGTGTATTTGTCTGCCTGTCTGTCTGTCTTTCTATCTCTCTAGCAAATAAAATCTATATTTTTAAAATTAAATTTTCACTCGTGTAAAGTGATTGGGTTTTGATATCCCTGGGGATAATTATGAAAATATTTTATGTATTGTTAAATTCATTGATTTTCTTAATTGGTTAACATATGTTCATATGTAAAATGAGAATATAGCTTCTTTTTTTACAACTGAAATGTCATTGGATTGAAAGATATTGTCATCCACGTAAAAAAGCAGGACCTCAATTTCCTACCATCGATATAAATGTATCGAAGAAGGTTAATTATTGATCACATTTATTCTGAGGCTTATCTTGTGCTGCACTGGGCAAAATGAATGTATAGTGTATAGTGGGCTACACAGAGTTTTTAAAAAATAAATAAATCATCCACTGGATTGTAGCCCCTTTACTTACGCAGAAGATTTTTTTTGCATTTAATATGCTTATTTCTTATCTAGATCAGTGATAAGTTCATTAAAAATTATATTTGGCTATTTATTTTCGCTACACTAATTTAATTAAAAGGCATATTCTTATTAAAATTATTTTTAAATGTAGAGTTTTTACTACTTTTTAAATTTCATAAAAGTTTATTTTTGGAATGAATAAAAAGTACAAACTTATTAAATGTTAAAAATACAAAGCTAAATTAGTATTTAAGTTTAGCAATTTAAAAAGCAATCAATGCTATTTATTAATTTTACTTAAAATAAGGGGAATGTACATCATCAGTTTTGTCACGCTCTTTTATTAAAGCAGATGACTTTTAGCTTTGGCTAAATAGGCAATTCGCACTATAACGTCATTTGCGTGATTATTTAGAAATAATTAATTTTAATTTTATTTCGCCTTATTGACAACGCGCTAAAGAACGCACTAACAACAACTGATGTTTAGGTTTTCCCGATAAATGTGATTACTGTGTATTTCTTTGATCATATTTTTTCTATTTAATTTTTTTTTCATAACTTTTAAACGCATATAAAATGCTTAAGATTGTTCCTTAGTTGTTTCTTTATATGTATTTGTAATTTATAATAATAATACTTAAACTTTTGCTAAAATAAAAGCTGAAATATAATATTTTTTGCGCATGTAAATTTATTCGATTTCCGTAAAATAATAGAAAATAACTATTATGTCCCTATAGCTCATTCTTATATAATATGTATTTCCTAATTCATTGATAAATGTCCAGGCATTTTTGACCTCAATATTAAAAAAAAAAAAATCCTGAATAATTAATTAGCAGTTTAACACGTTATTTATGCCCTTTATTTTATGAGCGTGCCTGGTATTGTACACGTGTCACTGAAGAACATGATTGCCTTGTTGTCCCAACGAAATGGGGAAAACCCTTTGTCGTTTAAATGTGTTCAACCTGCTAAAGCTTTACAGATAATCGTTTCCTTGACACACGGTGAGTTCTCTTATGGGTGTTACGTCGAAGCCCGGCTATATGGTACCTTACTTTGCTGCTGCAAGACATTGCCTTATAAGAGACTTTGTTGGATGGACTTTCCAAATCTTGGTAGAGTTTTATGGATACATCCGTTTCCTGTTTGTTACAATCGGTGGGGTTTCTTAGAGTGCGTTACGTTGAAGTTTCTCTAAGCAGGTCGTTTACAAGACTCGCTGCGAGCTTAGACAGATGTACTGGGACAGATGTACTGGTACAGATTTACTGGGACAGATGTACTGGGACAGATGTACTGTGGCAGAAGTACTGGGACATATGTACTGGGACAGATGTACTGTGGCAGAAGTACTGGGACATATGTACTGACAGATGTACTGGGACATTTGTACAGAGGCAGAAGTACTGGGACAGATGTACTGGTACATATGTACAGAGGCAGAAGTACTGGGACAGATTACTGGGACAGATGTACTGGGACAGATGTACTGGGACAGATGTACTGAGGCAGAAGTACTGGGTCAGATGTACTGAGACAGAAGTACTGGGACAGATGTACTGAGGCAGAAGTACTGTGACAGATGTACTGAGGCAGAAGTACTGGGACAGAAGTACTGAGACAGAAGTACTGGGACAGATGTACTGAGGCAGGAGTACTGGGGCAGATGAAGTGAGACAGGCGTATTAGCGATCATTAGGGTTTATTATGGTCTCTCAAATAATCGCTTGAGCTTCACTGCGACTGTTGGGACAAATAGTACCATTTCTTTTTGGTGGATATACACTACATATAATCCGGATTTGAAGGATTTTTTTAACGAGCTCACGATCAAAACCACAGTAGGCTATACATCACGATCAAAACCACAGTACGTTATACATCACGATCAAAACCACAGTACGCTATAAATTATGTACGCAAACATTTATTTTAAGAACGCGGAAGTGAACGTTCATTTGTTAATCAAAAGTAACCGGAAAAAAACTACAACTGTTACATGAATGAGAGAATATAAGGAAATAAAGCGAACCACATATCAGTGATGAAACCGATTTGATCAGGGCCAGGTTGTTTGACACTTGACACTGTGTTATCAACCAATAACAAGGTCATAGCTTTAAGGCCCTATGGCGATTCATGACGTTAACATTATTAAAGTCAAATCTCACGTGTAACGAAAATCGCCGGAGTGACATTTTAGAACGAGCAGTCTGGTGAGACAAAATTGTGATGGAGACTTTTAGCAGAATGCACGCACAGACCTTCCTGAAAATTAATGTTAAATATGATCGAGTCCTTGGTTTCTGTGTCACAAAGAGTTGGATAATTTTCAACTGAAATCATTCGAAACTTTTTTGATGATTTTTTAAAAAATCAAGTCAAAGTTGAGTCAATTTCTACGCCATATTTTATTTTATTTGTTAATCTTACTGTCTCGCAAAATAATGATACACAAGAGTTCTAAAAGAATTGAGCGTAGAGAGGGCAACAAATTTTAGTCTTATAATATTTGCAAGGAAAATGCATCTTCAGAATCGTCATGATGTGCCATTAAACGAGGAGGGGATGTCAAAGTTATTTTTGCCAGTCTTCGAGTAGAGGGTATTTTAGGTGCTGAAGGACGAGAAACAACCTTCTTCAGAATGTCAGAAATTAAAAATAATACTGAGGTCATAGCAAGGGTATTTGCACTCCGAATGTTGGTGGTAGGTTCAATTAAAAAATTAGAATATTTTGTATGAATCGTTATATAAGATGCGTGTAACAATTTCCTAATCTTTATTAATAATCTTAGTTTTGAAGGGGATGCGATTCTTAGAGGCAGTCTGTAAATAATGGCCGACAACAATATAAGAGGAGTGGATAAAAAAAAGGGGGGGGGGGAGTGTCATGTAAGCTGCGTACAAAAACACGATTAAATCACAAAGCAATGAATAGTCATGAGTACACCTGACAAAAGTTTGTATCAGTCGTATGTTACGTCAAGGATAGTTGAAGATGGACAATCACTTCTAGGTGAAAGGGGCGATTAGATGTGTTGATATAGGGGGGGGGGGCGTGTGCTCCAAATATTAACTGCCTTACGGTAATGTAGGGGTCACGAACAGAGAGGGTTGGATATCAAATGATATTTAATATCACACACCCATGAACAGAGAGGGTTGGATATCAAATGATGTTTAATAGCACACACCCATGAACAGAGAGGGTTGGACATCAAATGATGTTTAATATCACACACCCATGAACAGAGAGGGTTGGGCATCAAATGATGTTTAATATCACACACCCATGAACAGAGAGGGTTGGACATCAAATGATGTTTAATATCACACACCCATGAACAGAGAGGGGTTTGACATCAAATGCTCTTTTGTATAACACACGCCGAAGAGAGAAAAGACATTTCATCCAACTCACGGGCACATACCTCGGTGATTAACGCCAAAGATTTTTTTTTGGGGTACTTATCCAGCGATATGATCTGATAACACTTAACCCTTAATTTTGAGTTCACTTGATATCAACATGAAACGAAGCTTGTCAAGTGTGTTTTCAATGCTGTTTTCAATGCTAGCAACAGAGAATAACAACAACACACCAATGTCTTCTATGTGTCGTTTGACATTCAACATTGCATTGGTCCTTGTTTGCTAAATCGAAAAAGGTCACAACCAGGGCCGGCCTTAGGCCACTGCAACCTGCAATGGGCCCCGCACTTTCATAAGCCCCGCCCCGAATTTATTTTCTAATAAAAAAATCGTTATTTTCACTTATTATCCTTATCCTCTACCCAGAATGGGCCCCGCGCAATCCGTTTCGCACAGGGCCCCGCAATTGTTAGGATCGGGCCTGGTCACAACCATAAGGCTTCTTTCTTTTTACCAACTATTAGTCATGTTCTTAATCTAAGTTCATAAACATGAAGCTGAGGAAACGGACGATTAGAATTACAGGAAACCCAAATCACCAGATCTTGCTTAGCAACTGTATGAGTAGACTTACCAGGCTGCGCTTATCTCTGTTGTACGTATTTAGTAAAATGTAATGTGGGATTTTAAAAATAATTGAGCGAAAAAAAAATGTATTCTAAAATATCGTAAAAATGGAGGAGATGAAATATTTTGGGTGTTAATTAGTTCTACAACGACACAACAAAGTTCAATGAATAGCATACCATTGCAACTAATGGAGGACCATCAGTGTCTGACAGCAACAATTGGTTGTTGCAAATTGTTAGAGCTATTTATAATTCCTTATGTTAATCATCGCCAACATCTGGTTGCCTCGGAGACCGTCATTGGCAAAGTTAATTAAATTATTAACTATTTCTGACGCTCTGTGTTGAGAAGGATGCAAGCTTTGATGTTTCATTCTTAAACTGTTGGCAGAATTCCTTCTGTTTCAGTTGACTCCAAAGCCATAATACTCGGCATGACTTCAGCCATCATCTTTGACATGACTTCAGCCATCATCTTTGACATGACTTCAGCCATCATCTTTGACAGGACTTCAGCCATCATCCTCGACAGGACTTCAGCCATCATCATTGAAAGGACTTCAGCCATCATCTTTGACATTACGTCAGCCATCCTTGCTGGACAGGACTGTAGCCATCAACCTTGACATGACTTAAGCCATCATCCTTGACATGACTTCAGCTATCATCCTTGAAAGGACTTCAGGTGTCCTCCTTGACAGGACTTCAGCCATCATCCTTGACAGGACTTCAGCCATCATCCTTGACATGACTTCAGCCATCATCCTTGACAGGAATTAAGGCATCAACCTTGACATTGGGTATATTTCATAAATATTTGCTTAATGTAATAAAACAAGCATTCGCAATTCCAGGTGAACGGATTCACTCATCTTTTTAAAACCAAATCTGTCTCACTTACTTTATTTTAAAACAAAATTCTATTCAAATGCATCAGTAGACACCTTAAGTTGTCCTACCCTCATTACCCCTTACCCGAGCTAGAAGAGAAGGGTGAGATGCCAGATACTGTAGTATTATTTTACCATTTGGATTTCTTATTCATAAGATTTTCTGAGAGATTTAGAATTTTCTTTGAGCTTTTCACTAAAGTACTAAATATTTAAATCAACATATGCTTGAAAGATGGTAGATAATCTCCTCGCTGCTTTCTCATAATTGTATATGGTGGGAGGTGTTTTTAACTAGGCCATCCAAAATTGCTCCAAGCAGAGAAATAAAGAAACGAAATAGTCCATGTAATTTCTTTTAGCAGACACAAAACAAATCATTAAAACTAAATTGACTAGGCCCCCGCATTCAATACATTAGGCAATAACTGAGCAGTGAAAGCGTTACAAATCTAAAACATTATTAAATAATTATCCTTCTTTAAGAAACCGATACATCTCTTGATTAACTTAATCAACTCATAACTACCCCCCCCCCCCGCCTTTTCCAGTCACGCCAACTACCACACTTCACGCCAACTACCCCAGGTCACTCCAACTACACCCAGTCACTCGAACTACTCCCAATCACTCCAACTACTTCCAATCGCTCCAACTACCACTACCCTTTAGTCACCCCCATCTACCCCCAGTTGATCCACCTACGCCCATTGACTCCAACGTCTTATAGTCACGCTAACTAACCCCCATCACACCAACTACCCCCAGTTACTGCAACTAACCACAGTCACTCCAACTATCCACAGTCACTCTTACTACCCACAATCACTCCAACTACCCACAATCACTCCAACTCCCCCAATCATTCCAATCAAACCTCGTGACTCTGACTGTATAATTTTTTTAAGTATCAAGATACATTTGTGTTTTGCTGAAAGGTTAATCAGTACAAATCAACATTTTATCATTTTGAGAAGTGCTATATTCTATTCAAAGAATTCTTATAGGGTAAAACAAGGCTCCGCGGAAAAAAAAGGGGGTGGGTGGGTTATGGTGCACCTATGGTCCCAAGGGGATTGTTGCCGGAAAATTTTTGAGAATCACTGTCCAAAATGAATGTTTAAGTTTGTTTTAGTAGCCAGTACCCCTAAGTTTAGTGTACCATCAGGATGTGAGGTCTACTCCACTGACGTCTTCTTCCGTGACGTCTACTTCCGTCTCGTTTCTGACGATGCATGATGCTTGATTCCCGCGAGAGTGTGTTATTTTTCGTAATCCTTTGGGAGATTAACGTTTCAGTGTCAATCTGTTTGTCATGTTAGAAACTAGGACAGTTATAATATTCCTGATTTAATTGAGCAACGCGTCATAACTTTTAAGGGGCAAAAAATGGATGTTAACAAAACAGAAGCTATTTTCAACATTTTAACGCTTAAATCGACAAAGTGCTACTGCTAGCAACTTGCATTCTTTAAGAGGTAGCACAGTTGCAACATCTTTGATACGTTGCTTTGATTTAATTACGTTTATGATTTATAATTTACTCTTTTCAAACTTTTTTCTGTCAATGTTGTCAAGAAATAACAACATCAGTACACATCAAATCGCACAAAAACATATGGTGAAAGATCTTTCTCTTTCTGTGCCACCAAACAATGGAATTCTCTTCCCCTACACATCCGCAATATACCAACCATCACAGCCTTCAAAACTGCACTCAAAGCACATCTCTTTAAACTCTACTATCCTGACTGATTCCCCACCTCTGACCGATAGACGATACTGCTGGGTGCCGTCCATGGTTTGACATTTAAAAAGTTATGGAATGGTTGGGCGAATACACATTTGTTTTATTTAATTAATGTATGTTAATTTTTAAGTTCATGATTATGTTTGTTAAATTGTATGTACAGCGTGGTGAGCCCAGCCCTAGGTTGGGGTACTACGCTATAAAAAAAACTTCTTATAATAAAAATAATAATAATATACGGGCTGCATGTATTATAATCCTACATGAACTCCATGGGTAAAAATCTTACATGAATTGCTTAGACTATAATATTACATGAAGTTCATGAATTATAGTCTCAAAGAGAAAAAGAGACAAAGAGAGAGAGAGATAGAGAGGGATGGAGAGAAATAAGAAGGGAGAGAAAGAAAGAGGGATAGAAATAGACAGAGAGAGAGAGAGAGAGAGAGAAAGAGAGAGAGAGAGAGAGAGAAAAAAAAAAGAAGAAGAGAAGAGAACAGAGAGAATCTCAAATGACATGTGCAATGTCTATTATTTATAAGGTAGTGTTTCTCGTACTCTTAACCAGTGCAGTACTGGTTTTGGGATTTTTGTCCTGATTAGCAGTTACAGTTAAAGTAAACAAAAAATGATATATTTAACAAGTTTATGTACATCTGCATACACAATTTTATCATTTTTATCAATTTTATACAAAATATAGTTCGACTTGTTTAGTATCCTTGACTTGAGCTGAATTTTGTTTTAAAAGTGACGGAGAGTTGCACGAATCGTCGGCCTGTCAGTCTCACTCTTGCCTATTTGATTCAATTAGAAAAGACCACTGGAAATAGACCAGGATGCTGTAGATCACTGGACATAGACCAGGATGCTGTAAATCACTGGAAATAGACCAGGATGCTGAAGATCACTGAAATAGACCAGGATGCTGAAGATCACTGAAATAGACCAGGATGCTGTAGACCACTGTAAATAGACCAGGGTGCTGTAGATCACTGGAAATAGACCAGGATGCTGTAGATCACTGGAAATAGACTAGGATGCTGTAGACCACTGGAAATAGACCAGGGTGCTGTAGATCACTGGAAATAGACCAGGTTGCTGTAGATCACTGGAAATAGACCAGGATGCTGTAGATCACTGGAAATAGACCAGGATGCTGTAGATCACTGGAAATAGACCAGGATGAGATCACTGGAAATAGACCAGGATGCTGTAGATCACTGGAAATAGACCAGGATGCTGTAGATCACCAGCGTCGTGTCTTGTGTCGCGCTGTTGCTCCTTACGCGTTCCACGTCGCAGGAGTTGGCTGAATGTTTATTGCGTCATACCGCGTAAGGGGACTCCGTGTCCGGATTTGATTCCAGTTTGCCTTCTCTTAGATGAGGTCCATGATTCCCTGTGGTTGTTATTGCTTGTCTAGGCTAAGGATTGAAATCAAGTCCACAAGTTTGGGGTGAGAATCATTTTAAATCACTCGGCCACCCAGCACCCAGTAAAACTGCAATCCAATCATAACAATATAAAACAACTTTATAAAAAAAAATATGTATATATAATTCATCCAAATAAATATCAGGTGTTTTTTTTAAAGAAAAAACTCTCAGAGAGAGAGAAGGATTTCTTCCTGTAACTACAAGTGGTGTGTTTATTTTCTTTGACACCCATGAAGGATTTCTTCCTGTAACTACAAGTGGTGTGTTTATTTCTTTGACACCCATGCAGGATTTCTTCCTGTAACTACAAGTGATGCGTTTATTTCTTTGACACCCATGCAGGATTTCTCCCTGTAACTACAAGTGATGTGTTTATTTCTTTGACACCGATGCAGGATTTCTTCCTGTAACTACAAGTGATGCGTTTATTTCTTTGACACCCATGCAGGATTTCTCCCTGTAACTACAAGTAATGCGTTTATTTCTTTGACACCCATGCAGGATTTCTCCCTGTAACTACAAGTGATGTGTTTATTTCTTTGACTCCCATGCAGGATTTCTCCCTGTAACTACAAGTGATGCGTTTATTTCTTTGACACCCATGCAGGATTTCTTCCTGTAACTACAAGTGATGCGTTTATTTCTTTGACACCCATGCAGGATTTCTCCCTGTAACTACAAGTGATGTGTTTATTTCTTTGACACCCATGCAGGATTTCTCCCTGTAACTACAAGTGATGCGTTTATTTCTTTGACACACATGCAGGATTTCTCCCTGTAACTACAAGTAATGCGTTTATTTCTTTGACACCCATGCAGGAATTCTCCCTGTAACTACAAGTAATGCGTTTATTTCTTTGACACCCATGCAGGATTTCTCCCTGTAACTACAAGTGATGTGTTTATTTCTTTGACACCCATGCAGGATTTCTCCCTGTAACTACAAGTGATGCGTTTATTTCTTTGACACCCATGCAGGATTTCTCCCTGTAACTACAAGTGATGTGTTTATTTCTTTGACACCCATGCAGGATTTCTCCCTGTAACTACAAGTGATGCGTTTATTTCTTTGACACCCATGCAGGATTTCTCCCTGTAACTACAAGTGATGCGTTTATTTCTTTGACACCCATGCAGGATTTCTCCCTGTAACTACAAGTGATGTGTTTATTTCTTTGACACCCATGCAGGATTTCTCCCTGTAACTACAAGTGATGCGTTTATTTCTTTGACACCCATGCAGGATTTCTCCCTGTAACTACAAGTGATGTGTTTATTTCTTTGACACCCATGCAGGATTTCTTCCTGTAACTACAAGTGATGCGTTTATTTCTTTGACACCCACGGCGCAAAAAAAAGATTTTAAATGCTCTTGTTTGAAATAAGGGAAAAAAAACACACAAAAAATTCAACTTACGTATTTACAACACTTCTCTATACAACACTTCTCTATACAACACTTCTCTATACAACTCTTCTCTATACATCTTATTTTTGTCAACAGCAATAAAAGCTAGGTCGAGGCTGAAACCTTTTGAGCATTGTACGCCACGCATCTCTGCTTAAGCCATGACCATACACCAGCCAGAGATTGGATGCCAATAAGAGGAAACCAACGACTCTGTGTGAAGTCGGATATCAAAGATTTTCGATGGAAGAAAACCCAATACAGCACAGCAATAGTTATTGTCACTGAGCGGTTTCAGCACTGGCTGAATGGGGGCAGCCAATTTGTAGGAATTGCTATAGGAAGCAATTTCCCTCGATGGATTCTTAACTTAGGTAACACGATAATGATTGTGGGGATGTAATTGGGCCTTTGATAAAGTGGGCAAAAAGAAAGTGATAAAGAGCGATAGAAAGGGGAGCATTGGATTTGGGGGTGGGGGTGGGGGGGTGGGGGGGAGACATACGATTGTATTTTAAATTAATTCTTCAAAATTCTTTGTCTAATTTGAAGGGATTTTTTTTGTATAACTTGGGTTGGTGTCGGCGATAGATGTAATTTTTAGCGTCAAACTTGAGGGACACGAATTTTAAAATTTTGAGGTGGGGTGAAAGAGGGATTTGGGAAGGCCGCGAGGAATTAACATAAAAAGTGATTATGTCGAAGTGTGAAGAAAAAACGTAGACACATTTCTTGACTCATGTGTGGCACAATTATGAGAGGAAGAAATGAACGGTTTCATGAAGACGGAACTATTGCAGCACTGAGCTAAAAATAGAAGAGGAGAGAAACACACGAATTAAGTCAGAGCTTAGCAAGGACCATAATGTCTTATTTATGAAGTAGCTCTCTGGAGAATAATCATTGTTTGGAGAAATCCCACTTTAGTGAGTTACAAATGTAGCTACAGTTGATAAAAACTCATTGGCCAAAAAGATTATTTTCTTAAAATAAAAAGTATTAAGATCTAATCAGATGGATCTCATTTTCGAACAGAACCGAACTCTGATGCATTTAAGAAAACATATAAAATAGGGTGTTATTTGCCTACTGTAATAATGGCACAATAGCAGTCCATAAAATGAAAAGTTAACTGAAATTCGAAAACAGGCATTTCCGCAATATACCGATAATTTCGCGTCCTATAAAGTGATTTTATCAGAAGAGCTTAAACACTTTTGCTGAGACTCAACTTCTATGGCTATGTGCCGTAATGCCAAGTGATACGATTTACTCTCTCTAATAAAACAACCACTGCTTATTCCTCCCAGCCAATAAAACAACCACTGCTTATTCCTCCCAGCCAATAAAACAACCACTGCTTATTCCTCCCAGCCAATGAAACAACCACTGCTTATTCCTCCCAGCCAATAAAACAACCACTGCTTATTCCTCCCAGCCAATAAAACAACCACTGCTTATTCCACCCAGCTAACACAATCTCATCTTTAAAAGTCTTACCCAAAATATGAGTACAACATCACCAATCTCTACTGCTAAAAATAAAATATTAACAAACACCAAGCACTTACATACCTAATCTACGTCACAAAACCCCATTAATTTTGCATTTGTGTTGTTCTCATTGTCCACTTCCTCTATTTTATTTACATCGTCTCCATTTCCACTGAGCTGCGTTTGGATGTCAATTAGAAGCTCAAATTACTTATGTGCGCTTCATTTTCTTAATACCACAGTCGAGCAGAATCTATTTCTATCTTAAACGTCGCACACATTCAAGAATCACGTTTATAAACAACAATTCATTGTCATGGCTACGACAAAATATACAGCAATTTAAAATGTAATCCACGCTCTCTCTCCATTATATAATCTCAATCTCTCAATCTCTCAATCTCTCTATCTATCTATCTATCTATCTATCTATCTATCTATCTATCTATCTATCTATCTATCTATCTATCTATCTATCTCTCAATCTCTCAATCTATCTATCTATCTATCTATCTATCTATCTATCTATCTATCTATCTATCTATCTATCTATCTATCTATCTATCTATCTATCTATCTATCTATCTATCTATCTATCTATCTATCTATCTATCTATCTATCTATCTCTCTATCTATCTCTCTATCTCTCTATCTCTCTATCTATCTCTCTATCTATCTCTCTATCTATCTATCTCTCTATCTATCTCTCTATCTATCTCTCTATCTATCTCTCTATCTATCTATCTATCTATCTCTCTATCTCTCTATCTCTCTATCTATCTCTCTATCTCTCTATCTATCTATCTATCTATCTATCTATCTATCTATCTATCTATCTATCTATCTATCTATCTATCTATCTATCTATCTATCTATCTATCTATCTATCTATCTATCTATCTATCTATATATCTATCTATCTATCTATCTATCTATCTATCTATCTATCTATCTATCTATCTATCTATCTATCTATCTATCTCTCAATCTATCTATCTATCTATCTATCTATCTATCTATCTATCTATCTATCTATCTATCTATCTATCTATCTATCTATCTATCTATCTATCTATCTATCTATCTATCTATCTATCTATCTATCTATCTATCTATCTATCTATCTATCTATCTATCTATCTATCTATCTATCTATCTATCTATCTATCTATCTATCTATCTATCTATCTATCTATCTATCTATCTATCTATCTATCTATCTATCTATCTATCTATCTATCTATCTATCTATCTATCTATCTATCTATCTATCTATCTATCTATCTATCTATCTATCTATCATCTATCTATCTATCTATCTATCTATCTATCTATCTATCTATCTATCTATCTATCTATCTATCTATCTATCTATCTATCTATCTATCTATCTATCTATCTATCTATGTATCTATCTATCTATCTATCTATCTCTTACTTTTCACTATTCTCAATTCACTCCATTCATTCACTCCTTGCTTTCCCACTTCCTCTCTCATAGTCCACCTGTTAGGTTACAGCACTGTGTTTGACCGTTTCATTTAAGTCCATGACATTCTTATTACGTTTCCGCCGTTCTTCCTACGCTCTAACCAATGGACTGACCACGGTCAATTCTTTAATATCTACCAGCTGACCCTCACCCTCATCCAAAGCCCAATCCATCTCAACCACACCCACTACCCTCTCAACCCCATCCACTACCATCTCACCCACATCCACTACCATCTCAATCACAGCTCCTTCCATCTGTCAGTCTCCACTCACTTGGGCCAACAATGCCATGTGTCATTACTGTGGTTAAAGTCTAACAACTTATTTAGGCCAGTAGTCAGAAGTTTTATATTTCTTCATGTTCTCATATTACTGAAACAAACTTTACATTGGATCATAAACCTATTTAAAGTAAGTTTGCCATGGATATTTATTGTAAAAAAAAAAAGAAACAAATTATAAAAGAATTTGCTGAAGATTTTTTTTTTCTTCTGGACATTGCTATTGGGTTGGCTATATCTGTACTGGAATAATTAAAAAAATTTTTTTGCTCAATAAATACGCTCACACCAACAAAATACTTGAATAAAGTAAGATCAAGTTTACTATTCCGTGACTTGTGAATGCTTACATATAATTATTTCTAGCGTTATTTGTTAAGTTTATTTAGATATTTGTACATGTCATAACGCTTGAAGTTGACTTTACTATCTTTGCAGGCGAGACCATGGTCTTCATTTTTACGTCTCATTTTTTTTTTCTTTTAGCCGTCAAATTATAACGTAAACTTATATCCCTATGGCGCCACAGCTCATGTAGGGCTTTGACCTGCCTCACTACTTCCTTCCACTCAGACCATCAATCTACCCTTGTGGCGCTACAGCCCATGTAGGGCTTTGACCTGCCTCACTACCTCCTTCCACTCAGACCATCAATCTACCCTTGTGGCGCTACAGC
Organism: Omphiscola glabra; assembly: GCA_964017045.1. NCBI lineage: Eukaryota > Metazoa > Mollusca > Gastropoda > Lymnaeidae > Omphiscola > Omphiscola glabra. Next base: position 66,807,434 of record OZ024794.1, read on the forward strand.
CCATGTAGGAATTTGACCTGCCTCACCACTTCCTTCCACTCAGACCATCAATCTACCCTTGTGGCGCTACAGCCCATGTAGGGCTTTGGCCTGCCTCACTACCTTCTTCCACTCAGACCATCAATCTACCCTTGTGGCGCTACAGCCCATGTAGGGCTTTGGCCTGCCTCACTACCTCCTTCCACTCAGACCATCAATCTACCCTTGTGGCGCTACAGCCCATGTAGGGCTTTGGCCTGCCTCACTACCTCCTTCCACTCAGACCATCAATCTACCCTTGTGGCGCTACAGCCCATGTAGGGCTTTGGCCTGCCTCACTACCTCCTTCCACTCAGACCATCAATCTACCCTTGTGGCGCTACAGCCCATGTAGGGCTTTGGCCTGCCTCACCACTTCCTTCCACTCACACCTAACTGATACTTTCTTTTCCATGCTTGGATTCCCAGTTGGAAATCTTTTTCCACATCATCCATCCATCTAAGACTAGGTCTGCCTTTTCGAGCCGTTTTCCTCTGGGGTATTGGTGATGCACCCTCTTCACTCCTCTGTCATTCTCTCTAAGTGTCCTGCCCAGCGTAGCTTGTCCTTTTTTTTATTTCTGCTACTATCGTGGGATCCTGAGATAGACTTTACAATTAATGGTTGGTTCGTATTCGCCATCCATTTTCATCCTGTGTTGGTCCATATAATTATAGGTAAAATTTTACAAAAAAATTTATTTTTGCATTGAGATCAACCACATAAAATAATTAATGGTTGCTGGAAAAGCTGAGTTGTCAAAAACAAAACACACAAAGTAGTAAAGTAAGGGAACAATTTTAAGTCTTTAATTTTCTTAATTTAATTTGTACTGTTTTTGCTATAACACATTATTTTTTCCTCATTTCGCACCCAAAACCAACAACACCTCTAACATCACCAACATCACCAACACCCCCAACATCACCAACACCTCCAACACCACCAACACCACCAACACCACCAACATCTCCAACACCACCAACATCACCAACACCACCAACACCTCCAACACCACCAACACCACCAACACCACCAACATCACCAACACCTCCAACACCACCAACACCACCAACATCTCCAACACCCCCAACATCACCAACACCACCAACACCTCCAACACCACCAACACCACCAACATCTCCAACACCACCAAAATCACCAACACCTCCAACACCACCAACACCACCAACACCACCAACATCACCAACACCTCCAACACCACCAACACCACCAACATCTCCAACAGCACCAACACCACCAACATCACCAACATCTCCAACACCTCCAAAACCTCCAACACCACCAACACCTCCAACACCACCAACATAACCAACATCACCAACACCACCAACACCTCCAACACCACCAACATCACCAACATCACCAACACCACCAACACCACCAACATCACCAACACCACCAACATCACCAACATCACCAACACCACCAACACCACCAACATCACCAACATCACCAACACCACCAACACCACCAACATCACCAACATCACCAACATCACCAACACCTCCAACACCTCCAACACCACCAACACCTCCAACACCACCAACACCACCAACACCACCAACATCACCAACATATCCAACATCTCCAACACCTCCAACACCTCCAACACCACCAACACCACCAACACCACCAACATCTCCAACACCCCCAACATCACCAACACCACCAACACCTCCAACACCACCAACACCACCAACATCTCCAACACCACCAACATCACCAAAACCTCCAACACCACCAACACCACCAACATCACCAACACCTCCAACACCACCAACACCACCAACATCTCCAACACCACCAACATCACCAACATCTCCAACACCTCCAACACCTCCAACACCACCAACACCTCCAACACCACCAACATCACCAACATCACCAACACCACCAACACCTCCAACACCACCAACACCACCAACATCACCAACACCACCAACACCACCAACATCACCAACACCACCAACATCACCAACATCACCAACATCACCAACACCACCAACACCACCAACATCACCAACATCACCAACACCACCAACACCACCAACATCACCAACATCACCAACATCACCAACACCACCAACACCACCAACACCACCAACATCACCAACATCACCAACATCACCAACACCACCAACATCACCAACATCACCAACACCACCAACACCACCAACATCACCAACATCACCAACACCACCAACACCACCAACATCACCAACATCTCTAACACCACCAACACCTCCAACACCACTAAAACTCCCAACACCCTCCCCCCCTAACATTCACAACGTCTTAAAACTCCATCCATTGTTTCGTGTTTTAATAAATCATCTGCTGAACTAGACTGTTATTTCTTTTGCTATTAGGACGCTCTACCCTTTTAATTACTCTGGGTTCATTTGAGTATGGGTTATTGTTTTCCTAGAGCAACAAAGAAAGCTTTTTATCCTGAGAAACTGGCGGACAAAACGAATCGATTTTCTGAAAACAGTCTAGGGGAAAACGGGAGGAGTAACTGGAGTTAACTGGAGTGAAGATCTCTTAAACTACCTCTTAAACTACCTCTAAACAATGTTCCATTGGATTTAATAAGAAAACTAATATCATTGTAAATTTCTATTATTATATATATATATATTTCTTTTTTTTTACATTGCACGACATGACCTATTCGAATTGACCACATTTGTGATAACCCAATTCCAGTCACAGTTGCTATTCACATCCCTGTTAATGATGATTTTTATTGTTCAGTCACTGATGATATTCACATTCGTGACGCTCTTGACAGCCAGATTCCTGTTACTGATAAAGCCACATTCCTGTCACTAATAGAGCAACATTCCCGTCACTGAATAAGGAACATTCCTGTCACGGATAAAGCTACATTCATGTCACTGATAAAGCTACATTCCTGTCACTGATTAAACAAAATTCCTGTCACAGATAAAGCAACATTCCTGTCACTGATAAAGCCACATCCCTATCGCTGATAAAGCAACATTCCTTTCACTGATAAAGCAACATTCCTTTCACTGATAAAGCAACATTTCTGTCACCGATAAAGCCACATTCCTGTCACTGATAAAGCCACATTTCTGTCACTGATAAAGCCACATTCCTGTCACTGATAAAGCAACATTTCTGTCACTGATAAAGCCACATTCCTGTCACTGATAAAGCAGCATTCCTGTCACTGATAAAGCCACATCCCTATATTTATCGACATTCATATTCCTGTCACTGTTAAAGCCACATTCCTGTCACTGATAAAGCAACATTCCTGTCACTGATAATGCCACATTCCTGTCACTGATAATGCCACATTCCTATCACTAATGACATCATATTCCTGTCACTGATGACAGCTACATTCTTATCACAAACGACATTCATATTCCTGTCACTAATAACAGCTACATTCCTGTCACTGATGACAGCTACATTCCTGTCACTGATGACAGCTACATTCCTGTCACTGATGACAGCTACATTACTGTCACTGATGGCATTCATATTTCTGCCACTGATAAAGACATAATGTCCTTTCTTTTAAGTATTAATTGGCAGACAAATCTTGTAGACAGAAGTCTGTAAGGAGACCTTATAAGACCAAATCCTCTGACTTAAAAGTGAGCCTATTCGACAACTGGTCACCCCCCCCCCCCCCTATTTGTCGCTAACATCTCTTTGTCAAACAACACAGAGGTTGGGTCTAAACAGTTCGTTTGAGGAGAAATAAAATAATTATTGTTCAGACTTGCGTGTATATTATGCTTTCTGTTCTGGCAATATGATCAAAGTAGGTGGGATTTTTTTAATAGGGGCACTTCCCATTTCAATTTTAAACTTCTAGCCAGCCCATTGAACTAACATCATTAGCTCATCTCATGTAAGAATCGTTATCTCATCTCATGTAAGGATCATAATCTCATCTCATGTAGGGATCGTTATCTCATCTCATGTAAGGATCATAATCTCATCTCATGTAGGGATCGTTATCTCATCTCATGTAGGGATCATTATCTCATCTCATGTAGGGATCGTTATCTCATCTCATGTAAGGATCATAATCTCATCTCATGTAGGAATCGTTATCTCATCTCATGTAAGGATCATAATCTCATCTCATGTAGGGATCGTTATCTCATCTCATGTAGGGATCATTATCTCATCTCATGTAGGGATCGTTATCTCATCTCATGTAGGGATCATTATCTCATCTCATGTAGGGATCATTATCTCATCTCATGTAGGGATCATTATCTCATCTCATGTAGGGATCGTTATCTCATCTCATGTAGGGATCATTATCTCATCTCATGTAGGGATCATTATCTCATCTCATGTAGGGATCGTTATCTCATCTCATGTAGGGATCATTATCTCATCTCATGTAGGGATCGTTATCTCATCTCATGTAGGGATCATTATCTCATCTCATGTAGGGATCATTATCTCATCTCATGTAGGGATCATTATCTCATCTCATGTAGGGATCATTATCTCATCTCATGTAGGGATCATTATCTCATCTCATGTAGGGATCATAATGAAAGATAGAAATAAAAACACTCTAGATTAATTTTGTAATTTTTAAAAAAAAAATTTTTTTTGCATACAATTATGTTTTACAATTTTTTTTTGTTTTACCCTCACCAGATTCCACAGGTCTGTTCATTTCAGAGGCGTAGCGAAAAGGGCAGGGGGTACAGATGTCTTCTGGCGCCAGCTAGTAAAGGGCGCCAAAATGTGCTTTGATATTATTTTATTGATGAAAATAATGGCTTTGAGAGTTGAAAAAAGTAAACGGGGCGCTATAAAATGAATCTTGTCTCCGGGCGCCAAACACCCTCGCTAAGCCTCTGTGGTCATTTTACACCAGGTGAGGAGGGAGTTGAACATCAATGGAATATTTCTTTAAATATATGTTTTTTGGTGGGCCAAATTCATTTAAAATATTTATGGAGTGACTCGTTTCTTGATTATTTTGAACTGAAATATTTGACTTGAACGATTACGTCCCAGGTATCTAAAGTGCACACGAAATCAAAACGATGAAAAGATTTGATACTTTTCATAAGTATTTCATGTTCCGAGTTTTGCAAGATAACCGTTTTTTAATTAACTCTATTTGGAAACTATATTTGATTAACTGATTTCTTGAACGAATGGATATTTAGTTTGTTTGTGTGTACATTTTAGAGATACATTGCACTTGTTTGCCCTCAATTCTTTTATAACGACAAAGCAATATCTCACCTGAAATATTTTAACGAAGCCAGGCGTATGCTTTGTAGAAGAAGAGCTTTGTTCCTATATGCCACCAAAAACATCCTTCTCCACTAGATATTGCTTCAACATCTTATTCCGACATAAAAAAAAGACAATTTTATAAATCAGGCATGAAAAAACTACAGCCATGGGCGAAATTATTAAAACACGGAACACATAAATTCAACAATTCTAATTTTTAACTAATATTGTTTTAGTGCTTAGCTCCCGTCAGCTGTCATGGTCGGGCAATAACTCTTCTCTTTTCGTTTGAAAGAGTTCATTCCCTGCTAAGGTGGGACTTAATCACAAAGTAGAAACAACTTGTAGAAATCCCTATTAGTTGGCGTCTGACGCCACCCCGGGATGAGAAGGGGTGTTTTTAGGGACGTCAAAGTATAGCCATACCAGCCCCTTGAAAGTTCGCTTGTAAATGTTGCGACGAGACTTACCCTTCATTGACGACGTGGCTAAACCTTTATTGACGACATGGCTAAATCTTCATTGTTGACATGGCCAAACCTTCCTTGATGAAATGGCTAAACCTTCATTGATGACGTGGCTAAACCTTCATTGTTGACATGGCTAAACCTTCATTGATGAAATGGCTAAACCTTCATTGATGACGTGGCTAAACCTTCATTGATGACGTGGCTAAACCTTCATTGATGACATGGCTAAACCTTCATTGACGGCATGACGACATGGCTAAGCTAAATCATTTTTCATCATGGCTAAACGTTCATCTACGACAGGGACATGTCTACTCTTGCATAAAATATATTTTGGAATAAACCAATTTCAAACAGACGTGTCAATGTTCGAACACTCGGCATCCGTCCCATTAAAAATGTTCTTAACAACACTAAATAATTGACTTGTTTGTTATCCGCTTCTATCTGGGATGGGAGGTTAAAATAGTTGGTGATCCGCCTCAGGGTGTCGGGGTCTGATCACAGGGGCAGGGCCCTATCCGTTTCAGTCTCTCTGTTTCCTTCTCATTTTTAGATTTATGGACATTTTTACATTCACTACCGGCTGGTTAGGCATGTGGCATCTTTCATTTCCATGTGAGGATGCCAACATGACAATAGTAAAAAGCCGTTAAATAACTGAATAAAGTCAAACAGGATCAGTCCCTTTTGTTCTATAACTGAATGACAGATGGCATTAACATCACCTAAAACTTAGCACGCTAGAAAAAATATATTAGCCCTCAAACCATTTTAACTCAATACAAATATTCCCATTACCTCCCGGAACAGCTGACTCTTAAATTGAGGTATAACGTGAATTTAAATTAAAGGAAATCTAACAGTTATTTTCAGGAATATCTTCCACTTAATTTCAGGATTATCTTCCCTTTAATTTCAGGAATATCTTACATTTAATTTCAGGAACGATTTCCACTTAATTTCAGGAACATATTCTACTTTATTTCAGGAACATCTTCCACTTAATTTCAGGAACATCTTCCACTCCACCTAAATCAGGAACATCTTTTACTTTATTTCAGGAACATCTTCTACTTTATTTCAGGAACATCTTCTACTCTATTTCAGGAACATCTTCTACTTTATTTCAGGAACATCTTCTACTTTATTTCAGGAACATCTTCCACCTCCACCTAATTTCGGGAAAATCTTCCACTTAAATCCAGAAAGATCTTCCACTTAATTTTAGGAAAATCTTCTACTTTATTTCAGGAACATCTTCTACTTTATTTCAGGAACATCTTCTACTTTATTTCAGGAACATCTTCTACTCTATTTCAGGACCATCTTCTACTTTATTTCAGGAACATCTTCTACTTTATTTCAGGAACATCTTCCACCTCCACCTAATTTCAGGAAAATCTTCCACTTAAATCCAGAAAGATGTTCCAGTTAATTTCAGGAAAATCTTCTACTTTATTTCAGGAACATCTTCTACTTTATTTCAGGTACATCTTCAACTTTAATTTATGAGCATCTTCCAAGGAATTATTAGTTCCCAAAGGGGGAAGCAGAAGGATAAAGAAAGTTAAATAATTTATTAGCGCATTTTACTTACTAAGATATGATCTGTATAGTGACACCAAAAATAATAGTAAAATTGGAGGCTTAAGCAGAGACACTTTTTTTTTTAAATAGTCAAGCATTTAGGCACTTTACTTTTATTATTGATCATAACATATAAGCCTGAGAACCACTCGAAAGCCATGGTCAACTGATTAGGTTTATTTGGTAAGGCAATATCTATTTTTAACTCAAACTACGTCTTGAAATCTCGATGACCTTTCAGGCGTATCCGATAAGAGAGTAAACAGCCAATTATAATTACAGCTGACAGTTTGTGCTCAGCTGCCTTACATTGTCTTACATTGCAATCAATTTCGCATTTACATTTTGATACCTTGTTGACAGAGATATGTATTTTGAGTTTTATTTCTATAGTTCACAGTAGATGTTTCGAAATAAATTATTCGTCTTGAAATTTAATCTTTTTTTGTAATGGTTACGGAACACGCCTACAATGAACGGAAGTCGCCCACTTATACAAACAGAACTTATTTCAAACTTACACCCACCTCTTGTCTGCCGTCATGATCCTGCACAGCGCCATTTTGTCATTCAAGCCATCGTTGTAAAAAGTCAATATTCAAAGGTCCTCAAACAGTGACAATGTGTGTAGATGTGAACAGAATGCTGTATATTCCTTTAAAAAAAGATCTACTAGCTTGTGTATCTTTTAAATTAATTGTTTTTTTCTTTCTAAAAGAGACGCTGTAAAAATTGGGTTAGGATGTAACAATTAAATGACCCCACTCCCACACACTTTTGGACATTACTTCTAAACAAACTGACATTTTTCATTCTTTTCAGAAAAATCAATAAACCTAAATTAAATAATAATTTAACACATAAGCACACTTAACCACAAATATTGAGACTGATAATCTCTAAAAGTAATTCCTGGCGTAAAACACCTTAAGTAAAATAGCTAATTGTAAGACTATATATCAGCACGACAATATTATATATCCAATGAAAAAAACGTATATAATAATAAATCTGAACATTTACCCAAAATTGTGTACTCTACTTCACCTGGACATACAAAGATGTCTTACAGATTCCTAAAATACCAAATAATTCAAGATCACAATTATTTAGAGCAAAATGCTTTTCCCCGAGGACTTAAAAGCTAAGACATTCTTCTATAGACGTTAAAATAAGTCTGGAATTAACTGACGGCCGCGACTGAAGAAAAACTATTCTGTGAGAGAATCTAGTTTTACTCTATGAGAGAAAGCAATACACGGGCTGCTGATCTCCGGTAAGAGAAATACACAAGTCACACTATTGAATACTCTAGCAAATAATTAGTGTGGATATTGATGAAAGTGGATATAAAAGTGGTCATTTACTTCAATTTGGTTGGATCTGGGCAGAATCATCTAAAAACAAAATTTAAAAAATGGACACGGTGCATGAGTACAAAAGTGATACGGACCTCTAGCCATTCTCTCTTCTTCTCATAGGCAATTGAGTTAACAGTACGCGAACTCTTATTAAACCACATTGGCCGAACATCTGTACCAGCAGCAGACTGTAAATTAAACCATAACTTGGGTTCGTTGTTTTCGAATAGATATCTTGACACTTACAAGGCGAATCTAGTAAGTAACGCCCCATTAAAAAAAAAAAAATACATTGAACACCTTTTTTTTTTTAAAAAAACCAACAGACTTTATTTTAAGGACGATCTTAAACGCAAAATAGTGTAGAAAACAATCTCCTTTAAGTTTCGTTCAATGCTTTACGCAAAGAAAGTGTGTGCAGAAAGGTAGGAATTAAGGCTTTCTATTAAGCCAACGAAATCGAATGACGGATAAAGCAGTGATGTCCAACCCGTGGTCCGCAAAATGATTTCTAAATGGCCCGACGCAGCTTAAGAAGTGTGTATGATGTGTGTAAAAAATTAAACATTTTAATTAAGTTGAAAATATTATCAAACCACATGCATGGCTTTATATTATTGGGAAATATCGTGAGAGCACAGGAGAAGTTATAATATGGAAAAGGGGGAAGATCAAAAAAAGCTAAGGAGTGGTATGGCTTGATAGCTAGCGGTAAATTATGTTAGGCACATCAGCACAATTATAGTCTCCTCTGTGTTGGTTGTACAAAGGCGGCGTCGTGGAGGTGTCGGGTATAATCACTAACGGCGTTGAGAAAGATGGATAGTGAAACCGATAGTAACTTGATGTGTAGCTATTTGGTCATTGTAAAAATTTCAAATTAGATGGAATAGAAAGGTAAGCGCTCTTTGTGGGATGGTAATAATATGACAAGGAAGTCTTCGGGATAAGAGTATGGAGATGACAGCTGGGGTACTAACTAACTTAAGAAAATCAGCAGACCATCGAGCCAGGGCTCATAAGGTCTTCCCCAGCACACCTCCACCGCCCCCAACTGGCATTCAACCACTCCCCCAGTGGTCTCTATTCCAGTCAGGCCGCGAAGCGGCATGCCGAGGGCTCCCCGCCCCTGAGATGGCCCCACCCACCCTTCCACTCGATTGACTATGCGAGTGAGGCCGCATCAGAGAAGGGACGCCTGGCCAGTCGGGGTGATGCTTACACAGCAACCGGGCCGGACTTCCTTGGGCTGGGGTGGATACAAGTTACGTCTCTAAAGCCCCCCCTTCCCACCCCGGGGGGACTCGTAGGTGTTAACAGACGCCCTCTAATAGGGTTTACGTGGTTTTCTGCGGCATGACTAATTCACACCGCAGCTGGGAAATGACAAAAAGAGAGGTTGCCTAGGAGCAGTACCCTCAAGTTTCAAAATCTTTTTATATGTGTTACGGTCATTACAAATGATGAAGTCATAAAATAACCATATTTTTAATATTCTGTTTCCTCTGGTGTCTTGGCACATGTAGGAGAAAGGAAAAATAAAACCGATAGATTAAATTTAATTAAAAAAATTGTCGATTTTTTTTTCGACGGGCTGAGAAGAAATGTTTTTGCTACGTGAAGAAAGACTTTAATGAGAAATGTGAAACCAAAAAAAAAAAACTACTTTGTGTTAAATAACTTACGTGGAGCCTGTTCCATCATGGCGCAAACGATTAAAAAATAAATAATTAAATCGGCATTTGATGTTTTAAACTGGTAGGAAGGAAATCTCTTTTTGTTAAATGATACCGTTAGACCAAACATACTGTTACACCAAACATACTGTTACACCATAACATAAAGACGTGTGACAACTATCTCAGGTACTATTTAGCATACCATTAAAACAATCCTTTAGAATATACTAGATTGGTCGAGTCGCTTATACAATATAAAACAGACTATAAATACGCGGAACAGAGATATATTTGCGACGACTATTACGACAGAGATTTGCTATAGGAGACAGAGATTTGCTATACGAGACAGAGATTTGCTATACGAGACAGAGATTTGCTATACGAGACAGAGATTTGCTATACGAGACAGAGATTTGCTATACGAGACAGAGATTTGCTATACGAGACAGAGATTTGCTATACGAGACAGAGATTTGCTATACGAGACAGAGATTTGTTTACTAATATTTTGCCGTGTGTTTGTATGTTCCTTATTTCAACATTGTACCTTTTACAACATTGTATCTTTTTCAACATTGTACCGGTACAAGCCATCATTATACACTTAGTCAAAAGCTTTCATTTTTATTTATTTTTCATTTTGAAATTTATTATTAACTTAGTAACATTATTAATTGTAATGAGCCCTAGTTTGGGTATCGTTTTTGTTATTATTGTATATGATTTATGGTATCGTCTTTTGTTGTGTACTGTTTTTCAACGAGCCATCATATACTTAAATAAGAGATTAATTTCTGTGTATATGTAACAGTACGTAACACGTGTGACAAATTACTCAGTTAATATTTAGCATGCAATAAAACAATAAAGACGTGTGACAACTATTTCAGGTAAGATTTAACATGCCATTCAATACAGACGTGTAACAACTATCTCAGGTAAGCTTTAGCATTGCCATGCATTATTCTAGAACTTAAAAGAGAACTTGTGAATATGAAAAAGAAATGAATATATTTTTGTACAACAAATAGGAATTATATAACTGTATCACCCTTCCTCCCTCTCCTACAAGATCCAAAAAACTTTCAGGCGCCTTCTCATTTGAATTTCATTTCAAATTCTCTTCTCTCTCTCTCTATCTCTCGCTCTCTCTCTCTCTCTGTCTCTCTCTCTCTCACTCCATCCTTGTCTCACACGGACAACCGAACAATGGCAAGAAAACGCTTCTGGAGGCAGCAAATAACTTATTCTATGAATAAATGATAGGAATAAGTGAAGCAAATAGGACGTCCATCCATCATGCCGTAATGGGTCTATGCGTATACCTTTCGGGTATCGCTTTTAGCCTCAGGGCACTAGAGACCAGATCGAGATGATGACGTCAAGTTTGATGGGATAAACCCTCTGATGGGAGCGTCCAATTATTTGTCCTTTAGTTGGATTTGTCCAGTGCTATAAGTACATTGACCTGTGTCCAGTGTTATCATTGCATTGACATGGTTTTGTTTCACGCTAGTTCTTTTCTCACGCATATGTTAGATACATTCTTATATCAGTTGGCAAAATTACAGCAGAATACTGGCACAGAGAATACGGTCTTGGCACAAGGACAACGGTCTTGGCACCAAGACAACGGACTTGCCACAGAGACAACGGTCATGGTACAAAGACAACGGTATTGGCACAGAGACAGTGGTCTTGGCACAAAGACAACGGTATTGGCACAAAGACAACGGACTTGCACTGGGACATTGAAGTTAGTAGTCTAAACCAGTATTTTATTATTATTATTGGTAGTTTTCTATAGCGTGGTGCCCCAGCCTAGGGCTAGGCTCACCACGCTGTACATACAATTTAACAAACATAATAATGAACTTAAAAAGTAACTTACATTAATTATTTTTTTTAAAATTTAAATGTTTATTTGCCCAACCATTCCATAACAATTTACATGTGAATTTACAGTATTTCATAAAGTCACGAGGATATGAGCAAGAAACTATGTAAAAATATTATGTGTTAAGACTAATGATCTGTCAGCAAGACAGCACGTCAGAATGTTGAATGTCGGGGAGACGGGTGGGTGGACGCATGGGATTGGGGGGTGGGGGTGCAGGAGGTTGCGGCGTAAAAAATGACAATCACATTACGTACTCAGTACATAAGATTATTCGGATCGAGTCTTTGTGAGGTTCGATTTAAATATTTATTACCACTTTTAATTGTATCGACGCTATCCACGTTCTCCATTGAGTTAAATGAATTATTATGTTCTCACTAAGTAACTGTTTATTTAGTTGGGTAACTTATCAGCACGTTGACAATGAGTCTAGGAGTATTACCCATTTTTCCATCTGATCGTTATTAGTAGTATTATTTTTGAATTGAAATACCAAATAAATTTTAAAAATTAATTCATTAACCAAATGAAGTTAGAGATATTTATTTCTATTTTGTTTTATCCTGCATATCTGGCAATGTTTATGTCATATCTGGGGATGTTTGTGTCATATCTGACAATGTTTATATCATATCTGGCAATGTTTGTGTCATACTTGGCGATGGTTTTGTCATTTCTGGCAATGTTAATGTCATATCTGGAAATTTTTATGTTATATCTGGCAATGTTTATGTTATATCTGGCAATGTTTATGTCATATCTGGCAATGTTAATGTCATATCTGGAAATGTTCATGTCTTATCTTGCGATGTGTATCCCATGTCTGGCAATATCAATATCCGGAAATATTAATGTCATATCTGGCAATTTTCATGTCATATATGGCGATTTTTGTGTCAGATCTGATTACGTTTGTCATTTCTGGCGATTTTCATGATATATAAGGCAATTTTAATGTCATATTATCTGGAAATGTTTGTATCAGATCAGACACGAGATGTTGGACCAGACTTTATTCAGTATTTCAAACAAAACATAAGTCAAAAGAGACTCATTGAAAGTTAGGATTCTATGACTTATTTGGAAGGGCACTGACCCAAATGACGAATGGAATGGGTCTTGTTTTCCCATTCTCCCCACGCACGCACTTTGCTTCCTTCAAGCCTTGTCCTTTTTATGTTCTATAATCTGATGGCCATAATCTTTATCCTGAAAAATTGGCACGCCCAAAAAGGAATTTAATAAGAAAAACTTTTGCCCAGATGAGTATTTATTCAGCACCAGAAATATCACGTGATCGGTCTCGAATGCTATAGAATGTACGCGTGTTTTTATAAAGGACATTTCTTCTCCAACCTCGTAAAGAAAGTTTTTAAATAACCGGTAAAGGTAGTCTCTTTCCCCACTTCGATAATTCCAGGTGACTTACCAGAAGAGTTTCCGAAGTTGAGTTCATCAACTACCTCATCATGACATACGCATTCTAGAATAAACACCAGTGAAACTAGCTATACTTGAACACTGGAGTCACGTTTTGACAACAATTCTAACATAAATGACGTCATATCGTGTTTGAGATGGCTGGATACCGCGTCGTGAACTACCACTGTCTATAACTGTATTAGTAGCTTTTTTCTGTTATGAAAACACTTATCCCTTACGTCATAAGCCGGATTTGAAAACACGTAATGTCGTGTGGTTAAATTTGACAACATTTAATAAAATAGCGTTGAAAACATGTAGATAGAGTTGAAAACATGTAGGTAGAGTTAAAAACATGTAGGTAGAGTTGAAAACATGTAGATAGAGTTGAAAACATGTAGGTAGAGTTAAAAACATGTAGGTAGAGTTGAAAACATGTAGTATAGTTGAAAACCTGAAGTAGAGTTGAAAAAATGTAGGTAGAGTGAAAACAAGAAGGTAGATTTGAAAACATGTAGGTAGAGTTGAAAACATGTAGGTAGAGTTGAAAACAAGTAGGTAGAGTTGAAAACATGTAAGTAGAGTTTAAAACATGTAGTAGAGTTGAAAACATATAGGCAGAGCTGAAAACATGTAGTAGAGTTGAAAACATATAGGCAGAGTTGAAAACATGTAGTAGAGTTGAAAACATATAGGCAGAGTTGAAAACAAGTAGGTAGAGTTGAAAACATTTAAGTAGAGTTTAAAACATGTAGTAGAGTTGAAAACATATAGACAGAGTTGAAAACATGTAGTAGAGTTGAAAACATGTAGTAGAGTTGAAAACATATAGGCAGAGTTGAAAACAAGTAGGTAGAGTTGAAAACATGTCGTAGAGTAACATGCTGAGACGTCATCATTTCCCACATAAATATTGCAATGGGGAAACGATCTGTTCATATTGGAAGGGGGCGGGGGTGCATCTTTATTGCATACCGCTGAGCTGAGACTGATTTCCATAATACTCTCTTGAGCACCGCTGCCTAGGACATTAATGCAGAGCCATTCTTTTATTTTGGCGATTATCAGCTAAGAATTTGGCGTTAGATGTGAGGATAGAGAGAGTGGGAGAGAGAGATAGAGAGTGAGAGGAAGAAAGAGAGAGAGAGAGAGGTCGATTTTGGAAGAGATTGTGCTGCCAGGTGCAGACTTTGAGTTTGCCCCCCCCCCCCCTTTTTCCGAGAAACATATAATGTTTTTATGCTCAGTAAAACTTGACAATAATGAGTCTTAAAATGGCGCCAGCTCGCCCCGGAACATAATAATTAACTCTAGATGAAACTGAAAAAAGCACAACTTTTGCTTCGGTGATTTGCTAATAATAATTGTACATGTAATTCTCTCATGAAATGCTTGCCTGGGTTTCTTTAACTTTTTTTCATAAAACAAAATAACTTTTAAAAATTAACTATTTGAAAAAAAATTATGAAGTGTTTTAAAAAGTGGCATGATTAATAAAAATAAATAAATAATGGTAATATTGCTGGAAATGTGTATATGTGTTGTACAAATGGATGCCATTGATGAATATAATAAACATTTGAACTTAGGACTAAACACTTATTTTTTTGCTTCTACCTGTTTGTGGTATGTTTACATTTTTTAGAAAATTTAGCACATCTGAAAACCTAATCGTTTGGCCATAAATAAAAACCATAATCAACTGTGATCTCATAATTGTTATCAAATAATAGATCGTTCAATTCTGAATCAACTGATATATAACATGTTATTACTACAATGTTTCTCACTGTGCCAGATTGTAAAGGTACCTAATGAAAGAGAAAAAAATGGCCGAAAACCAAGAATATTTAAGTATAAGAGTTAAAATTTGAGTTATATCCAATTTTCACTGCTTATAGAAAAATGCCGGGAATTCACTTTGATCGGGGGTGGGAAATAAAGAAATCGAGGGCGCCGAATGCTCCCGAACAAAACCAAAATGCGGGAAGAGGTTCGAGGAGGATGTCTGGTGGGTAGGCCTCGAGCCTCCCCCCCCCCCCCCCCCCCCCCCGAAAAAATTTGACAAATTCGAAAATCAATGACTAATTTAGGCGTATAACTGATTGCAGTTTTGTATCGATCTATCCTTAATTGATCGACACTGAAATGCTGTGAAATCGAAAAGTTCTTTGACATTGTTGTTTTAACACACCTCTTTTATATTTAATTGTTACTAAGTATTAATTTTGTTTTATAATATTTTTATTAAAACTATTAAAAAATGTTAATCTTCTTTTCCTTTAAAAAAAAAATTGGCATTGCGACGTACCGCCACTTACCGGTTTATTAATGACACAAAACACACACATATAATATATATATCTATACTGCTGCTCGGATTCGTCCAGTTAGTTGTGGCTCCGAGTTATATTAGGATCAGGACCGATTTGCTACAGAAACGGGTTATCAATTTGGTGAAATCTGGCCAAAACAAAAGTGCAAACATTGATGGGGCAGTCGGTTCCACGTCATCTTTTTTGTTTTGTCTTCTTTATTATTATCATGGTGATACATTTTCATTTACATGCGTCATAAAAAATTTAATTAAAATACTACAGAGATTTATTGAACTTAGACTAATAATTAACTGCAATTATATATACAGTAGAACCTCTCATAACGAGCATAATTCGTTCCAGAATCTTACCCACTAAGCGAAACTCTCGCTAAACGAAACAATTTTTCCCATACAAATCAATGTAAAATACGATAATGCGCTCCATGCTGAAAAAATACTCATTTTTCAAAAAAAATAATTATTAATATTTATTCAAATAACGTTACTTATGAACTGTTAAGGAGTGTAACAACTTGGAATACAATTTAGATTTGAAACAAAAAAAAAACGTAAATAAAAATATGAATTTATGACAAATAATTAATCCTTTGTAACTAGAAAACTGTCTAAATACGCTTCAAAATTTGACGAAAATGTGCCACAGCATTATCATTAAATAAATTTGTAGCACGAATAGCCACCTCCTTATTAGGGTGATGCTTCTCAATGTACGATGCAACACTTTCCCATGCTTTCAGCATTTCTCTTATTGCGCTAGAAGATTGTTGCTCTGTTACTTCCTCCACCATTAATGAGCTCTCCTCCATAATTTCTTGCTGTGAAACACGATGCAACTCCTTCGGTGGTCAACTCTTGACTGTGCTCTTTCACAAGCTCTTCAATGTCGCTGTTGTCCACCTCGTGTCCCATGATATTGGCTAATGACACAATCTCGTTAACTGTACTGACTCCACAGGTCCTGTTTCATCCCATGATATTTGGCCAATGACACAATCTCGTTAACTGTACTGACTCCACAGGTCCCGTTTCATCCCATGATATTGGCCAATGACACAATCTCGTTAACTGTACTGACTCCACGGGTCCTGTTTCATCCCATGATATTGACCAATGACACAATCACGTTAACTGTACTGACTCCACAGGTCCTGTTTCATCCCATGATATTGGCCAATGACACAATCTCGTTAACTGTACTGACTCCACAGGTCCTGTTTCATCCCATGATATTGGCCAATGACACAATCTCGTTAACTGTACTGACTCCACGGGTCCTGTTTCATCCCATGATATTGGCCAATGACACAATCTCGTTAACTGTACTAACTCCACAGGTCCTGTTTCATCCCATGATATTGGCCAATGACACAATCTCGTTAACTGTACTGACTCCACAGGTCCTGTTTTATCCCATGATATTGATATTGGCCAATGACACAATCTCGTTAACTGTACTGACTCCACGGGTCCTGTTTCAAAATCACTTTCAACATTAACGCTCTCTGACCAAAGTTTTTTCCAAGCAGAAGTGAGGGTCCTCTTGGTAACTACAAGGGACTTCCTCTTTCTGCGTAACTCGTTATGCGAAATGTCGCTCGTTAAGGGAGCAACTTCTTCACATTTTTTGTGCCCTTTTTATGCGAATTACTCGTTATGAGAGGTTCCACTGTATATTTATGCAAAAAATCACAATAGCTGCAATGGCTACTTCTAAGAGTTGTATTTCTCTCTTGTATTATTTTATTTTTAGCTCGAACCTTAATAAACATATTTTAACTAATTTTTTACCACCGATGAATGCTAAGGCATACCTGGTACATTTTGTTGTTTTTGTGTAGGCTTATATTATTCAAATTCAAGCTGCCACATTGGCCTTCGTTGAAGTTGCTTTCTTAAGTTACAAAAACAAAATTTCTCTTAAAAAATCCGAGTTGACTGCTTCTTTTGTCTTACTTCGCTCCCTTTGTTCTCTTCCAATATTATATAACTGCATCCGCTTATTTAGGCCAAACACAATGTATAGAATTGAGCCGATTTTTTTCTGAGCTCCAGTATCTCATAATACGTTTAGGACTTGATAGTAAAATAAAAGAATGTATCGTGTCTATTTTATCCTTTTCTTTTCGTTACTCATGGCCAAAAATGCCACCCACACCTATACAGACAACAACAAAATGTCACCGGGGTGTACTGCCCCCTCCCTCATACGCCACTGCCCCCCTCCCTCCTACACCACTGCCCCCATTACTCCTACGCCACTGCCCCATCCCTCATATGCCACTGTCCCCCTCCATCCTATGCCACTGCCCCCTCCCTCCTACGCCACTGCCCCCTCCCTCCTACGCCACTTCCCCCATCCCTCCTACGCCACTGCCCCCATCCCTCCCACGCCACTGCCCCCAACCCTCCTACGCCACTGCCCCCCTCCCTCCTACGCCACTGCCCCTCTCCATCCTAGGCCACTGCCCCCATCCCTCCTACGCCACTGCCCCCTCCCTCCTACGCCACTGCCCCCCTCCCTCCCACGCCCCTGATAGTAGTTAAGTGTGAAGATGATTGAATCCACAAAGCCTTTCTATTAGTTTCCAGATGTTGGAAGTCACTTTCAACTCATCACTCCTATGATGGTGAAGACTACATTTTAAACACTGCAAAGTTTGACAGACAATATTATATATAACCTGTCCAAATTTATTGGATCCTAGAATTGGAACTTTAAACCTATCCAATATTTCAAACATTTAAAACAACAATTGGACTTGGCACTCAGCATATTCAAATCACATTAAACCAGTTGACTTGATCGTACTAAATATAAATCTATGCGATGGTCGCGATTTAATGAATAAAGTTGTACCAAAAGAAGCAAAGTTTTCTTCCAATTTACTTGTTAAAATAGTAAAACAATTTGGATGATATTTCTAACAGGTTTGAATGAGATTTCTAACAGGTTGTCTGGTGAATTGGTACCTAGAGACCTTATCCATTTATTGTAAGGCAAAACAGTTCAAGTTCAACTACTGTAATAATTCAAAGAACATCAATTTTAATAAGTATTTACATTTAAAAATTCAGTAACAAAAATGTACATGAACATTTCACTAAGGTGGTTTTGAAGTTGAACAGTATGTTACTTAATACTTGTCAAAGAAGGATAAGTGAACAAAATGAAAATGAAACATTCAAATTCCCAAACAGTTGTTATATTCAACATGAATATTTGATCAACTGTTTTGGTATTTATGTCTATTCAGGAAATCAAAAGCATTAATGGAAACTTAACACAAGAGAAATGTGAAGTTCTTCATGCATTTCTGGAAGTGATGAAATGGTGGAGGGATGGAGTGTCGGAGGGATGAAATGGTCAGGAGATGAAATGGTGAATGGCTGAAATGGTGCAGGAATGAAATGGTGAATAGATGAAATGGTGGAGGGATGGAGTGGTGAATGGATGAAATGGTGGAGGGATGGAGTGGTGAATGGATGAAATGGTGGAGGGATGGAGTGGTGAATGGATGAAATGGTGGAGGGATGGAGTGGTGAATGGATGGAATGGTGGAGGGATGGAGTGGTGAATAGATGAAACGGTAGAGGGATGGAGTGGTGAATGGATGAAATGGTGGAGGGATGGAGTGGTGAATGGATGAAATGGTGGAGGGATGGAGTGGTGGAGGGATGGAGTGGTGCTAAACAAAAGTATCAGAAAAATGAAAGGCCTTGAAGTTAGATATTTTTCTGCCATCTTTTGTGTACATCAAGGTCTTGAAACAGATACGACACAGAAATGTTGGGTCGGATGGGATGAGAGGAGACTCTCGTACAACCCATCTGGAAAAAAAAAACAGCTCAACTGTTATTAACATTGATCCAGTGCATAAATTACACAAGACAAGTATGATTTTATTAGACTTCTTTAGTGTAAAAGTTAATGTTGGTCAAAAACACCAAACTGTTGTTATTAAGTGTAAGGTACCAAATTTATGTGAGGATTAATGCATCATAAGTAGGCATTTTTAAAAAAAAATATATATAATTTGGTAATGAAAATGTCAAACTGATTCAGAATTTGTATATTTTGTCAGATGAAATCATGTATAAATAGAAGCACTCACTTGGCGGAAAGTTTGCAGCAGCCTTGGCAGACAGCCCTTTGGTGTGTTCGAGTGATAGACAGCAGGGGATAAGCACGTCTGTCCTGATTATCCTCAGCACTAAATAACCTGGTCAAAGTTGAGAAAAGTATTATTTTCAGTTAATTCTACAGATCATAAATAGTATTAATAGCATGTCCTTCACCTTCAAATATCAGTAAGGAAGGAGTGAATATTTATGCATCTATGTTTTAGGAAATCATCCTTCAAAAATAAGCAAGCAATATCTTAACTTCAAAAGTGTACATTTCTATTAGTAGCTGAGCTTACCTTAGATCAGTAAAGACTACAGCGTGTTCACAGTTTCCTTGATGTAAGAACAAATAATTTTGACCAAGTTTAATTTTCAAATCACAGAAGGTTGTGTCTTGCATATTGGCTGTTGACATTGCTTCATCTGGGAGGTGTTCCTCTGCCCACTTTATAATTGGTCTGTTAGGGAAACCAGATTGTTTCCATGGATTAAGGAAATTGTTTTATATTTTTTCCAGCTGTTGTCCATGAAAATTTCGGTTATAGGTTATACATTTCAAAATTCAAATGTAGTTAGTGCTATCAAGATATTAAGCAGCATTAGGTGATAGGATAATTTGTTATAGGATATTTCAAATCATAATTTTAGCATTAAAAAAATGTATTAAAGCTTAATTTTTTTATAAATTTAGATCTTACAACTTGGCACCCTAAACAATAAATGTAATGCTACAGTTACACTTTAAGAAAATGAGTCAATAAGCTAGCATCAGTTAGTATCATGTTACACAAACAGTCAATGAGCTAGCATCAGTAAGTATCATGTTACACAAACAGAACAAAGTAATTACTTTGAGTAATCTTTGTTATCAGGCAGCCTTGTATCATTGTAAAAAGTATTTTCAATGAAAAAACAGCTCGATTTAAAAATATCCTTTAAAAAGAAGAAAAAAATTATATTCAGTTTTGAAAAAGTAGCTGTACTCAAGAATTTCTATTTACAATTTAAATTAAAGCAACTGTTCAGAGAAAACTCTTTATTTAATTTCTCATTTATCAAGGCATCTAAGAAAAAAATGAAATAAGGAACTAATTTATAATTCAATTAATTTCTCATTTACCAAGGCATCTAAGAAAAATATGAAATAAGGAACTAATTTATAATTCAATTAATTTCGCATTTACCAAGGTATCTAAGAAAAATATGAAATAAGGAACTAATTTATAATTCAATTAATTTCTCATTTACCAAGGTATCTTAAAAAAAAAAAAAAAAAAAAAAGAGAGAATGAACCAAGCTATGTCTTTAGTTTTACTAGTAAAATACAGACCCCAGATCTCTGCAAAAGTTTTGGATCCACATCAGGCATGGAACTGTAGTCACCAGGTATAACACAGTCAGATGAACATTTGATTTTGTCTCTGAGTTCAGACAAATGCTGACTTCCAAGTACTAAATACGTCTCTCTCTCCCTGACCTGATTTGGGTTTATTTATTTAAGATATTAAATTAAATTACAACGAAGTTCTGCCTGGAGAGTTCTTTAAAATTTCAAACTTTGATGGACATCAGAAATTTAACAATTGGTGGACAAAATTATGAATAAAATTGTTAGTAAAATACCTTTTTAGTTTGAAAAAAGGCTTTTAAAATGTGTATTAATTGGCTACATGGAATGTTTAGCCTGCATCCAATTTTTTTTTTTCATTACCTAAGCACTCAATAAATGAGCAAATCTGTTTTAGAATTTAAAAAATTTTTCTTTAATTGTCTCTTTCTTCAAGAGAACGTTGTTATTATAAAAAAATTTTTTGTGTTTTGCTACAGTAATGTTTATAATTTTTAAAAAGCATTTTGTTCAATTTTAGGGCGATAATTACAAATATAATGGCAAAAAATAAAAACAATTAAAATTGTTACTGCCCTTTGATTTCCATGTAAGAAAAAATATTTTTAAAATGTGTCAATTTTAAATTCTGTCTCAAATCAGTGACTCAATGTAGCCAACCACTTTTAAGTAACCATAACATTTTATTTAAAAACCTTGAACAGATATCTTACCCTGCAAGATGAAGTACCGATCACTAAACATTTAGTCACTTGCACTGAAAGAATTGCATCAGGCTTTGAAACTTGAAATTCATGCTCCACTGGCATTCTATTTGCACCAGACTTACCCTGGGGTAGTAGAGGCAATTTTTTATTTGACAGATTGAATTTTGACTTAAAATTTTATACATGAACATAGGTTGCAAGTTTGAATTTGATTGCCTTGTGAATATATTTACTGAACTATTTTGTTTGGTCAAACCTGAAAAAAGGAATGCTGCGAAATAGTCTTGACGGGACTGACCTCTCCTCATTTCTTTTCTGTTTACCTGTATTTAAGCTCTCTCCTGCTCACTTTCAGTCAAAATTCTTTTGCTGCCCTCTCGGATACTACTTCTCAGCCAAGTGCTATTTTAAAATTTTATTCTATTTTTTTCATGTTTTTTCGCTGATGAAGGCTTCCTGCCGACACATTTGTTGTTTTCTTGCATTCCTTCTTTCAGGTTTGACCATCCTCTTTTACTCATTCTTTTTTTTTTTGCTAACCTGATTGCATTCTCTCCCCTTATTACCTAATTGAACTATTTTGAATAGGTATGTGGAGAAAGTATATGTCAGAATTGTCACATGAGTAGGAATTTTGTTTAAAGTCAGTAATTTACATACACAAACAATGAGCTGCCTCTAAATGTTTTGCATGAAATGGTTAAAAATTCTCTAAGCTCCAACAAAGTGTGAACACTAGCTTTAAAATATCATGCTTGCATGACTCATTTTTATTAATATTATTATTATTATTATTATGGGTAGTTTTCTATAGCGTGGTACCCCAGCCTAGGGCTGGGCTCACCACGCTGTACATACAAATTAAAATGAACTTAAAAATTATAAATTAAAAACCAACCATTCCATATCAATTTACATGTGAAGCCATGGACGGCACTCTGCAGCATCGTTTAACTTTCAGAGGGGGAATCAGTCAAGATAGTAAAGTTTAAAGAAGTGTGTTTTGAGTGCAGTTTTGAAGGCTGTGATGGTTGATATATTTCTGATGTGTAGTGGAAGAGAATTCCATTGTTTGGGGGCACAGTAAGAGAAAGATCTTTCACCGTATGTTTTTGTGCGAGTCTTAGGGACAGAAAGAATACGATCATCTGCGGAGGAGCGAAGCTGTCGAAGGCGTGAATAGACAGAGAGAATTTCGGTTAGATAGGAAGGGCAGGAATTCGAGAAAAAGTTGTGGCACAGAACAGAGAGTTTATAATCAATCCGTGCTTGTACAGGTAGCCAATGAAGTGAATGAAGTAGTGGTGTGACGTGATCACGTTTTTTTGCCTTTAAAACTAGCATGATTTAAACTGTAGATGTTGTATTTATAAAATGAAATAGAATATTTCAGAAGTGATTGATAAACCTACAACTTACCATGCACTCATCAAGATTGCTGTATTTCATTTTTCTTTGAAGTGTTAACTTCACTCCATCATTTTCTTGCCTTAATTTCCTTTGCTTCATCTGAAAACTTTAATCATAAATAGTGAAAATATTTTCTAGCTATGTTTAAGCATCAATCAATAATGTTTTAAATTAAATTAACATATGGTTTGAACAAAAAACAACAACTAGATGTTATGTAAATAAAAAATTGAATCTGGTTTGTAATGGCAATACTAATGTCAATATTTTACCTTTCAAAGCTTTTTCAAAATTAACATTACATTAAAATATATTTACATTTTCTTAAATTCAAATGACAACAGTGCTTACAATATTTCAATATTTATTATACAAATGATCAGGTACATGAATAAGTTTAAATGGCATAAAGTATATTTACCTGACACATTCCAGCTCTACTCCTGATGGAACTTCTGTCATATTTAATAGGTTATATTTATGTTTGGGCTCATTGCCATTGTAAAGAGTATTGATCCTTAAAAAGAAAAAAATTAAAGAAATGGAGTGTGAAAATATGTTATTTTCTTACCTAAGAGGAAGGCTGAATTGTTCTAATCGCATTACCTAACTTCAAAAGAAAAATTTATTTTTCTTCCTCTATCCGCTTCTACCCAAGAGACTTGAGGAGTTAGAATAAGTGATCTTCGGCAAAGTATGAAGACTGCTGATGATTCTAGTTGATTTTGAGAGTGTCTTTAACGCAGTCAATCTGACAGCGTGGTTGTCATCTGGCCCTGAAACTCAAATGCCTGCTATTTGTATGTTTTAAATGCAGGTTGAGTGACAGCCATTCTGACAAGGTGACCAAATCAATTAATTGTCTGTTGGGACAAAGAATGTCTGATTTGTATGGCAACAACTATTTGTCTTATTTTCTAGTACTAAGTGTGCTCCTTTCTCTTTACTAACTGATCACTTTAAATATCTCATTTGCAGAGTTTTCTCTCTAGAGCTTTACTCAGAGCCCAGGTCTGGCACAGTTAAGTAAGGGTTCGAATAAACACAGTGTTTGAAATAGCCTGGCTTTGGTCACCACCTTTTGGCTCTCTTTGTAACTGAGCTGTTTGATTCCTGAATGTGTTTGCCTTCTGCACATTACTCTTTTTCACTCTGTTCTACTTTCTGTCCTCAGCAAAAATGTTTCCCAATATATTTAAACTCCTGGCATTGTTAGAGCAGCTGACCGCTGATATTTATTACCAATTTTTCTGGGGTACGACCTACTCACAAGATTTCAGTTTCATCCACGATGGTTTTTATGCCGTAAAGTTTCCAGGATATCAACATGGGTCTAAAAACAGCGCAAGAGTCCATTTGAGCTTTGCACAGATCTTAAACTTCAAGTTTTATAGAGTCCTGATAGTGTCAAGGAATCAGTAGATAAACTTGAAAAGTATTTTATTTGAAGGCAATTACATCTAGGCCCATTACAATGCGTAGACTTGTAAAAGAATTAATTTAAAGTTCAAAATGTTATAAAAATAGTACAGTTGTATAGCGCAAACTTTAAAAAAATAAAACAATAAAAACAAAATCAACTTTCTAGGTTTAGGAGTTTTTGAGCTACGTATTTTTAACATGAGCGCTCATTTGCCCCTTTTTATGCTGGAATTTATGATTGGAGTCAACGCTTCTCATCAGTCATGTGCTATAACTCAGGCTGTGATTAGATTTTTAAACAATTTTTTTTTTCAGAATTTATTCTGACTTAAAATTTTATTTTTTATTAGAAATTTTATCAATAATTTATACTGTGGTAAATAACAAACAAATTGTAGCTTTTTTCCTTAAATAACCGCTTTGTATTATTGGTAAGGGGTGATATGCTATTCTGCATGGCCATGCCATGTAAGGTGAGTTATCATAGGCAAACCACATCCAGTAAAAAATACTCTGGTTAGGAACTACTTTTTTGAACTTTCAACTTTAGAACATGAGTATTTTTTAAACTTTTCCTAAGCAAACATACTTAAAATTATGAACAAAACTCCGAGAAAACACTATCATGTAGTCATGTAGTACTAGAAGTGTTTCCCCAAATTTAAAGTTTTGCGGGCCAGTTGTCTTCCCATTTTACCAGAGAATGGTGCCAGATTAATTAATGTTTTTTATTATTTTATTTGACTTATTTTATTAAAATAAAATGTGTATTAATTCACAATCCACCAATGCAAGAAGACTCTATAGACCCTACATTGGTAGACCCTAGCAATGTGAAAATTGTCACCAATGTGCATCATTATATACTGGATTGATACTTAAAAGATGATGTGGGTGTTCTTAAATTACAAGTTTATCAGATTGGGAAAGATGCTTCATTTTGACCAAGGCCAAGACTTTTTTCCAAAAGTGGAGTCAATCATGAAAACAAAATAAATTGATAGGAAACTATGCCAAGATGCCCTCTGAAGTGATAGGAGTGAATCAGAACGCATATCTAAAACAATGTAGTGTTTTTATGATAAAAATTTTACTGTAAGTACTATGACAGAAATTTGAATATTATTGTCTGATTGCGTTAAAATGCATAAATTTAAAGGAATAACTTTAAACTTTTCCAAAACACCAATTTCTACAAAAGATAATGCGACCAAATTTTCAGGAGATATTCTCATTGCAATATACCTGGTACAACACAATGAACAACAAAACTTGTACATAACATCAAGACTTTGTATTTTGGATAATTTTATTTGCAGGTATGTTAATAAAAACATTATTACCGGTACTATTATTGATTATATAAAGAGAACGGACAAAATACAATATTTTTATGTAATTTGATACTATACATATTATTATTATATAGTTATTTACAGTCGAACCCGCTTATCTCGACCTCGGTTAACTCGCTAACCCCATTATGTCGACATTTTTGAAGTGGAACCACCAAATTTTCTCTTTGTCTTAGCATCTTCATCGGTTATGTTGATTCTTTTATGTCGCCGAACCCTGATATCTTGAGTACAAAGGGTGGCCAAATTTGCCACTTATCTTCGGTTATCTCGATCGCCATGACCAATCGCCGGCTGTTGAAACAAGTTTTTTAAAATTAAAAATAATTTTAGAATGAACCTAGGAGTAATTTTTTTTAAATGTTTTAATTCGAGCTTTAAAAATCCGGTCTAGTCCATATTATAAATGATTATAATGTGCCGTGTGCAAAACGTTGTCATGGGCAGCCATTCACAGTCACTTGCATAATGGCTATGTCGTGGTACTACGTCATAGTTTCATTCATAAGAGTGTGCCGTGTGCAAAAGCTATTAAACCATTGGCCAGGGAAAGCTCTAATTAAATAGTCATGTGCCAAAGTTGAAAGTTCAAAATAAGTAGTCCATAAATAGTATTTTAGTAATAAGGGGATGCTTTGCCTTATATAAACTCTATAGTCATTGTGCAAGACACGATCAGCAGAATGAGGTCACAAAATGAGTAGGCTTCGTCCATAGTAGAAAAATACTAAACGAACTCGCACTTTAAAAATTTGAAGCTCAAAAAGTATTCAAGTTAAAGTGCTGATTCTGGTTTTATTTTTGAAATTTGCTCTAAATAATATTTCATTAATTTATTTATAATGTATTGTTTTATCTGAAGTACCTGCATTTATTTTATTATCGCACATCATGTACATAATGAAATTTCAAACACATGTTAATATATTGCCGCCATATTGGTTTTCGGTTATCTCGATCATCGGTTATCTCGACGCTTTTTGGCAAACCTCAAGGCCGTCGACATAACCGGGTTGTACTGTATGTAAATCAAGAGAACAAAACTTGTGCGAAATACACCCAACAACACAAACTAAAATTAATAAGAACTCTTTAATTTATTGGGTTGTAATAATTTCTAATAAACTTGTTAAACTGTTTCCAATTAATAACTGATTAAATCTGTCATGGAATTTTAGAGATGAACAACAATGAAAATCTTTTCATATCTTTAAATTAAATTGATGAGGAGAGTCATTTCTGACAACCCAATTTTTGTTTTGGATGGGGGTGTGGGGGGGAGGGGGAAGTTAACCTGAGACAACTATCATTTTCATTTACAGAGTTAAATGCATAACGTTTCTGGGAAATTGCTATTATTAATGAAATAAAGTTATTCAAGCTTGTGAATTTATGAAGCAGTGGTATGATTTACTGCCATGTGTTACGATTTTACAATAAAAAATAATAAGCTATTAATTACATACCACTACATAAGAGTAGATAAGGTGCCCCTCACAAAATATACCATGCTAAAAAATGACATCACTGTGTTTGGAAAAATATTCACTTTAAGTCACTGATGACAAAATGATTTAATAATTAGCAAACTGTGATGATAAATGAGAAAAAAGTTTCGACATAATTTTTCGCCATGCGCAGAAGGTATGTGCAAGTGAGTTTCATTGTACCTAATTAAAAACTCTGATTTTTCTGCCAGACTCTGATACAAATTTATAGTAATATTAGTCTCGCTTCCTTTACTGAAGGACCTATCATGAGTTTTGTGATAAGTTTCAAAAGTTTAAATACAAAACTTTACTCACAATTTAAAAAAGCCAGCTTACTCAAGTGCCTAGATTAGGCACTTCAGTAAAACATTTGGAGCACATAATAGTAAGTGCGGTCATGAATCATCTTGAAAATGACAATATGCTCAATGACTGTCAGCATGGCTTCCGAGTCAATAGATCATGTGAGACCCAACTCCTTGAATTTGTTGAAGATTTGACGACCAATTTGGAGAACAGCAAGCAAACTGATGTGCTTGTACTGGACTACTCAAAGGCATTTGACCGTGTCAATCATAGTTTGCTATTACACAAACTGCAGAGATATGAGATCCAAGGCAATACCAAAACATGGATCTCTAGCTTCCTCAGCGACTGATGCCAGGCTGTAGTGGTAGACGGCACAACCTCCTCCTTTGTCGGTGTTAAGTCAGGGGTCCCCCAGGGCTCTGTGCTAGGCCCCCTGTTTGTTCCTAGCATATATCAATGACCTGCCCGAGAAGCTGACCTACCAAGCAAGACTGTTCGCAGATGACACGGCGGTGTATAGGACGATCACCAACAGTTCTGACCAGGACCAGCTGCAACATGACCTCCATCGGTTAGCTGAGTGGGATGCGAGCTGGGACATGGGATTTCATCCCATCAAGTGCCAGACACTGTCAGTCTCCAGAAGCAGATCCCCTCTACACCACCCTTACGAATTGCATGGCCATATTCTAGAGCCAGTTTCCTCCGTAAAGTACCTAGGTGTTACAGTCCAAAGAGAAGGCCGCTGGGACGAGCACATTAACAATGTGTGCAACTGGGCAAACAAGACCCTGGGGTTCCTAAGGCGAAATCTGAAGATCGGCAACTCAAGCGTGAAAGAAAAAGCCTATAAAGCCTTTGTCCGGCCGCTTTTAGAGTACGTGTCCTCAGTCTGGGACTCATTTACCCAGAAGAGCATCGATAGGTTGGAGGCGGTCCAACGACGGGCAGCACGCTTTGTCATGAACCGCTACAGAAACACCTCTAGTGTTGGCAGCATGCTGGAAACATTAGGCTGGTCACCGTTGGAAGAACGACGACGACTATCTAGGCTCTCCATGTTATACAAGATCAAAAATGGGCTGGTCCACTGCTCCAGTATTAAACAGAAACTCGTCAATCTCCCCCCCCCCCTAAGACAGCGAAGAGGTCACGACAAGCAGTTTCGACTTTTAAAAACAAGAACTCAGTACAGGAGCTCCTCATTCCTGCCAAAGACAATAAGGGACTGGAACAAGCTTCCAAAAGCAACAGTTGAGGCGACTACACCAGACACACTTGCGGCTATTGCCTCCTGTCTTGCAACCAGTGAATTATCCCCTTGAAAACCACGCACATTAACATCGCGAACCCCTCTGAAACATAGGAGCCATAATGATCAAATCCTTTATCGTGGGCCCTCAAAACATAGAAGAAGAAAACAAGGGAGAGTACTTTAAAATTTGTATGGAAAATGTGAGTCGGTGCAGAAGAATCTGAGTTTTTAATTTTTGGAAGATGGTGCTTTTCCTTTAAAAAAAGGGCCCTCTGGTCATAAAATTGTGGTATCCTTCCATAAGTTGAAATAGGGGACATCTTAACCTACATTCCAACATACTGTTTTGCCTTTTTGATCATCCTTAGTTTAGAAAATTCATAGGTATATAAAAGGCATATTTGCCTCAAAATCTTTTGATATAACTCAAAAGAAATGACTTTCATATTAAATAATGATAAGCAATATATATGTGTGCCAATTCTTATTGATGTAGGTCATGTCCGATGTTCATTACGCTTGTCCCAGTAACCTGCATTATCATAAGGTGGCTCAATCTACTTTTGACAATAGCGTGGGCCACGCCCCACTTTTAATGGTGGAAGATGCCGACACTTGGTAAATATTCAATTATTACCACTATTTATATCAAAATATTTGATAACTTGTGTTTAAGAATGAACTTAGAGGGCATTTAAACAAGAATATTTTAATTTGAGGTTTAACCCGGTAGGTTCCATATTATAAATGATCATAATTTGCAGCTATACCATAGTACTATCTCAGAGATTCATTTATAATAGTTTGCAATGTGCAAAAACTATTAAACCATTGATCAGGGAAAGCTTTAATTAAATAGTTATGTCCCAAAGTTGAAAGTTCAAAATAAGTAGTCCCTAAACAGTATTTTATTAAAAGAGATGTGTTGCCTTAAATAATGATTTAATAAATAGACTACAAACCGGTATAATGGACGCAGTAGACTTAGTAAACAGAAAGCCATAAATTAATATATTATATAAAATTTACTGATATTGATATACATAGTGCATAGGCATAGTTAGATAAGTTACAATTTACATATAATTCCACAACATCATTAAATCATTTTTAAATACAGCACTAATTCTGGAAATAAAAGTCATATAAAATTATCATTAAAGCAACAGTTACATCTTGTGGCACGAACAGCGAAATTGGATCAAAAAAACATCCAATGGAAATGCGGTCCATTTTTTTAAAAACTACAAAAAGGGACAAACGAAGTCGTACTTTGCAAATTCATAGCTCAGAAACTATTAAAGATAGAAAGTTGATTTTGGTTTCATTTTTTAAATTTAAACTTTGCTCTATTTTACTGTTCAGATACTACTTTGATAATAATATTTGGTAATTTCACACTATTAGTGCCGCAATGTCTCACATGGCCGCCATCTAGGTTGCCGCGACCCGTAAAATTGAGAATAAAACGTTAAATAATAATGAAAAAATTTCCTAATTGTATTCTTAAACCTAACCTGAACCTAAATCTATCCCTAAACCTAACCTGAACCCTAAATAAACCTCTAAAAAATATATCCCTAAACCTAACTAGAACCCTAAACAATCAAATCACGCTTGGCACTAATAGTGATAAATAGCCTAATATTTTTTAATAATCAAAAATTTTGACAAAAGTAAAAGTAAACAAAATTGGCAGTGTCTCCACGTCCGGCGACCGGACGTATAGGGCGGGAAATATATGTCAGGTGGGCCTGTCACATGACCGCCGGACGACTAGTGGAAGATATTTTGGTGGCAGACATGTCATGTGTTATTATTCTGTCAGGTCATGTGACAAGAGGTCGCCGGCAAAACAGTTGCATTGCATATGATATTCCAACATTGTGTACAATAATTATATATACATATAAAATCATATATTAATCCGCCAATCCCTAGATAATAAATAAATACTGAACATTTTAATATATTCATGTGCTATGAGATACACAAGCATTTGACTTTGAATATTAAACTAGTTTGCCTATGCCTATCCTACACTTAACTAGTAGTATTACTATTACTATTACTACTACTACTAGTATTACTATTTGATTCCAACTCTTCAAAAAAAAAAAATTGTTATACCGGTATTGGTTAAACATCTAATAAAGCTCTGACTACTTTTACAAATGAACATAATAAATTAAAGGCAGTGTCTACATGTCCGGCGCGCCAGACGTTTAGTGCGGGAGATAAAAAGTCCGGCGACCAAGTCACATGACCGCCGGACGCCTAGCTGGAGAAATTTTTCCGGCGAGCTAGTGACCGCTAGTGGAAGATATGTCATGTGACCGCCGGACGACTAGTAGGTGTTTTTATTCCGTTAGGTCAAGTGACAAGAGGTCTCCGGCAAAATAGTTGCATTGCATATGATATTCCAATATTGTGTACAGTAATTACATATATTAGTCGGCCGATCCCTACTGTAAGCATTTGACTGTGAATATTAAACTAGTTGGCCTATACTTAGACTTAACTAACTAGTAGTAGATTAGTAGACGTACTAGTATTACTATTTGATTCCGACTCAACCAAAAAAAAAAAAGTCAGTTATATTGATTAAACATCTCATAATGCTCTGACTACTGTTACAAATAAACAAAATAAATTAAAAATAAAATATAATTTTAATTAAAATAATAAGAAAAAAAAAGTAAAATTCGATCCCGATCCAGTAACCTATCACATATCGTAAGGTGGCTAAGCGTCTATTCTACCACAAGACCACACTGGTTCATATAGAACAGCCTTATCTTAAAACTAGGTCAGTACTGAGAAGTAGGGTTTGTTACGGCGGTCATGTGACTTGGACGCCGGACGTATAGCTCCCGCACTTAAAGGTCCGGCGCGCCGGATGTTTATTGCAGGGGATAAAAAGTCCGGCGTGCCGGATGTGTAGACACTTCCTAAATTAAATATAAAATATAAATTTAGGTACTTTGACAAAAAATTTCAATATTGTCCTATTGTCATAAATGATATATCATATTGAAGGGCTAGCTATAAGTTTTGCAAAAATACCAATTTCATCTTTCTATCTTTTATAGAATTGAAGTTATGAATTTTTTAGTGAATTTTTTAACCCCCTTCTTTATCTTTGTATTTTACTACAAAAACGTGTGACCGACTTACCAAATTTCTGACTTATTTGCCCAAAACCTTTTTATTTTACAAGATAATGCTACCATATTTTCAGGAAACATTCTCAATGCAATATTAAACACAATGAACAACAAAGCTTTTAAATAACATCAAGACTTTGTATTTTGAAACAAATTATTTGAGGGTATGTTAAGCAAAATGTGAACAGAAAAATTGGAAAAACCATTGCTGATAAAAAAAATAATTACCGGTATTTGTTTGTTGAATTTGAACGAATTATATGCTTGTGTTCAATTTTAAATCAATTCTTATATTTATAAAGGTAAGTAGTCTTTTTTCTCTAAAATCTAATGTAATTATAAATAAAAATTAATCAAAATAATTTTTTCTCTACATTCAAACGGGCCTCCTTGGAAGAAATTCCACCGAGTTCTAGTTCTACAATAGAAAATTTTCTCTTGTATCTGAAATTAGCCTAGAAAAACATCTTATCATATTAAATCATAATCCTGAATTTACACTACACAATTTCTTATTTCTTTTAAATAATTTACATTTTCTATTAATTAAAACGTGTTTCTTTTTAATTTTATTATTATTATTAATTATAATTAGACATTTTTTTTTCTAATTCTATGTCATGTCATTACAAGTACTTAAGAATAATTTAAAATTTATGATTAAATACCTTATTTAATTTTAAAATATTACTTAAATTTGTCCTTTAAATGCATTTGTAGTAACAGAATAGTATTGGTTCATTATCATTAAGTGTAATATTAATTAAGCTTAATTTAGCAAGTAGACTTAGACTACGACACCGGTAGTTCTCGCATTTCTATTATTTTAATTAAAAAGCAAGTTCCCATCAGTTTAATATTCATAATTTCAATTTATTTGTATTATCTTATCCAATTCTATGATTTTTTAAAGTATGTTTTATATATTTACTTAGATTTATTCAGATGTTTAAAGATTACAAAAGGATTTAACTATTATTAAATGTTATTTAGAACCGCGTCTATCAGCCCGGTGAAGACAAAAAATCGGTCGCCATTTTTTTTTCTCCCGGTGATGAAGGTTGACCCTTTTTTGTGGAGTGCTGTAACATTCAATTGAGCTAGGATAATTGACTATTTCAAAGTTATTAGCAATCCAAATTAGATGATACACATGAGTCTTTGGGTTTCAATCATGTATGAATGCTCCAAAGAAGTATTTAAGACATTTATAGCTTACAGAGAGTAAAAAAGTGACTCAGAAAAAAAAACGGGGGTTCCCCTCATTGGGTAAATTGTATGAGCGTCACCGGAAGACAAACAGTAAACGTAATCGATGACAAAATTAAGTTATAATTAGTAAAATGTGACGTAAAACACATAAATCCGAGGTCACCGTAGAGGCGATTGTTAAATGGCCACAAAAGTTTTTCCGTAATTTTTCGAGTGCGCAGAAGCGATGCGCGAGTGACTTTCAAAATACCTAATAAATTCGATCCACATCAAGTAAATGATCACATAATGTAAGGTTGCTTAGCGTCTACTCTACCACAAGACCACACATCTAACTGACTTATCTTAAAATCAGGTCAATGAGTATTTGTCCGCCGGACGTGTAGACACTTTGACTTCGAACAAAATTTGAATAACTTGTTCAAATCAAATATGAACTATAACTAACCCAATTCTAAGTGATACACCCCTTTACTAGATCATTTATGTTAATAAATAACTTTAAACTCTTATTATAACTTATAATAATTATACTAACTACTAAAAAACTAACTTCCTTAGGCTTTAGGCTACTGAGCTTACCCGCAAACTTCTGCAAGCTCTTGAACAGTTTCATCAGGAATCGATATTGCATTTGCAATATTTTCTAATATTAAATCTTCCTCAGATGGTTTCAAAGCGACAGCTTCGTAAACTTCATAATTCCATAATTTCATAAAATCTACAGGACAAATAAGGTCAGGATGCTGCATGTTTGTTACTGAGTCTTGCGTTTCCATCTTATATTTTATCGCCAAACATACAAATTTAAGTTAAGTTAAATTATCTTAACTATGTACTGTGATTTTTAACTTCCGGTTATAAATGCTTTCATTGTTATAAGAACTACACTGATGAAAAAATAAAAATAAAACTCACCAGAATCAGATTCCATAAAAATATAAAATATATTCTCAATCTAAGTATGATGTAAAATAGTAAAAAAAAATATCAATTTTAGAGACTGTCCAAAAATATGGAGTCTCTGCTAAAAGCATTAATTAGCCATTCGATTATAATGACATTGATCACATACAATTTCCTATATAATATATAAATTGTAATTTGTAATGTAAACCGAATACCGGTACTATATTTTATCAAATTTTCACTCCAACCCACAAAAATCAGTTTTTCAATGTTTTTAAACGGAAGATGAAGGAAATATGATGCCACTGATTTCACAAATAAAATGTCCGATTACTGCGCTAAATTAAATTATATTTATATACTAGCGGATGTACCCGGCAAATTTGCCGGGATAGCATTCGGAACGAAAGAACTTCTACAGTATACAGCCTTATAATTATTCCGATCACGGTGGGCTCCCAATCCTGTCGGTATCCCGCTCCCGTTAGCATACCGTTTCCCGGTGGGATTCTGATCCCACTGGATCCCAATTCCGGTATGATCCCAATCCCGTCGGTATAAAGATCCCGGTGGTATCTCGATATCAGTGGGATAACGATAGTTGTCGGATCCCGATACCGGTCTAAGCCTATTGTTATTTATAGATAGGTTATATACGCAAAAATTAATTGGGGCCCCCGGCCCTAGAGAAATGGATATTATAAGTTCAGTAACCTTTGATATTTGAGTATGGACAATAAAGTGTATGTGTACTAATTTTGGTCAAGATCCATCTATTCATGCAGGAGTATTTGTCAGTCATTTTAATTATATAGCTCATAAAAGAAAAAAATGAATTCGGGGCCCCCGGCCCCAAACGGCAAGTGATAAAAAGTTCATAACCCATTTAGAGTCCTTTCCAGATAATGATGGATATATGTGCCAAATTTGGTTAAGATCCATCCATTAATCTAGGAGTATTAAGCCTATTAACCTATAGAACTTTCTGGAACATTCTAGATTGAATGCATTACCCTCCTCGAACTGTGTAAAAACTGTCTTTTCTAAGTAATTATTCTTCGAATACGAAAAATTATACAACTAAATGCATTTCTATAACTATAGTAAATTTAAGTTAAAAGAGGGGCCCCGGGGGCCCATTCCATAATTGTACCGAATTAGTTTAGCCTGAGATGGGGCCCTCTAAAAATCATTCGGGTAAGTTATGAAGTTAAAATTTTAAATTTGTCCCATTAAAATCTATTGAATAATGCAATAGATATAACGCTTTAAAGTTATCGAACTTTCTGGAAAATTCTAGATTGGATATTAATAGTTTTAAATCCACTGATATTTCAGTACGGACAGTGATGTGTATTGCGCTCACCCTAGGCTTATATCCATCAATTCATATAGAACCTATACTGCTGTCTAAGCATATTAATATTTATATAGCTTATATACGGAAAAATGAAATGGGGCCCCCGGCCCCAGAGGAATGGATATTATGAGTTCAGTACCATTTTTGATTTGAGTATGGATAATCAAGTGTATGTGTACTAAGTTTGGTCAAGATCCATCCATTCATATAGGAGTATTAAGCTTATCGCTATTTATATAGCTCATATAAGGAAAAATGAAATGGGGCCCCCGGCCCCAGGAGAATGGATATTATGAGTTCAGTACCCTTCGGTATTTGAATATGGGTAATCAAGTGTAGGTGTACTAAGTTTGATCGATATCCCTCCATTCACGTAGGAAAATTTGTTTAAACATTTTTTATATAGCTCATATAAGAAAAAAAACGAATTCGGGGCCCCCGGCCCCACACGAAAAGTTATTAAAAGTTCTCAACCCCTTAAGAGTTCCTTCTGGATAATGATGGATACATGTGCCAAGTTTGGTCAGGATCCATCAATCCGTTTAAAAGCCTTTGTGGAACAGACAAACCCACAAACCCACAAACAATTTTCACTTTTATATATATATATTTATATATATCGCAAATGCGTGTGGTAATGTGGTGCGTAATATTTTCTTTGTTTTTCTGAAACAGTTGGTGAGATAAATATTATCTAAAAGCGGTGGGACATTTAAAATATAATAAAAATAAAATAATAAAAAAATGCATATAAAGAATTTAAACGAAAAACTTGTTTTTAGCGGTTGTTAAATCTTCACTGATGTTCCTAACTCTTCAACCCATTATTTATTTAAAAGAACGATTAATTTTTGTTATAAAATTAGTTAGTCGAAAAGAACTTTGAATTATTCACACTCATGCCTTTCGCGGTCGAATAACTGTCTTCTCGACAATCTTTGTTGCATTAATTAAAGTGACTGATGGAGACGTGAAAGTGAAAGGAAATGTAAATGAGCGAAACAAAGTATACGGAAACCTAAAAAAATGGGACGCAAGAAAACAACTAATATTTCGGCAAGAATCCTTGAGTGAGCAAAAAAATAATTAAAAACATATTTTAAAAATAAACTCTTACCTGCACTGCAGTATCCGAGAGGACAACAACAACAAGAGGAATTTTATAGAGCATATGAAGGTGAGAGCGTCCGTAGAAGCAAACGTGGACGGAAGAGAGGAAAAGTAAGTCCAGCGCGATTGGTCGTAACAAGGAGGGGCGGAGAATATGTTTAACAAATGAATGAGAACGTGACATTCATGCCGTGTGGTTTCAAGGTCACATAAATCTGAAACTGTTTGTTTTCTCAAGTGGTCCCTGTTTGGCGTGTTGGTACAAGACACAATGGCGGTGACAACAAAAGTCATTGAGCCCTCGTGGTCGCTTCTATTGAGATACTTAAACTCTTTTTAAAGTTTAAGCAAAATCCTGAGAATGATAATTTCATTGGAATTGGTTTCCTAGTCACATTATTCAAAGCAACCTTTAATAAGGTGTTGGCTTCATGGGAAAAGATGTGGAGTCTATTGTACTGAAGATCTTTAATTATTTTTCTATTAACACTGACAACTGAAGCTCTGAAAGTGTTTTGTGACCTCGTTAAAGTTAATTATCAACCTTTACTTCACAGCAAAACAAGCAGGGTTTCTCCCCCCCCCCCCGGAGCAAGTCAAGTGCCCCCCCCCCCCCCCCGGGGGGAAATGTGTAAGAAAAAATAATTGAAAAAATAATTGAAAGAAAAAACTACTCTAAATTTAATTTTTATAACATTTTTTAAAGTTATTGAAATGTGTGCCTTTCATCGATTACAATTATTGGAACAACTAAAATATCGCTTTGTTCGATACATATCGATGATCCATATCGTTCAGGTTAATCTTGTTACAGGCTCGCAGAAATGTATTATAAATAACGTATTGTTTTGAAAATTGGCCGCTCCTGATCATAAGCTAAAATCTTACTTTTCTTATTCGCAGATATCGGTATCTTTTATTAAATTACATTTTACAGCTGCAAAAGTTGAACGAATTTTTAATAACACTGTATTAAACTACATTTACATCGATATAAATGTCTATAAATTGAATATAGTTTTACTAAGTAATAAACATGTGCAATCTGTTTTTAAATAATATTGTATAATAGCATCATGATGCTTTAAAAAAATCATTTTAGCAAACATTTTAATGTAGTAGATTCCATAGATGTATACTGACTTAGATAAAATGAAAATAAAAAAAAATAAAATACAACAATAATAATAATAATAATAGTTTTAAAACAAAAAATTAGGAATTTACCGGTTGCATACAAATAGTGGACATTTCATCAATAATTATTAAATCGAGTGTTTCTAATTTTTTAACACAGTATCGGGAACAGAGAAAAATGATTTTTTTAAAAAAAAAAGTCTTAATTTATTAAATTCCCAACGACTTTTCTCTGTTAATATGATAATAATAAACAATCTTCCCGAGCTGTTTGAACTATTTAAAAAAAAATATTTTAAGATGATAATCCAGTAGAAAGAATATATATATTTAAACAACGAATAAAAAAAATCGAGTAGTTCGATTATCTTGTAAATGCCATTTTTGGTAGTAGTTAAAAAAAAAATATATGGAATTGGTAAAAAAATTGTTTTCAAGTATAATATCGAAGAAGCAAGTTGTAATGATCTGAAGCAAATTATAGTAGTCTAAAAATCTTAATTAACATCTCAATCAACTGAATATTGAAAATTTATACTTTAATTTTATACGAAAAAAATCACACATTAATAAATATATGATGTCTTTTGTAAACAGTTCATGACTTCTAAACAATTATGTCGGTTACATATGATTTATAAATAAATACCAATTTTGAAAACCCATAAAGATATATTCTATAGCCTTTTGTACAGAAAAGCTTTTCTTCTTTTTGACTTTGGTGAAACTTGGAAATATTTAGAAATAAACGTATGTTGTTGGATTTTCTTTTTCGTTCAAAATATAAAACTATTTTAGCATTTCTTTTTTGGGATGGATCCTTTTTTTGGGAGGAATTCTTTTTTTTAAATTTTAAAAATATTTTGTAGTAATTTCATTATTTTTATGTAGTTGACCCCAAAAATATTTTAAAATAATAACTTTAAAAATACATTACTTTTCAATATTAAAAAAAAATGTTTGCATAACACACTTAGGGGCCATCCATAAATGACGTCACGCGTCTAGGGGGGAAGGGGGGGGGTCAGATTTTTGTGTCGATTTGTGACGAGGGGGAGGGGGGGACCCTCAAGCAATGTGACGTCACATGAAAAGTAGAATATTGTAGTAAAGAAATGCACTTAATAACGCTAAATTACAGACATTTTAAACATATTAATTTATACAACAACCATCATTTTATTTTTAAACTGCTACCACTGAGAGAATCAGTGCAGGTATGCAAAGTCCCAAAAATGGCATCAGATCAAATTACAAGAGACGCCAAATAGGAGGAAACTGGGGGTGTAGTTGCAATGACATCTGTGAGAATTTATGGCTAAAGACAGTCACTGGAGTCATAGAATTGGCAACCACAGGAAGTGGGGTGGAAGGATAAAAAATAGTTGACGGTGACCGTGGAGGGGGAGAGAGAGAGAGAGAGAGAGAGGTGGTGGTATCTTAGTAAATGCGCTAGGGCAGGGATTCTTAACATTTGTTTACAGGCCTGCAGGCCCACTCCGTTTTAAACACACACCCCAACGTATAAGTTGTATTGTAATAAAATTAAAAATAATTCAACAATTTAGTTATCTTAGTTTTATTTCTTTAATTAACTTTATAGACAATGGAAAAAATTACCATTAAAAGCAATGAGCCGATAAAATTCAAAAGAAAAACATTCACTGCTGTAATCAAAATCAAAATTCACACAAACTAATTTTAAAAAAAGCAGCAACAGCTAGCAATTGCAGCAATTACAATCAGTGGCGTAGCTAGGGTTGGTGTCACTCGGTCCGGTAAGCTCATAGTGTCACACCCCCCCCCCCCACACACCCTTTCCACGATGTAATTCTTCTTGTTAAACTTAGTCCACAGTATAACAAATACAAGAACAAAAAAATTAATTGAAGGCCATGAGGTAAATGTATTTAAGAAATGTGACATGTACTTAGAATCTCTCATTGTTATCAAAGAATAGTTTTATTTCTCAGAATTTAGATAAATATAGCTTAATGTCACTTACAAAAGTTAACGAACACTCCATTCGGCGTTGAAACATGGTCAAAACGACGTGTTTCTGACTTAATAATAAGGTAACCTAATTGCTGACGCATCAACTTTGAACTTTTAATTAAAAACGCATTTTGATTGGTTACATGGGTGGAAAATGTACGCGTCATCTGTAATCCTTTTGTGGATTTCGGTTAGACCGAGCAGTGTGTGCTTTGTAAATACGCAATTTTGCAATTTGATGTCATTCCCTGAGATGGTTTGACCTCCGTGCGGTCTGCACCACTATAGCTACGCCACTGAATCCTCTTTTCTGGTCTACCACACCTCAGGGCTGGGGAGGTACTTTTACCACTGGATAAGAACCACTGTTCTAGTGAAGTGTTTTTGACACAGGTGCTGTAATTTGATATCCATGGGAGGTGACTCTCTTAAGGTTTTGTAAAGGACAATAGTGGACACAAGGACTTTTTATAGAGGGGGTAAAAAATCTGCAAAATTTGCGTGACGTCATTTATGGATGGCCCCTTAGTCAAGCAGAGACGTCGCGTGACTTTTTAAGGCACACGTGCTACTTTTCGGTTTTGTCCTTCCTTACCTAGTAGTAAAACTTGATAATTTAATGTAATTACAGCCCAACTTTAAGCCCTAAAATATACGAGGCCCCATGCAGCTATACGGGTTGCAGACTTCACACGATGGCTCTTCGGTCAAATGACACATAAAATCTTAACTAGCATCTCTCCCGTTGCTCTACAGTTAAGTGTATAATGATGCGAAACTAAATTTACTACGGTATGTAAAAAAAAAGGCATTCTTGCATTTTGAATTTATCAATAAATTTCCGGGGGCCTATAAAGTTTTAAGGAGTATATCTCTATAAAAAACATACCCTAAGGGCTCCCAAATGGACTGAATTTATTTAATATTGGGCTGGTGGAAGAGTTAGTGATGTCCTGTTATTATGGCTATTTCTAGCGCTTCCCACCCAAATGTCTGAAATGTTTACATCAGTGGCGCTTCATCCCATGTAGGGCCCTGGCTTGCTCCACAACATTCTTCCCTTGGGATCGATCCATCGCTTTACACCTCCATGTGCGAACCCCAACCTTTGTAAGCCCTTCTCTACATCGTCAATCCATCTCAGTCTTGGTCGACCGTTGAGCCGTCTGCCCCTAGGTTTCTGCCTTTTGATCGTTTTTGTTGCTCCAGAATACGGCATCCTTTCAATGTGTCCTGCCCAGGGCAGTCTGCCTTTTTTTATATTGTTGTGACTATGGATGGGTATTTGTACAATTGATATAGCTCTTGGTTTGTACGGATTCCCAAAACACAATTGTCTATCATCGAGTCGTATATTAACAGCTTCTCTGCTTTTCTGGTAGTCTCACTTGCGTAAGTTACTACTGGTCTTGTGATAGTGGTGTATACTGCCTTCTTTGTTCCCTTAGCGAGGTTTTTGCTTTGAAGTAGCTTTTGTAAATTGAAATAAGAACGGTTGCATGCTGTTATTCTTTCTTGCACCTCTGACTGTATTTCCTCTTGCTTATTTAGTCTCCCCTAGATATTTTTGAAAGCTACCCTCTCAAAGGCGTAGATGTTCATATTGATGAAGTCATCAGTGCGTATTTCCTGACATTATTATATATATTGCCTTCGCTTTATTTACACCAAGACCAGCTTTGACCGTCACATTTTCAAGTTCCCTGAAAGTTTTAATTATATCATTAATGCTGTTTCTACCAAGTAGCGCTATATCATCTGTGTAGGCCAGGTATTGCAGTGGCTGGCTTTATAAAGTTCCTTATGGTTTTTCTGTACCACCTCTCAAGTGCTCACACGTATGTTTCTAATGCTTTTTTCTAAAGTGATGTTGAAAAGGATACACGGATTTCCTTGTCTGATGCCCCGATTGATTGGGAACTCCTTCAAGTACTCTCTCTGTACTTTGATTCTACTTTTGTAGTTATCCATCGTCATATGCATGAGTCGGGTAAGTTTGTTAAGGACTCCAAGTTCCAGCACAGCATCATTCATGTATTTCCTGTAAGCTATCATAAGCTGATTTGTAGTCCACATATAGTTGGTGTATGATGATGTATTCTTAGCATTTTTTTTACGAGACATCTAACAGTAAGTATATGAACGTTTGAAATGCCCCTTCATACATTGTCTTAAAGATAAATTGAATACAGTGCATGATACCCTCACTAGGTAACTCTTGTTACCAGTGAAATATCCGCATCAACACCAGGCACAGAAACATTGCAAATCCCACCTACATTCATAGGCGCCATAATGATCAATAAATTAATATACAGAAAAAGAAGAAGAAAAATTGGCACCCCAATGCGTCACTGCATTTTGAATTTATTATTTTTAAATTAAATGCTCTCAATAGTCTCAATGCATTTTTAAAGCTCCAAAAAAAAAGTCACCCTATATTCTAAAATATTTTTTTTGGTTACAAACACATAATCGGAAGTATATATGTGGTTGACACATTCTTTAATGTCTAAATTTCAAGCCAACTTGGCATCTGTAGAAAAAGAAGAAAACCCAGTATTGAAAATTGTGAACATCTTACTAGAATCTTAGAATCAATATTGCAAAACTGAATTGAAGGCAAAGTTTCCCCTGAAGCAGCTTGTTCTTTAAGTGAATGGTTCGAAGGAAGAAATGCAGCACACATAACACATGTTATGACTTTCAAAAGTGTTTTTTTAAAATCATCTCTTGAATGCTCGGAATCATTGATCCAACAATCAATCGTGAGTTAAAATGTTTTGGATAAATGGCTCTTAAAGAACACAATAAATACACGTATGAAGATTTGATTCCTTGTATTGAGTTCCTACAAAACGGATGTGTTATCATTGATGACGTGAAGCTGAAATTCCAATTTTGCAGCCTGCTGTCATTCGTCAAAGGGATTAATCATTAAGCTGTTTGAAGATCAAACGTTGCATGAACAATGGACGGTATTTTCAACTCTTGTCCCAATATAGACTTTGTTTTGTTTATTTTCAGATTTACTGAAAATTTTTGAATAAAAAAAAAAGCTCTCTTTACATTCCTGCTCATAATGCAAACATGGAAAGGGATTTTCACTGATACATTTTCAACGGACGAATGAACGGAATAGACGATGTGGAGTCAGTGAAGGCTGTAATACTAACACAGTACAGTTTCAAACATGTCATTGGCTCAGATTTTTATAGTTACCTTTAAATGATAATGACTTGTGTCAAAAATAGCTAGCTCTTAGAAGCGTGGTTGAAAGTTAATTAGTGTCAAAGGATGTATAAATTATAAAACTTATTTTACTTTAGTTTTGTAGCTATTTCTTTGATCCATAATAAATGTTTATATCGTAAATTTAGTTTAATTTAGAAAAGTCCTCCTTCAAAATAAAATGTCACTCGTATAGTTACTATAGGCTACTCTAGTTAAGGCTACATGAAAATAAAAGAATAGTTAGTTGTATAGAAGTAGGTCACCTCCGTTAGTAAGTTGTCTAGAAGTAGGTCACATCCGTTAGTAAGTTGTCTAGAAGTAGGTCATCTCCGTTAATAAAGTTGTCTAGAACTAGGTCACCTCCGTTAGTAAGTTGTCTAGAAGTAGGTCCCGTCCTTATGGCCACAGAAAAGAACGTAAGAGTCTATAAAACTGTTGCTGTCTCCTATAGTCCCTACAAGGCTGATGTTTAGTGTCAAGTCATATTATCACGAGACTGTTAAACGATCAGATTTCTTTCTTTATTAATACATTGTTTGAAACACAGACCGCGAAATGCCGAACAAGTAATTACTGGTGTTCGAAATAGTAACGTGTGTCCAAAAAGAATCTCTCACTTAGATCCATGCAGTCCACTCCTAAAATAACAAAATAAGATGTAAGATGCACTTCACTCCTATAAAATACAAAGATTCACTTCTACATGCCAGCAAAATTTATCTTTGTTATTAAGGGTTCCCCAGAAATACTGCAATAATGGGGTAGTACATCTTCAAAGTATGCCCTTGGCCTTGCGGCTCTCTTATAACAATGTTCGGCCAGACACAACGCGAGATATCACGTTCCCCCACGAGTTTTGTAACCCGCT
Organism: Omphiscola glabra; assembly: GCA_964017045.1. NCBI lineage: Eukaryota > Metazoa > Mollusca > Gastropoda > Lymnaeidae > Omphiscola > Omphiscola glabra. The sequence goes on from OZ024794.1 coordinate 66,851,915, forward strand.
AGCATATGGCCAGATACCATACTTTCATCTTAGCCAAAAGGCCGACAAGGGATTGGATTTTTCTTGGCTTATTCAGCGTTTTCTCCGAGCACAAATACTGTCTCACTGGCTCACAAAATGTACACAGATTTTATACTTAGGTTTTTAATCATCGCTCAGACGAACTCGTACGTGGCACGGTAAAATTCATGATTAAATTTTTAAAAATATAAAAGGAACAAATTCCCTAGTTGACTCACATAATAAGCCAAATATCACGATATGGCTCAGCAGAGCTACAGCACATAATAACCAATAAATCATTAAATTTGTTAAAATAATGTAATAACCAGTCAACTTTTAAGATACAAATTTTAATAGAGAAAACAGGATTGCTGACGTCAACTAATCTACACCCCCCTCCCTCCTCCTATTAAAAAACTGTCAAATATTTCCAAACCCACTCCCTCCTATTTTGTTGACATAATTAATGGACACCCCCTTGCCGAAAATCGTCTCATAACTGTCAACATCCAACGTCTTTAGTCCAACAATTGACAATATGCTGATGGTTACCGATAGAAATTGCGTCAGTGGAATACGACATACATAATTCACCGAGTCATTTTTGGGGGGGGGGGGGTAAATTGTGCGCTTAACACAAGGGAAATGTGTGTGCTTATATTCTGTCGCGTTTACCAAGTAAATTTCAAGCATGGTATTCTCTTCCAAAGCACTGAGAGTTGTGACACCCGTTTAAACTACAACAACGTTTACCGAATTGGGTGACGGAATCGTGATCAAACTCAACAAGTTGGAACACGCCAAGATGGCCGGTTACCAAACTACGTGTGACGTGTGCTCTTCAGTAGCGTTTAGCAAAACAGAACACGTTTTCGGAAAGCACAGATACTGAAGTTGTTGAGTGACAGCTATCAAATTTGACCATGAACTTGGTAAAAAAATTATTGTTATTGAACTGCCAAAGTAACTGCTCATTCAATGCGTTTTACTAGTGTTTTTTTTATTTTGAAAAGTGCTATCACAATGAAATATTATAGATTCAATAAGGCCCCAAAATTATTAGCGGTGGTAAACCATTTATCAGCTGAAAATAACATTGAGCATATCATCTGATTTCTATTTCAGTATATTGAAGGTTTGGTCTTTCAGTTCACTGGCATGTTTTATTTATTTGTACACTGATGTAGATTTTCTTGATTTTCTCCCCTTGTCCGCGTGCAAAGACAAATCTTTTTGGATGAATAATTCCAACAATAATTTTATGAAGTTGATTTTTAAACAATGCGTTGACTTTGATGTAGAAAAGCTAGATGCAACAAACGAACAAAACCAGGCTAAGATTTGTCTCTTCTAAACATTGTTTGTTTAAATTTTTGTTCTCAGCACAAAGTTCCAATATAACATCACGACGTAAGCTTCCTAAATGCTTTGTTACACGAAGTGATTAGACATTATTTCAAAAATCCGTGTGTCATCATCACAAATTGTCTCTATACCTTTATAAAGATAATACAAAGTCTAGGGGTTCAGCGCTCTGTATAAGCAGTGTCACAGACACGGAGTAGTGGCCACAATACGAATATTTTCTTGAAAGTTGATAAAAACTCTCTAAAAACAATAATACATTTTAGCATAATATCTATACTTTCTTTTTGTCAGGGACTTTTATTTACACGAGCCCCGATAATACTTTACAAGGTTTTTTTTCCAAATAAAAACACCAGCAAAGCCGGGTAGATTATAAAATGCCTTGATGTAGCTCATAACTGTTTTGTCCCCATCCACGTCTTCCCAAATTCCAAACTTGGTTTAATAAATCTGCTATATCAGGTGCCTTAACAAACGACTTGGCGGCAAATAGATAATTATGTTTGGTGTAAATACTGTAATCTTCTGTAAACTGAAGCTTAAAAATATGAATGTTCAATTTCTATTATTGTTACCTTAACTATGTTAACGTTATCTTTTTTTAAAATTATTTTTAAACTTACAATGTCAATGTTAAATTTCTATTTTATAAACTTACAATGTCAATGTTAAATTTCTATTTTATAAACTTACAATGTCAATGTTAAATTTCTATTTTATAAACTTACAATGTCAATGTTAAATTTCTATTTTATAAACTTACAATGTCAATGTTAAATTTCTATTTTATAAACTTACAATGTCAATGTTAAATTTCTATTTTATAAACTTACAATGTCAATGTTAAATTTCTATTTTATAAACTTACAATGGACATTTTAACATTTTATCTCTGTAAACTTAAAATGCAAATTCTACATTCCTCTTATAGTAAACTTAAATTTGCCAATGCTACATTTCTTCAATGTATGTTGTCAATTAGCCAAAATATGAAAGCACACAAATACAAAGTTGGAGATTTAATCGATTCAAAAATAAATTTAAATCCCTTATTCACTCACCCAACAGCTTCGTCCAATTAAAAACCGAGAACTTGAAGGAGGGGAAAATCGAAATCAATTAAATGCTATGAGAAATGAAGTAAACTTAAAAGGACAATACTCTCTGAGAAGCGTGTACAACTTTAATAGGAAAATAATTTGGCCATCAGCTGCGAGCTTATCGAATGGATTGTTATGAGGTTTTTTATACCTTGTGGGCGCTAATCGTTTCAAAAAGGAATAAGTAAAGGGGCCCGGGGGGGGGGGGTCTACTTAAATAAGGGTGAGCATTCAAGAGTAAATGAGAGTTGTTTCAGCTCGAGCTTCAAGCAGCATGAAGTGTGAGTACGGTAACAAATAGAATTGTATTTTACAGTGTGTGTTTGCAGTCCTTGTGGTTTATTTGATGGGATGATTCAACACACGTTTTGATACATTTTAATTTGATGTGGGGATATACTAATATGTGTACATGAAATTAGCGTGCAGTGATTTCAATGTCAGACTTGAAGAAAAAAAGATAGAATGTGACGAGAAACGCACTGAAATTTAGAATGCCATTTAGTCAAGTTTGAGTATATATTTACTTTGTTTTATTTTCACGAGTGATAATTAAGTGTGTAAAGATAACATACACTAATACAGGAGGCAATATACAGCTTTGTTGTGTTTTTTTCCAGCGATTATTCTAACGGGGGCCCTCATAGCGGCACTTCTATATTTGGCACGAGCAGTCGATGAGGGTCAGTGCATCACAGAGTGCAATAATTACTGTGATGAAAAGGAATCATGTTCGCTTATAAATGGGATGGAGGCTGGACCAGACTGTGCCCAGCCTAAAACATGTTGGAAGAATTGCATACAGAGGTGAAATGAGCATGAGATAATTTACTCAAACACACTTTTCTTAGTTACATGGGATAATTTACTCAAACACACTTTTCTTAGTTACATGGGATAATTTACTCAAACACACTTTTCTTAGTTATGAAGCTTAGCATGGGATAATTTACTCTAACATACTTTTCTTAGCTATTAAGCTTAGCATGGGATAATTTACTCTAACATACTTTTCTTAGCTATTAAGCTTAGCATGGGATAATTTACTCTAACACACCTTTCTTAGCTATTAAGCTTAGCATGGGATAATTTACTCTATCTAACATACTTTTCTTAGTTATTTAGTTTGCGAACCCCACAACTTAAAAAGAAATATCCTTTACATTAACTTCGCTTTTTGTTTGTGGCTGGCTGGGTGGCAAAATCATCGGACGGCCAAATTGACCAACTTCCCGTCAATCTATCGAGCTGAAACTTGGCACTTACTCTTGTTGCCGATAACAATATTTTCTATCAAATTTTCAGCCCTAACCACCTAAAAATCAGTTTTCCTTCTTTTGTATGGTAAGATAAAATGAAATTCCCGATAATAACGCTAAATGACATTCTTTAAAAAAAAATTATCACTGATGCGTTTGCTGCGTAAAATTTTCTTTTGTATTTCGAAAACTGTTGGTGAAATAAGTTTGCTGTGTAAAAATCGGGTGGGAATCAGAATATAAATATGTTTCAGGGGCGTGAACAAATGTGCAATTACGTGTTGTTGATTTGTTAATTTTTTTTTTTTTTTTTTGGGGGGGGGGGGGAGTGGTGGCGCACTAATTGGGATCCTCATAAAGTGCGTTACTTGTATACATGTTTTGCCAAGTCTTTAGCCATACAACCCTACCCCCATTGCTCCATATTAACTTTTATAAAGGATTTATACGAAAAACTTTGTTTTTATGGGTTGTTTAATTTCAAGCTGATTACTGTTTAAATGCACCAATTTTTTGTTTATTTTTTTTAAAATTTGATAAAAACTCATTTTGGTGTTATAGATGTTAACAATTATAAGTCAAACTGATATAAAGTGCTATTAAGCAAGATGGAATTTTTGATGCATTGTGTAGTGAAATATATAAATTATTGGGAAAATAAGTGTCATGGTGAGAAATAACATGTATTTTTTAAAAAAAGTTTTTCGGCTGCACCTATTGGTACACGGGTACCAGAATTGAGAGGTTGGGATTCAAAAACGATTTAAAATATTTTTGTTGGGTTTGTAAGACAAAATTTAGTATCAAATGAAAGATAATTGAATGTACTATATGTTTGTAAACTTAATTCTTCATTTAAACTAAAATAAACTACCACAAATGACATCCGAATAGCACTAGTCAAAATGGACCCGGACACGCAGCGCCCCCTTTCGGACCCGGGGCACATTAGACTCGCCAGGGAAGGCGATCGGGGCGAACACACGTTTCCAGCAATTTCAACTGTGCGTTGACAGTTTTTGATTTCTATAAATTCATCAACGTTGTCATTGGAACCAGACGCTGTAGCCACCGTAGACTATGAAGAGCTCACTGAGGTGTTGGCGACCAAGAAAGCAAGGAAGCGGGGTTTCAGCTAAAACCACTTTGCGCTTTTTACTTGTTATCATTTTAACTTGAATTTTTTTTTATTTGCCTGGGGGATAACAATCCTGTCGGACATCAATACAATATACACCTATTCGTGTGTTTCAATACAATGTACAGGTATTCGTCTGCTTCAAAACATATTTCACCATTCCTTAGGGGGCGTCCATTAATTATGTCAACAAAATAGGGGGGAGGGGAAATGTTTGACAATTGTTGACCGGGGGGGGGGGGGTGTTAGATAATTTGACGTCCGCAATCATGTTTTCTCTATTCAAATTTTAAGATTAAAAATTGACTGGTTATTACATTATTTTAAACATGTCTAAGTGTAAAAGATTGTAAATAGTCATATAATTTTTAGGCTTTTAACCATACTAGATTTATTTAATGTGTGCCTGTCTGTGCACTGCAGATGGCTGGTCAGAATGTTAGAACACTTTGTTAGTGCAACAGAAGTCAAAATTTGGCCTCTTTTCACCCGTAGATTCTGTTTGTCGCAAATGACTAGGGCGATAGGTTTGCAATCATGTTGCAGGTATGGAACAAGGACAAGGTTCAAGTGTCATGCACAGTCAAGATAAATGATATTGATAGTGTAGGGATACGAAATTTTGAGAATTAAGGGAAAGTAAAGTGAGTAACAATAATAACATCGCTGTTTGAACGGATTTGCAAAATCTGTAACATCTATTTTGTATCACTATAATCTTGTTGAACACGCATGTTCAACAGCACTGACAATGCCCTCTTCAGCACAAGAAATTTGCACCTGCCCCTCAACAAACAAAAAAGATTCGACCAAAATGAGTAGCTGCAAGGAGATAGAGAGAGCTTATGGCAATGATTGCTCACATCGACAATGCTTCTATTTTTAGTGCTGAATTGTTAGATGAGGATGATGTTGACTTGTCTGGTATATCAGTTACGCAAGATAAAAATAATAAATCAGCTGCTACAGACTATGCCCACCAGGGGCGTCATTTCAGGGTTTTTAATCAGTGGGGGAGGAGGGGGCAAAACCAAAACTTGGTCGGCTTGTTAAGTTGTTTATTACTGGAGGCGCCACAGTACATAGCAATTTAAATAAAACCTGCAAATTCAGGGGGGGGGGGAATGCTGTCCACATGATGTCCCTGACGCCCCTTGTTACGATAGGGCTACACCTGGCTACTCCATGGGAAGATGATAGCAGCTAGAAAATATACTATAATTGTCAGCTTTACTGGCAATAATCATATTTATACCCCAAAAAAATAATATTTAGTCTATAACAACCTTTTAATAGATTATGCATTATAAAATTTTAGTGTAGTAAATTTTAAACTAGTTGATGAACAAGCTTAAGATGTAATAAAATGTTGTTCCTGCATTTGTGTGCCATTAAAATAGATCAACACTAAGTAAAACGTTTTTATAAATTTACTAGCGAGTACCCGGCATGCGTTGCAATGCCACTCATCGAAATAAAGTGTCCGTGTTTTAATATTTTTTTTGTAAGTTCTTCTAATAAACACCTTTTTTTAAGCGTCTGATGCGTATTCGAATTAATTAGAAGGTTTTAAGAAGTGTCAGCAGACCACACGCAGCTGTCCGTGTGGGAAGCATGGATTTTCCAAATTTAGTCCCAAAACTTATAGCGATTGATACCCCCATGCAATAGCTATGTTTGAAATTATATTTATATGGCTCATTTATTACATAAAACAAATTTAGGGCCCCCGGCCCCAAAAGGAATAATGTGAAATATTTGTACTAAATCAGAAACATATTTATTAAGTCACATATACAAAATGAAATGTCACAGTTTATATTTAATGTAATTCCACCCACTTATGCAACAGCTCTGCTTGACGTTATATTTACATAGCTCATATAAGAAAAAAAAAGATTTTAAGGCCCCCGACCCAAAGCGGAATATTGTAAAATATGTGCACTTCTTTAGAAACCCAATGCGGGCCTGCACACAACAACTCACTGAAAGTTTATCGCATTCAGATGAATAGTATAGGAACTCATACGGAAATTATATTTAAATAGCTCATATTAGAAAGAAAAACTACTATAGGGCCCCGGTCCAAAACTGGTAATTCTTTGTAAAATGAATGGGTTTTGATATTCATGGATATACTTTTGTAAATGTACTTACGTTGTGTTAACGTCATTGATTTTCTTAATTCGTAAAATGAGAATATAGCATCTATTTTTCACAACAGTAATATCATTGGATTTAAAGATATAAAATTGTATACACCCTATTTCCTAACCCCCATATATATATGTACCTAAGAAGGCAAATTATTTGTCAAATTCATTTTGAGACGTATAGTGTGCTGCCATGGGCAAATTAGACTATTGAATTGCAACTTCCCCCTCCCCCAAACAGAATTTTAAAGAAATCAATAAAATCATCCACGGGATTGTAATCCAATTACGCAAAAACAATTTTTTTGCATTTCAAATGCTTTGTTCTTATTTAAATGAGTGATAAGTGCATTAGTGGATGCTATTTGGATATGTAGTTTCGCTGCACTGATTGCATTAAACGGCATTTTCGTATTAAAAGTATATTTAAAGGTTAGGGTTTTTTTTTTTTTTTATTAATTTATAAATTTCATAAATGTATATTTTTGGAAAGAATAAAAGTAAAAATTTATTAAACGTTAAAAATAAAAAGCAAAAATTGTATTTCATTTTTTAAATTGTAGCAATTTAAAAAGCAATCTATTATATTTATTAATTTTACTTTTAGGAAGGGGGAAATACATTATCAATTTTATTAGGCGTGGTTATTAAATCAGATAAATTTTTGCATTGAATAAATAGACAATTTGAGTTCTGACGTCATTTGCGTTATTATTTAGAACAAATTAGTTTTACTTTTATTACACAATATTTGGAACGTACTTAAAAAATGCACTAAAATCAACAGATGTTTTGGTTTCCCCGATAAATGTGATTACAGTGTTATTCTTTGATTATAATTTGTTTTACTAATTTTCATAACTTTCAACCACATATAAAATGTTTATAATAGTTCCTTAGTTGTTACTCCAGATTTATTTGTAATTTATATTATTAATACTTAAAATTTTATTAAAATTAAAGCGAATATACAATATATTTTTTGCATTACCATTGATTCGAGTTCCTTAAAATAATAGAAGAAAACTATGATTGTTTTAAAAAATGGGAACTTATTTAAATCGTATCGGTTCTTTGTGAGTTACGGTCAGCATAGATCATTCTTATATAATAGATGTATTACTACATCATTGATATTCAAAATCACAACACATTTACAAAGCTATATCCGATTCTAAAATACGTCACAAAATTCAAGCTTATTTATAAAAACATCAAAAATACTCTCTACACTAAACATGCAAAAACGTGTTTTCTCTGCTCTTGCTACAAATTGATGTCTGTTGGCATTTGTTCAAGGGCGGTTGAGTTGATAGCTCTGTTTGAAATTATTTTGATAAAGTTTGTTAAAGAAAACAAAACGAATTTAAGGACATCGGCTCATGCGAAATATTGTAAAATGTTGTTCTAATTTAGAAACATTTGCGGGAGCGCACATATCAATTCACCAAAGTTTTTATCGCAATCGGATGAATAGTATATGAATGCATACGATAATTATGTAGATAATAAATGGTGGAAAACGAATTAAGGCCCCCGGCCACAAACGGAATAGTGTAGAATTGTTGTATTACTTCAGAAATTAAAAAAAAGAGAAACATATTACTGAAGTTGTATCGCATTCAGATAAATGGTATATGAGTGCATACAGATATTATTTTTTACAAAGCTCATATAAGAAAAATAACGATTTTGGGGCCAACGGCCAAAAACGGATTATTTTAAAAGTGTTGTAACTACTTCAGAAACCTAATTAATATGTGACACACACAATTTAATGTCGCTATTTGTATTTGATTAAAAATCTATCCATCCACACATTAGCTCTGTTTGAAATTTTATTTGTATAGCTCATATAGGAAAAATAGAACATAGGGCCCCTGGCTCAAAACATAATATTTTAAACGGTTGTAATAATTTGAAAAGCTTTGCGGACGTGGGTAAAACATTTTACTAAAGTTTTATCGCATTCAGATAAATGATATAGGAGCGCATACAGAAATTAGTTTGTACAAAGCTCATATAAGAAAAAAAAAGAATTTGGAACAACGGCTGAAAACGGAATATTTTAAAAGTATTATAATTACTCATTAACATGGGCGACCTTATAGAAAACCTTTCAACAAAGTTTTGTTGCAATCGCATCAATGGTGTAGGAGCGCATACGGTTTGAAATTATATTTATATAGCTCATATTGGAAAAATAGAACATGGGGCCCTTGGCTCAAAACGGAATATTTTAAAACGGTTCTAATAATTTAGAAACCTTTGTGGGCATGCTCGCAACATCTCGTCAAAGTTTTAGCGTATTCGAATAAATGGTGTAGGAGCGCAGACGAAATCTATTGTTTACAAAGCTCATATAAAAAAAAAACACGATTTTGGGGCCAACGGCCAAAACGAAATATTTTAAAAGTGTTATAATGACCCAGTAAAATGCGCGAGCTTATGAAATACAACTGTCCAATGTTTTGTCGCAATCGCATGAATGGCGTAGGAGCGCATACGGTTTAAAATTATATTTATATAGCTCATATAAGAAAAAACGAACACGGGGCCCCTGGCTCAAAACGGAATATTTTAAAACGGTTATAATTATTTCCAAACCTTTGTGGGCGTGCTTGCAACATTTTACCAAAGATTGAGCGCATTCAGACGAATGGTGTAGGAGCGCAGACGGAAATATTTTTTACAAAGCTCGTATAAGAAAAAAAAACGAATGAAGGGCCAACGGCCGAAAACGAAATAATTGAAAAGTTTTTTAATGACGCAGTTAAATGCCCAGGTAGGCGGTCAACAAATCACCAAGGGTTTGTTGCAATCGCATGAATGGTGTGGGAGCGCATATGAGACAAACAGACATACATACATACATACATACAGACATACATTCATTTTTATATATATAGACTAGTGAGTACTCGGCATGCTTTGCAATGCCACTCATCGAAATAAAGTGTCCGTGTTTTAATAATTTTTTTGTAAGTTCTTCTAATAAACACTTTTTTTAACCGTCTGGTGCTTATTCGAATTAATTAGAAGGTTTTAAGGGTAGGGATCATGATTACAAGTTGCCGTTAAGGGATATGAGGCGATAGGCTGTGGTGGAAGCCTATGGCCGGTGATTCTAAATATGCAGCCCTGAGAAAGCTGCTCCTAGGCAACCGTTTCGTCCCAGTTACTTCGCGAATTAGTTGCGAGGTGGAAACCCACTGTAGAATCCCTCTTAGAGGGCGTCCGATGCTTCCCCGGGACGGGTGGGGGGAGATATTAGGACGTTAATTTACCGTCCCGGCCCCTAGGAAAGTGGACTGCGGACGTTTTAAGAGCAGCCTCTTCGGTCGACCAGATGTCTCCGGGCGGGGAGGGTCTCTGGCGGCAAACCCGATCGAGCGGTTGCGGGTGGGGACGCTCCACGCCCGGGGAGGTATCTGGCGCTCCCCCGCACTGCCCGACGTCGGGGAAACACGGCGCCTGGCAGGTGTGGGGGTGCCAGGGAGGGCATAAGGAGCGCGAGCTCGACGACCCGCTGACGCCATTTCCTAATGATATATTTCAGAAGGTTTTAAGAAGTGTCAGCAGACCACACGCAGCTGTCAATGTGGGAAGCATGGATTTTCCAAATTTAGTCCTAAAACTTATAGCGATTGATCCCCCCATGCAATAGCTATGTTTGAAATTATATTTATATGGCCCATTTATTACATATAAACAAATTTTGGGCCCCCGGCCCTAAAAGTAATATTGTGAAATATTTTTACTAAATCAGAAACATATTTATTAAGTCACATATACAAAATGAAATGTCACAGTTTATATTTAATGTAATTCCACCCACTTATGCAATAGCTCTGCTTGACGTTATATTTACATAGCTCATATAAGAAAAAAAAAGAATTTAAGGCCCCCGGCCCAAAGCAGAATATTGTAAAATATTTGCACTTCTTTAGAAACCTAATGCGGGCCTGCACACAACAACTCACTGAAAGTTTATCGCATTCAAATGAATAGTATAGGAACTCATACAGAAATTTTATTTAAATAGCTCATATTAGAAAGAAAAACTACTATAGGGCCCCCGGTCCAAAACTGGTAATTCTTTGTAAAATGAATGGGTTTTGATATTAATGGATATACTTTTGTAAATGTACTTACGTTGTGTTAACGTCATTGATTTTCTTAATTCGTAAAATGAGAATATAGCATCTATTTTTCACAACAGTAATATCATTGGATTTAAAGATATACAATTGTACACACCCTATTTCCTAACCCCCATATATATGTACCTAAGAAGGAAAAGTATTTGTCAAATTCATTTTGAGGCGTATAGTGTGCTGCCATGTGCAAATTAAACTATTGAATTACAACTTCCGCCTCCCCCAAACAGAGTTTTAAAGAAATTAATAAAATCATCCACGGGATTGTAATCCAATTACGCAAAAACAATTTTTTTGCACATCAAATGCTTTGTTCTTATTTAAATGAGTGATAAGTGCATTAGTGGATGTTATTTGGATATGTAGTTTCGCTGCACTGATTGCATTAAACGGCATTTTCGTATTAAAAGTATATTTAAAGGTTAGGTTTTTTTTTGTTTTTTTAAAATAATTTATAAATTTCATAAATGTATATTTTTGGAAAGAATAAAAGTAAAAATTTATTTAACGTTAAAAATAAAAAGCAAAAATTGTATTTCATTTTTTAAATTGTAGCAATTTAAAAAGCAATCTATTATATTTATTAATTTTACTTTTAGGAAGGGGGAAATACATTATCAATTTTATTAGGCGTGGTTATTAAATCAGATAAATTTTGCATTTAATAAATAGACAATTTGAGTTCTGACGTCATTTGCCTTATTATTTAGAACAAATTAGTTTTACTTTTATTACGCAATATTTGGAACGTACTTTAAAAATTCACTAAAATCAACAGATGTTTTGGTTTCCCCGATAAATGTGATTACAGTGTAATTCTTTGATCATAATTTGTTTTATTAATTTTCATAACTTTCAACCACATATAAAATGTTTAAAATATTTCCTTAGTTGTTACTCCAAATTTATTTGTAATTTATATTATTAATACTTAAAATTTTATTAAAATTAAAGCGAATATACAATATATTTTTCGCATTACCATTGATTCGAGTTCCTTAAAATAATAGAAGAAAACTATGATTGTTTTAAAAAATGGGAATGTATTTAAATCGTATCGGTTCCTTGGAGTTACGGTCAGCATAGATCATTCTTATATAATAGATGTATTACTACATCATTGATATTCAAAATCACAACACATTTACAAAGCTATATCCGATTCTAAAATACGTCACAAAATTCAAGCTTATTTATAAAAAAAAAAAAAACTCTCTACACTAAACATGTAAAACGTGTTTTCTCTGCTCTTGCTACAAATTGATGTCTGTTGGCATTTGTTCAAGGGAGGTTGAGTTGATAGCTCTGTTTGAAATTATTTTGATAAAGTTTGTTAAAGAAAACAAAACGAATTTAAGGACATCGTCCCATGCGAAATATTGTAAAATGTTGTTCTAATTTAGAAACATTTGCGGGAGCCCACATATCAATTCACAAACGTTTTTATCGCAATCGTATGAATAGTATAGGAATGCATACGATAATTATATAGATAATATAAGGGTGGAAAACGAATTAAGTCCCCCGGCCACAAACGGAATATTGTAGAATTGTTGCATTACTTCAGAAACCGACTTATTATAGCACACAATTAAAAAAAGAGAAACATATTACTGAAGTTGTATCGCATTCAGATAAATGGTATAGGAGCGCATACAGATATTATCTTTTACAAAGCTCATATTAGAAAAATAACGATTTTGGGGTCATCTGCCAAAAACGGATTATTTTAAAAGTGTTGTAACTACTTCAGAAACCTAATTATTATGTCACACACACAATTTAATGTAGCTATTTGTATTTGATTAAAAATCTATCCATCCACACATTAGCTCTGTTTGAAATTGTATTTGTATAGCTCATATAGGAAAAATAGAACATAGGGCCCCTGGCTCAAAACATAATATTTTAAACGGCTGTAATAATTTGAAAAGCTTTGCGAACTTGGGTAAAACATTTTACTAAAGTTTTATCGCATTCAAATAAATGATATAGGAGCGCATACAGAAATTAGTTTGTACAAAGCTCATATAAGAAAAAAAAAGAATTTTGGACCAACGGCTGAAAACGGAATATTTTAAAAGTATTGTAATTACTCATTTACATGCACGACCTTATGGAAAACCTTTCAACAAAGTTTTGTTGCAATCGCATGAATGGTGTAAGAGCGCATACGGTTTGAAATGATATTTATATAGCTCATATTGGAAAAATAGAACATGGGGCCCCTGGCTCAAAACAGAATATTTTAAACGGTTGTAATAATTGGAAAAGCTTTGCGGGCGTGGGAGAAACATCTAACTAAAGTTTTATCGCATTCAGATGAATGGTATAGGAGCGCATACCGAAATTATTTTGTACAAAGCTCATATAAGAAAAAAAAAGAATTTGTGGCCAACAGCTGAAAACGGAATATTTTAAAAGTATTGTAATTACTCATTAACATGCGCGACTTTATGAACAACCTTTCAAAAAAGTTTTGTTGCAATCACATGAATGGTGTAGGAGCGCATACGGTTTGAAATTATATTTATATAGCTCCTATAAGAAAAAACGAACATGGGGCCCCTGGCTCAAAACGGAATATTTTAAAACGGTCGTAATAATTTAAAAACCTTTGTGGGTATGCTCGCAACATCTCGTCAAAGTTTTAGCGTATTCGAATAAATGGTGTAGGGGCGCAGACGAAATCTATTGTTTACAAAGCTTATATAAGAAAAAAAACGATTTTGGGGCCAACGGCCAAAACGAAATATTTTAAAAGTGTTATAATGACCCAGTAAAATGCGCGAGCTTATGGAATACAACTCTCCAATGTTTTGTCGCAATCGCATGAATGGTGTAGGAGCGCATACGGTTTGAAACTATATTTATATAGCTCATATAAGAAAAAACGAACATGGGGCCCCTGGCTCAAAACGGAATATTTTAAAACGGTTATAATTATTTCCGAACCTTTGTGGGCGTGCTTGCAACATTTTACCAAAGATTTAGCGCATTCAGACGAATGGTGTAGGAGCGCAGACGGAAATATTTTTTACAAAGCTCGTATAAGAAAAAAAACGATTGAAGGGCCAACGGCCGAAAACGAAATATTTAAAAAGTTTTTTAATGAAGCAGTTAAATGTCCAGGCAGGTGGCCAACAACTCATTAAAGTTTTGTTGCAATCGCATGAATGGTGTGGGAGCGCATATGAGACAAACAGACATACATACATACATACATACAGACATACATTCATTTTTATATATATATAGATAGATGTATATATATATTTCTTTGGATGGGGGGGGTTGAAAAATGTTGACATAACTAATGGGGGTGGGTGATGGTCATTGAAAGTTTGACAGTTGTTGACAAGGGCGGGGAGGGGGTCAAAAGTTGCGTAAAATTGTTGACCTAATTAATGGACGACCCCATTAAATGGAGATAGTGGATCCAGGTGGAGAATTCACAAATGCCATCACGTGTTTATGTCCTCGATGTTCATGAGTAGGGTTGCAACTGCCCGGGTAATCAGTCGGGTAGTTGAACAATTAATTAGAATTTGGTTATTTTAAACCCTTTATTGCCATTAGCGCCCCGGGCGTCTCCTCCCTGATTCCCACAAGTAGCCTACTACGCCGGGGTTGCGCCGGGTCAGATCAAGTTACGTACGATGCTCATTCTTAACTATACCAAACACTCCTCGGCTTAAATGTCTGGCTGTTCAGGCCAGAATGACATGTTGTTATGACATGTTGTTATGACATGTTGTTATGACATGTTGTTATGACATGTTGCTATGACATGTTGTTATGACATGTTGTTATGACATGTTGTTATGACATGTTGTTATGACATGTTGTTATGACATGTTGTTATGACATGTTGTTATGACATGTTGTTATGACATGTTGCTATGACATGTTGTTATGACATGTTGTTATGACATGTTGTTATGACATGTTGTTATGACATGTTGCTATGACATGTTGCTATGACATGTTGTTATGATATGTTGCTATGACATGTTGCTATGACATGTTGCTATGACATGTTGCTATGACATGTTGCTATGACATGTTGCTATGACATGTTGTTATGACATGTTGTTATGACATGTTGTTATGACATGTTGTTATGACATGTTGTTATGACATGTTGTTATGACATGTTGTTATGACATGTTGTTATGACATGTTGTTATGACATGTTGTTATGACATGTTGTTATGACATGTTGTTATGACATGTTGTTATGACATGTTGTTATGACATGTTGTTATGACATGTTGTTATGACATTTTGTTATGACATGTTGTTATGACTTGTTGTTATTTAATTATTTTTTTAAAAAAATAATTTAAATCCGTGTTGATCCGTATTTCGTTAAAATTTACGAGGGTTCAAAGGTCAGCTTGCCTTTAAAAGTTCACAGTTCACGCGACAAAATGCTTAGTTTCCGCAAACGGTGACAACTATCAAGGCATGTCTCGCCATAGCTGGGAAGATCTCGGCCATCACAACACACCTCGAACAGTGACAGCTCTCAAGGCATTTCTCTCCATAGCTGGGAAGATCTTGGCCATCACAACACACCTCGAACAGTGACAGCTATCAAGGCATTTCTCTCCATAGCTGGGAAGATATTTGCCATTACAACACACCTCGAACAGTGACTATTTTCTGAAATCTGCTATGGATTCCCTTCAGATCGGGGCACCGCTGATATATTTGCTGCACGCACGCTATAGGACACGTGTCTGGAGCAACACATAGCCTTGATCATCTTCACAAACGACCTATGGAATCTTATTTTTTTTATATCACACGGTGTCATTACATAGCGTAGGTCCTTTATGGTATAGATCATTCTGCATTGTGTCTTTTCGAAATTAGTTTTTGATAATAATGAGGTTATTAAAAACCGAGGTGAGGTGGGTAATTCGGCTCAGGATTAATCAGCCGTTAAGAGAAAAAAATATATTTAAAAATCGTAAACTTAAAGAGTAAAAAAAAATCCCTTTATGACGTGTCCAATTGTGTTTAGTAGACCCTGTATGGATATGGTGTGTCTTAAATCCTATCATCCGGGTCATGAAACGTCAACGCCCCTGCAAAACTCAAATTGCCACAGGCCACGCACCCTCTTGGCGCCGGCCCTGCTTACAAATACAGACAATTAATTTTCTTAATTAAAAAAAACCGCACGTGATCATCATATTTGAAAAAGTTTGACCTTAACAAACAACGGGTTAAACATTTTTCTTGTTTCAAATGAGATCCTCAATATTAAGTTGCTGAAGTTTTTGTTTGTTTGAAAATCCAGTTAGTAGACATACCATTTTTACTCTATATAAAGCTGTAATCAAACATATTTTTTTAACCTGACGTTTGATAACGATTGACCAAAAAATGAGTCACAATACCATTAGCAATATATGTTTTCTTGTTTTTCTCTCACTGCACAATTGCCCGATATGAGTCACAATACCATTAGCAATATATGTTTTCTTGTTTTTCTCTCACTGCACAAATGCCCGATATGAGTCACAATACCATTAGCAATATATGTTTTCTTGTTTTTCTCTCACTGCACAGATGCCCTATATGAGTCACAATACCATTAGCAATATATGTTTTCTTGTTTTTCTCTCACTGCACAGATTCCCGATATGAGTCACAATACCATTATCAATATATGTTTTCTTGATTTTCTCTCACTGCACAGATGCCCGATATGAGTCACAATACCATTAGCAATATATGTTTTCTTGTTTTTCTCTCACTGCACAGATGCCCGTTAATAGCAGACTGCGTGAACCAACAATGTCAGACTGACAGACTCACTTGCCAGGAGGAGGCGGCTGTATGTGACAGCATCAACGCTAAATGCATCGCAACCTGTCAAGAAAATAATCCTGTTCATGCGAAGAAATAAAAATTGAAATAAATAATGATTGAGCTTATGATGAGTAAGTTTGCGGAGGAAGTCGTTAAAAGCATCGGATTCGTATTTATAAATATTCAGTTAAAAGAAAAAAAAATGTATTTTTATTTTTGGGGAAACAGAAGCTGGTTGTAAGCAACTGACCACACTAAGATTTTTAACATATTTTTGTGATTTTTAAACAGTTCGTAGTCTTTATTCTCTCCTCGGGTTCATCGCTTTCAATGGATTTATTGGGTCTGGGAAATGGGAATTATATGCATGTACAAATGTATAATTAGAGTATAACAAGTACCTGACGCTCTTGGGTGAAGGCACCATGGCGTGGGCGCGGACATTGGGTGGATATACACTGTACATGCAATGACCGCACTTTCATAAGATATGTATCTTTTTTTTTTTGATTCAATGACATCCTCATGTAATGTCAATAAAACATTTGTGTCTTTTATCTTGAGTCATTTTAAAAACTGAACTTGTAAAAAAATTAAATCCAAGCTAAAGTTTCAATTTTTTTTATGGGCGTCTAATAATTATTTATCGTCACATTTGACCAACACGACTTGGTAGCTGAAATATTTGATATTATGGGACCATTTTCTTGTGTCTTAGGTTTTCGAAAACCAGGTGTCTATGACGAAAATATAGACAGGTAAACCTTACATGATATGCCAATCAAGTAGCAATGAATTTAATGACAAGATGTGATCTAGACAGTCTTGAGACCCACTTAAATGATCCCGTATGATAAACATAGTTAAGCTCAACAGTCTTTCAAAATATCAACATCTATGAGATATATATGATGTATTAATTGATCATTAAAACATACAGATATTCCAATAAAATTTATTAAAATACACAGCTAAAAAATTTAAACTAGGCTATTCTTTCATTACAATAAAAAAAAGTAATAAATGTATTAAAATGTGCTGCTTCCAACGTTTACTTGTGGTTTCTTATTGTATATTAAAATTGAATAAGATGGATTTGACAGCCGAAACAAAGCTTGCTGTATAAACTGAAAGCTGTGCAAAGACTAAGACACACCAATAAAAGGGAACAATGCTGAGAACATATTTTAAGATATAAAGGCAAAACGCATATGAGCTTTTATTTAAATATCCGATATAGAAAAGAAAATCTATAGAAAATATGGACGAAAAGTTCAATCAATATAGAAAATAATTGATTGATATAATATTCACGACGGTATGGTTATCTGAATTCGACTTTTGAATTGTGTTTGATAGTGAGTCACATAGTTAGAATTGTGTTTGATAGTGAGTCACATGGTTAGAATTGTGTTTGATAGTGAGTCACATGGTTAGAATTGTGATTGATAGTGAGTCACATGGTTAGAATTGTGATTGATAGTAAGTCACATAGTTAGAATTGTGATTGATAGTGAGTCACATAGTTAGAATTGTGATTGATACTGACTCACATAGTTAGAATTGTGTTTGATAGTGAGTCACATGGTTAGAATTGTGATTGATAGTGAGTCACATGGTTAGAATTGTGTTTGATAGTGAGTCACATGGTTAGAATTGTGTTTGATAGTGAGTCACATGGTTAGAATTGTGTTTGATAGTGAGTCACATGGTTAGAATTGTGCTTTTATAGTGAGTCACATGGTTAGAATTGTGATTGATAGTGAGTCACATGGTTAGAATTGTGATTGATAGTGAGTCACATGGTTAGAATTGTGATTGATAGTGAGTCACATGGTTAGAATTGTGATTGATAGTGAGTCACATGGTTAGAATTGTGATTGATAGTGTGTCACACGGTTAGAATTGTGCTTGATAGTGAGTCACATGGTTAGAATTGTGATTTAAAAAACACCGGTGGTAGGTAAAATAATGGATGAAGGTCTGCCTGAGTGAATATTTGACATGGATTATAAAACACAAAAGGATTATGTTGTGAATCGATTCAGACCAAACATCCAGGTGATCATGGGCCTGCTGTAAACGTCATTCAGGGTAAATCGTTTTGTAGGCCAGTTGTTCCTAATCCGTTGATAGCAAGCGTTGCAAAGAACATGTACATTGCTTAACATATACCCCCCCCCCCCCAACTAAACATGCGCACAAAAGAAAGCATCCTTCTGGTTTTAAAAAAGAAAGACTTATCCTACTTTCTTTGCTGAGTTCATTTTAAAATATGTTTCATTTGACCTTTCATAAGTGATGAATAGTTGCTTTGGGTTTACTCGTTTTAAAGGGCAGCCTTTTTTAGAATGTTTTTTTAAAAAAATCAATATAGTGTGGAAGAGACAGACACACTATGATGGGGGAGAGACAGGCATATTTTGGTGGTGGGGGGGGAGACAAGCACAATTTGGTGGGGGGAGGGAGACGGACACAATTTGGCGTGGGGGAGAGATGGACACACTTTTCGTTTTCATACTTGAATGTGCGCTCTAAGAACTGTCTTTACTCTTTTTGTCCAAATCTTAGTTTACAAGTATTTAACGCAAATTTATTACAGTCTTATATTACTTACTGTAAATTCTATTACATTACATTAATCTTCTTTTATGAAGCGGGTGGGCTGTTCTGCCTGTGGCTCGAAGTACAAGATGTCTCAAAATCACACGTCTACAAAGTCGTACAAAAACGTAGTCTTAATCTCATGTACACGCACGTCTGGGGACACAAGCTTAGAGATTGACAGGCTTGACACAATTTAGCTTAAAATCTATGGTACTTTACACCAAACAAGTTCTCACAATGTGTACGGTACTAACATAAACAGGACACTATAATCAGACTTTTGAAAAAAAACTGTGATTGAAATCGGGACAGAATATCAAAGGTTCCCGGGACGCCATACAGGGTCCTTAAACCGGGACGTTTAAGATAAAAACGGGACAATTCCTGCCAAACGTATGACTGCTAAACTCCAACCAGACAGTCAGGGACGTCATTTGAGTAGTGCATGGTGGGCATTTCCCCCCCCCCCCCGCCCCTTGAATTTGCAGGTTTTATTTAATTTTGTAAATTGCTATGTACTGTGGCGCCTCCAGTAATAAACAGCTTAACAAGCCGACCAAGCTTTGGTTTTGCCCCCCCTCCCCGAAGAAAACAGAAACGACGCCCCTGCAGACAATCCTGATTTGAATCAACCGTTGTCCTCGCGACCGATTTTTTTGACATTCGATTGAATAAATTATCTCAAACCACTGTGTAGGTTTTGAATAAGGTTTGTCATTTCTAAGACCGGAAGACGCCATAACGCATTACGTAATATAACTATATGTAGACAATGTTTTCGTAAATCAATGCTTCTAACAATGTGTTTCCGCATATATATTAGCCGCAACAATTTGTTTTTAAAGTCTTTCGTAAAATAAAGTTGTAAACACGTTTTCGCCTAGGGTAAGAACCACTGTGCTGGCTCACATTAACGTAGAAGTACCGAACTGCTGTTAAGAGATTGGCCAAACGGAATAACATAATGTTCCATTAACATCTAAATGAGATTGGCCAGACTGCACGCCTGGCTGTTCTGTTAAGTTAATAGATTAATAGAATTCTTTCTGGTCATATTTTTTTAATTCGAGTGACAGCTGCTTTTACGATTGGCCCAGGATATGATCTATGTCGGAAATAAATACAATATTTCCGATGTCCTCTCCCTAAAATTCTCATCATTGCTCAAACGTCTTCTTTGTTTAAATTATTGAGAAAAAGAGATGGAATGTTTATCAGACTATATAAGCACATTAAAATTAACCATCACACGTTGAAAATTTGGGAGCAATCTATCCACCTAATCACGCATGTAAATATGTTAATGATTTTTTGTGATAACAATGTTAATTCTTCATGTGAATTTATACTTAAAAGACATTGTTCCAAATGTTTGTGAAACAATTGCATTACGCATACATTTTTAAATACTCCTCGAAATCCGCATTTTAATCCTGCTAATCTACAGCTTCATTGATTGATATACTTGAAAGATTATTTTGTTTGGTTTAACAATCAAACTGTGCTCACGAAGTGGTGTATAAGTTTGAGACGTGCAGAGATTAGGCTAGCTCAACGTTTCTCAAACCTTTTAGTACTTTGACCCATGTATAGCATCTGTCAAGCTGTGGCTATCTCTAACTACGATAAGAAATTGAACTTAAAGGAAAGGGTGTTGTTAACGGGGGTGGATATTATCTCCATGTATTAATAATTTTACCAATGGTTCGATCGTCGAGATCGCTCAAGACCGTTTTAATCATAGGGTTCATTTTGGGGCGGAATCTGTCCTTTTTGCGCGCTGGCGGCTGACGAGACCGATTTCGGCACGAAATGTTCTTATGCAGGATTTGCAGAAATGGACGGGACATCTCCAGGTGCTGAGTGGATCATGGCTATTCTGTTTTTTTTGTTTGTTTTGTGCTCTGCTGCAGCTCTTCTGTTGGCTTTATCTTGTATGGAGACTTTATAGAAGGATGAACGCCATGAAGCGCGTTCCTTTGCCGATTGTTCCCCATTGCCCGGATTTTTATTTCGAACGCTTTAGGTGAGGCATTTATTTTGTCTTTCAAACGTTTCTCGTGTCAAACCCGGCTTCAATTCTTTATCTCGCCATAAAATATGAATCTTTTTTTTTTGGCGTGTTTTAATTGTAGATGGGGTTGAGAACCATTGGGCTAACAGTTGCCAATTGAAATTCAATACTTGCCCACTAATCCTCTCTTTGTATAAGAATAAATGAATAGCTTAATACGACATAGTTTAGCAACACGTTGAGCTATTCACACTTTGTTGAGTTTGGAGTCTGGACCAATCATAAGAATTTATCGCTCTCAAGATTGGTAGGATTCAGTAGGAATGTGACAATTTCAAACTCGAGCTCTGCCTTGACGTCATCTAAATGAGTCGGATCTGTTTACTCGGAGCAAGACTCGCAGTTGTCAACAAAACTGCAGTATTTTCAGTCCAATAAGTGGACAGTGGACCTTCAGCCGCACGGCTTGTCATATTGACCATTTTGTTTACCCCGGGCTTACAGTGGTGACAGATTTTATAGGATTCCTCCGTGTGTCTTATCGCGCGTTAATCAGCGTTACTGATGATTGTGTACAGCAAAGCAAATATAAGAACATAATATTAAGTCTCTGCTAATACATTTTAGTTCAAGAGTTTTGGTGCGCATGACGACAATCTTCACGTGTAGAACTCTTCCATGTCAGTCAATAACACACACCACGGACCTTAACGATTGATCTAAGCTGCACCACTGGACACACATTTACTGAATTTCAGTTGCACCAATGGACACACATTTAATGAATTCAAATCCACGCTCCACACATTGGTATATCTCATCACGGTCCACATATTGGTATATCTCATCACGCCCCACATATTGGTATATCTCATCACGCTCCACATATTGGTATATATCTCATCACGCCCCATATATTGGTATATCTTATCACGCTCCACATATTGGTATATATCTCACTCCGCTCCACATATTGGTATATGTCATCACGCCCCACATATTGGTATATCTCATCACGCTCCACATATTGGTATATCTCATCACGCCCCACATATTGGTATATCTCATCACGCCCCACAAATTGGTATATATCTCATCACGCTCTACATATTGGTATATCTCATCACGCCCCACATATTGGTATATCTCAGCACGCCTCATATATTGGTAAATCTCATCACGTTCCACATATTGGTATATCTAATCACGCCCCACATATTGGTTTATCTCATCACGCCCCACATATTGGTATATCTCATCACGCCTCACATATTGTATATCTCAGCACGCCTCATATATTGGTAAATCTCATTGTTATCTGTTCTCTACATTTTGTTGTTGTTGTTGTTGTTGTTTTTCCGCTGTTGAAGTCTTACAACCGAAACGTCCGTTTGTTTTGTGATCTTCTGTTTGTCCACTACTCTGTGAATTTTTCTGTTGCTTGATCCTGAATGCAGTCACACCTTTGCGAACTTCATGTAGCGTGATCCTGAATGCAGTCACACCTTTGCGAACTTCGTGTAGCGTGATCCTGGATGCAGTCAAACGCATGTTACACTAATGAGTTAAACTAATTATAAAAGGAATGAAGTCAGATAAAACTTCTACGGAGATTAATGGCGCAAACATTTATTGTTGTTGTACAATATTTGTTAAGCTTTAATTATGATTAGACAAGATACAAATTCATAAATAATTTTTATAAATTAAATTTACATTGTTGCGTACCGTTATATGGTTTTGCAAATTAAATCTTTTTTTTTTTTTGAGTAGGTCGTGACAAAGGACTGAAAACCAGTTTACAAGAAGAAAGAAAGGAAGGAAAAAAAAAGATAAAAAAGCCAGTTTTATTTACAATATTCAATTTAATTATTCTTTTCAATTTATACTTTAAAAATACAAAATCAAATATACAGAATAAAACCATTATTAATTTACATCACGGCAAGTGAAAAAGTAAAATCCTCGAAATGTACAATTATTTATATATATATATATATATATATATATATATATATATATATATATATATATATATATATATATATATACACACAAAGAGTTTGGTAAAGCTCCTTTAGTATATTAAGTATCGTGAGTCTCGTTATTTACAAAACTTTGAAATCTAGAAAACCTCTTCCAGGTCGAAAATCTGCCGGCCTGTTTATAGGGAAGGTGTTAAAACCTTCCAGAAAAGAAATTCTAGAAATTGCATCCCGCAAGCGCATTCTTTCTACTTTCCACTTAAACTACACTTGAACGTAAACAAACTTTTTCCAAACGCGGGAGGGGCGGTTAATGATAGAGTGCTAAACATTTAATCGGTGACGTCAAAATGAAAAAGGGGGTGTAAGGTTGCATGCCACGGCTCATGGTGAATAAAAACTAGGTCAACACCAGGCTATAACAACATAGTATGTGTATATCCTACGTATACTTAAAAAATCAAAGAAAAGAATATGAATGGGGAAAAGTCCCCGACTAAAACAAAGATCAAAAGGTACGAAAAGAAAGAAGGTGGAAGCACAATACAGAAACCAAACATAAAAAAGACATTGGATTTGTGTTAATTGTGAATTTAGGTTTATACGGTACAAAAGTTTTTTTGTTTAATGAAGATAAGCAGCTGTCTTGTGCCTTGATTGTCGGTGCATTAATACAGACCTAAGGAAAGTCATTAAAAGGTTTTTATGTAATTTAACAATTGGACCGAAATATCTTGTTGATGATCAAAGCGTCGAGCCAGATGTTTTCTTGCTAATGAAATTATTTCAATCTGTTTTTTGTAATATTCTCAAACGTTGTTTGGCCCTGTTGTAGATTCTTTCTTTAAAAAATCATATTTACGCTTCAATCCGTTATCATTAGGATTTAATTCCGATATTGCCTGATCTCTAAAAGAAGTCGGATATTATATTCTTTGGAAACGTCTGCAGATTTCCCGACATGTTAAATCAAACAGAATTGGTTCTGATCACAATGAAAAAATAATTAGATGTCTAGTCTTTGTTGTAGCTCCTACACTGTTTTTCAATTTTTCCTTTAAAAACAAATTCGGTCTCATTTCAATTTTTAAAAAAAATATTTAAAAAAACATAAACATTCCAACAACAAACCTTTAATTTGTAAGCAATTTGTAGGACACATCTTGCACCAGATTTTCGTCACCACATCACCAAATGAAATCAATCAAATGATTTCTTATTAGAGTTACTCAATTTATATTCTCATTTTTTTTATTGTTTGAAATATTAAACTTTACATTAATAATACTGAAATTATATTACCTTGATAGTACGCAGAGGCGTAACTGGGTTTTTGGCGCCCTTTGCTAATTTATTTTTTAAATAATAAAAATTTAAAAATTAGAGATTTAGCGGCGCCCTTTTGAACTGGCGCACACCGGCGCCCTTGGCAATTGCCCCAATGCCAAGCCGTTGTTACGCCACTGACAGTGCGCACCACGGAATTATGTGGGACGCACGTTTTGAGTTTTAACAACGTTACTTCCGTTGGTATTGGAGCGCTCTGTTTCCAAACAGAGACTTTGGGAACTACGTTTTTATAAGAATCTTCGAATACATAAGTTTAAATTTACTATTTATTTGTTGTTTCTTGTTTCGTCTTGTCTGCTGAAAAAGACATTTAATCGAAACGTCCTTGGAATAGTCTTGTCTGTTATTTTCAATCCTAAACATATCTTGTTCCACTACTCATTTACTTTGCACGGCTTGAACGCAGCCCATTTATTTGATTCAAATTTCAGCAGTAATATTCAATCGCTTATGAATCAATATGAAATGACTAGACATAATTCCTCGGCCAGTTTTTTCAGAGAATATATTAGCAAATTTTTATATACATGATTGAGAATTGTTTTCGAACAATTCACGAGTTCTGTTTTCGAGAATAAAAGTGACATTTTATTATTAGTATTATTTTTTTTAATTTGCCGTGATTAATATTATTTTTAATTATTTTTTTTACAGTTAAACAATATTAAAATGTTATTTATAAATTTAAGGATTTTACAGATAATGCTATTATAAAAAG
Source organism: Omphiscola glabra (assembly GCA_964017045.1). Lineage (NCBI taxonomy): Eukaryota > Metazoa > Mollusca > Gastropoda > Lymnaeidae > Omphiscola > Omphiscola glabra. Next base: position 66,877,596 of record OZ024794.1, read on the forward strand.
ATTTTATAAAAAAATTAATTCAGTTCTCGGAAGGTCTCACGAGAAACATAAAATGTTTTACAGGGCCGCTTGTTGCCCAACCCCGAGTTTAAAAATTCGGTAGATATAAAGTTGTTTTTTTCATACTTTTTCCGTCACAAATTTAACTTTGGTTTCTTCATTTTCAACGAAAAGCAAGCTAATTACCTTGACAAAGCAGAATGTCTTGCCCAAATTGTTTGAATAAAATAAATTTATAATGCATGTATGCATTAATAACGCAAGCCGACGTTCCTTATTATAATTTTTTTAAAAACTAAACAATAGCTCTACTTTTTGACAACGGCCAACCAATTGTCGATTGCGTCATAATACAGTAATTACAGACATAACAATATATAAAAGTCTCAGTTATTTACAGATGTTGATAACAAAAGCTCCCTGCCTCTTCTAAAATACGCGTGTTAACTAGCGACAACTATTATTATCAATTCATAAATGTATTGATTTTAACTTGTCAATATTTAGCTCAAGATTGTGACGTGCAGTAATTACTTTATATTATAAAAAAATACAAGAACTGTTGCGCAATTTTACTTCTTATTTTTTGTTTGTTGTTGGTTTTTTCGATCCCCCCCCCCCCCCGGGGTATGAGGGTTGCGTAAGTATACATTTAAAAATGTATTAATCTGATAAACATTTTTTTCCCGATTATTTAAAGAATGTATCCGTATGAGAAATCTTCAATTCGATCGACGCGTGTCAAGCCATGCCATGTAATGAAGTAACCTGAAGTACGATCCAAACCTGCACATCATTACTAACCAAATGACCTCTATGATATGCAGCTCTGGAACATAGACTGGTAAACATAAACAGGGGGCGTCTATCCCCGACCCCCTGAGTGGTGAAAGGGAACCCCCTTCCCCCCCCCCCCTATAGACCTTGGACTTGGTACATTTTGTACTGTTGGTCCTGCCTGTCATTTTAGTGCTGTTTACTTCGGGAGTTTACTATGCAGTTTAGAAATACCATTTACAGTCAAAATGTTGTTAGAACATGTGTTGATTATTTAATACCAATTTCGATAAAAATGTAATTCAAAGTTTTCAGCAAATGAATCTATAATATCATGTGATTATACAAAACAAATGAATGTTAGTGGGTTAGAGGGCCTATACTTTTTATTTCAGTTTTAATTCTAAAATTTAGTTGTTTGATCGAGTGACGGGGTGGCTGTGCGCAGTGGCGTAGCGAGGGGGGAGGGGCAAGGGGGGAGGGGGGCACCATGCCCGGGCTCTACTCGCAAAGGGGCGCCAAATGGTATATTTTACATATAATATTGTATAGGGGGGCGCTAAAAAGGTATTGTGCCCCGGGCGCGAGTTAAGCTCGCTACGCCACTGGCTGTGCGGTCATGTTTCATGTCGTTCCATACCAGGGGGTTGGAATTCAATTTCCCTCTAAAGCCTGATAATAGCTTTGGTTGAATGTTATTGTCCCCTAATAAAAAAATCTCCCACCCCACACACGTTATTTAACAATAAAATAAAACATAATTTGGTCATTTTATCCAATTATATTTTTAATTTCTAGATTTACATTTTAAATTTAGTAATATGCAAAACTTCTATTATCCATGTTTTTTTAAACTTGATTTCGCAATTCATTTTTTTAAAATAGAAATTTATTTATTACAAATGCGAAATATAAAAAAGGTTGTGTAAAACATGCCTCAAGATAATAAATGTAATAATTATGAATATAAAATAGCACATCAGAGTTATATGTTAAAACATTATTATAGCATTATCACTACATGTCACAGCGTCATGATAGCACTATCACTACATGTCACAGCGTCATGAGAGCACCATCACACAGCGTCATGAAAGCACTATCACTACATGTCACAACGTCATGATAGCACTATCACTACATGTCACAGCGTCATGAGAGCACCATCACTACATGTCACAGCATCATGAAAGCACTATCACTATCATGTCACAGCATCATGAAAGCACTATCACTATCATGTCACGGCATCATGAAAGCACTATCACTATCATGTCACGGCATCATGAAAGCACTATCACTATCATGTCACAGCAACATGAAAGCACTATCACTACATGTCACAGCGTCATGATAGCACTTTCACACCATGTCACAACGTCATGAAAGCACCATCACTACATGTCACAGCATCATGAAAGCACTATCACTATCATGTCACAGATAGATGAAAGCACTATCACTACATGTCACAGCATCATGAAAGCACTATCACTATCATGTCACAGCAACATGAAAGCACTATCACTATCATGTCAGGGCATCATGAAAGCACTATCACTATCATGTCACAGATAGATGAAAGCACTATCACTACATGTCACAGCATCATGAAAGCACTATCACTAACATGTCACAGCATCATGAAAGCACTATCACTATCATGTCACAGCAACATGAAAGCACTATCACTACATGTCACAGCAACATGAAAGCACTATCACTACATGTCACAGCACTATCACACCATGTCACAACATCATGAAAGCACTATCACTACATGTCACAGCATCATGAAAGCACTATCACTACATGTCACAGCATCATGTAAGGACTATCACACCATGTCACAACATCATGACAGCACTATCACACCATGTCACAACATCATGATAGCACTATCACTACATGTCACAGCATCATGAAAGGACTATCACTACCTGTCACAGCACTATCACACCATGTCACAACATCATGATAGCACTATCACACCATGTCACAGCATCATGAAAGCGCGATCACTACATTTCTCAGCATCATGAAAGCACTATCACTACATTGGTACGTAAGCCTTCTATGTGGTAGCTGCAACAAGCAGCCGTGTCTAGTCTGCATGGACAGAGACACTTAGATGTACCCGCTCATCGCCAAACATCAACCAAAGTTTTTAGCTGACACGATATCCAACGATTAGTTATTATTAAATATAGGTTCAATAGTTTTGATGCTGGTAAATACTCAATATGGTTTGATTATATAGGCCAACCACTGGCTCTCAATTTGATGCTTCATGGCCTCGTATTTGGGCGGCCACTAGCAGTTTTAAATTTTAAAACGTAACAGAAATATTTGTTAATAATTTTTTTTGCCTTTTTATGAAATTTGAAAACATAAATTAAAAAAAAATATGTAGTTTATTCCACGATATGCCCTTAACATCCTAGTGCAGCCTAATAGAATGTTGTCTGTCTCCGAAGCACAATGTTTACAAATTAATGATCCGTGACTTTATAAGAATTTGAGAACCACTAAATTTAACTCACTCCTTGAATCACTGTAAATTTCTTTAATACTCTAAAACACGAGTATGCTAACGATAGAAACATTGGGTTTGGTATTTCTCAAAATACAATGTATTTTCGGCATCACCGCCTCTATAAAGACTTTCTTTCTACTCGCGTTTCCATCTTCTTTTTCCGTAAGTTTGTAGCATCATTTTTGTTGAGACACGCGCCCTCTCGCTCAGACAGTGCATCGTCTAAAATTCATTATGCAAAGAAAGTCTTTGCAGTATATATATATATATATATATATATATGTAAAGACTTTCTTTTATATATATATATTTAAAATTTGAAGAAAAACACAACGTATTTAAGTTTATTCTAAATTTAATTGGAATCCTTAGGCTTTATACAATGGTGCCTTACTAGCCTGCTGCAATACTATTATTTGCTTAATGAATTTTAAGATAATTATTTTGTTCTTTATAGAATGTTTAAACTCATTTTTGAAAGAAAATCTGTAAAAAAAATATTTTTTTTTTTGTTTTTTTTAAATTTATTGAGGGGATATAACTCAATATTCTTTGTTTCATTTTTAAAAACGAGTTATCTACCTGAACGTGACATTTTGAAATGAGATAAACTACACAAAAGTTATGTCCATCAATCTCAAAATCTCATCATTGCTAATTAAAAATGTAAAAAAAAAAAAGGTTCACATCATAAACTTTTCCTATTAAGTTAGGGAACAAAACAAATCCAACACTTGAGGCTTATAAATCGTCACTTGAGTAAGAGCTCTTGTAAACATTGTAAAGTCTTAAACATCTAGATTCACGATGACTTAAATAACTTCCTCTTCTAATCAATCATATCGCTTCGATGAAATCGGATATGAAACGAAGTAATACAGATTCATCATCATCATCATCATCATCATCCATCATCCAGTGACGTAGTGAGGGGGGGCAAGGGGGGCATCATGCCCCGGGCGCTACTCACAAATGGGCGCCAAATGGTATATTTTACTATAATATTGTATGGTTTTCGAATTGGGGGGCGCTAAAAAGGTATTGGTGGGCGCTAAAAAGGTATTGTGCCCTGGGCGCGAGTTAAGCTCGCTACGCCACTGCCATCATCATCCATCATCATCATCATTATCATCATGTCCCTTAGTCACAGATGACATGAAAACTATCCTTCTCCATTCCTCTCTGTCTTATGCACTACGCATTGCATCGCCTAGTTTTAATCCCGTCCACTCTTTGATGTAATCTTCCCCTCGTTTTCTCTGTCTTCCTCTTCTTCTTCCTCCTCTGTCATGACAGATTAGGGCGTCTTTAAGCCACGTTATCTGGGACATTATACACTATGAACTTGCAAGACGCTTTGTGCGGTATTAACTAATAAATGAACTTACGCTTTGCAAAGTAAATGAAATACATAAATACATTAATCTAAAAATAATTAATTAAAATAGCTAATATAATAAATATAATAACTAAATTAATAAATAAATTACTATTATTTATTATAACACCAGAGATATATACATTCATTTTAAAATTCATATAGTTTGAATTCCTTAACAAAAATGTTTACCAAACGACTCTCACTCACAACCCATGGTCATGGTAAACTATGACTTAGTGTTCTAGCATATCAGCCAGGACACCATTAAGTTAGTTTTGTGTACAGCAGTTTTTAACAAAGTCTTACCCCGAATTGAGTGATCTCTCACCAAATGTTTTCAACTTTGAGGATTTTTTCTTTATGACATATCACTCTACGCTCTCTCTCTCTTTATTTCTCTCTTTCTCTCTCTTCCTCTGATTCTCTCTCTTTTCTTGCTCTCTCCCTTTTCTCTCTCTCTCTCACGCTATTTCTCTCGATATATTTTTATCCATTCTGTTTCTCTCTATTTTCTCTCTCTCTCTTTCTCTCTCTCTTCCTATGAATCTCTCTCTTTCTCGCCCTCTCTATTTTCTCTCGCTCTGTATTTCTCCCTCTCTTTTCTATCAATTCTGTTTCTCTCTCTCTTTTCTCTCTCTCTCTTTCTTTCTCTTTCTCTATCTTTTCTGTCTCTTTATTTCTCTCTCTTCTCTCTTTCTCTCTCTCTCT
>OZ024794.1:66883197-67050697 GCA_964017045.1 Omphiscola glabra
GTCCAGGGCTTTTAAATCCATCGTAATCCGTCCTGGTACTGCTTATAAATTAATCCACAAAGACATCTCAATAGTATCCCCATCTTAAAGACACCTATTTTTGCAATAATCTGTTTGAACGTGCCATCGATTTAAGAAGGTAAATATCGTCCACTTAGTCCAACAGTTACATACATTGTAGACTCACGTTGTTATCTATGACGTGTGCCATTGTTCAGCAGCTTGTGTGTAACTATTTTTCGAAACTCAACAAAGAATTGAAAAGCTCTAAAATTATGTTTTGTTTCATAGGCCTGCAGTTATTTTATTTATTTTTATGTAAGACTTCAAAAGATTTTAAAGATGTAGCCGATCAGACATTTTTCTATTCCTAACGATAATAATAATGTTATTGCATTTTAAAAAGTAGACGCGTTGAAAGGAATGCGGATGGGGGAAGGTTGTTGCTTGGGGGGCAGGTTTTTGTTCTTTGTATGGTGGGAGAGGGGGGGGCATATTTGGCCAACTGACGAGATTTTATTCGCGGAAGGGTGGCGGCAAAAATTCACGTCCCGCCCCGGGTTGCACTAACCTTATTTACGCCTCTGTTATTTAGATTAGTGTAGACCTTTGTGTAGATTTTATTTACAAATCAAACATCTTTAATAAAACATTTAGATTTAATGAAATCTTTTAAAAGATCGTGTTTAATTTATCGCCACTTTAACTTTAAATGCATTGAGCAGCATATATACATGTCTGTTATATTACGTGTATTAATTTAGTATTTTTTATGTTTAAAGTATTTAATCCCTTTATATAGTATTCGTCTTGTGTGTCATGCTTCCTCTTTAAATCTGCCCCCCCCCCCAAATGTTTTATATTAATAATATTACTGATTGAAAAAAGCTGTTGTGCGAGACAACTGAACTCTGGTGAATAGGTTGTATTTTTTTTAGAAAGGAATTATTATTCGTTTTTAAATGTAACTGTTTTTTTTCACATCTTTGTTCTGAGGCTACACAACACACAGAACTGGGTCATAAGCAGCCTTTTCAATTCGTGCATGTGTGCGCCTTTCCTTTAGCTTGGTACAGGAAGGTATTGCAATTTTCTTTATACTGCGACTGTCGTTTCTTAATTCTTTGTTATAAAATGAACGACTCTATCTTCTCTGTCGACGGGTTTTTGTACAACACCATCTCTATTCCAGGATCCGGCAACTGCCTGCTACTATCAGTGGGTTATTTCTTGACACAGACGACTGACGAAGGCATTGCACTCTCACTACGACATACGGCAGTAGACTACGTTGCATATTATAGAAAATGGTGATTTACCTTTTTTTTTAATACATGGACCCAACGGGTATTTATTCCAAATACCCGGACCCGGTGTAAAAACTGCATAACGGTTAAGCCCTAGTTTAAATTATTGCTCCAGGTGTTGTGTTCCTCTCTAGGCGTCGTCTGCCTCTCCAGATGTCATTTGCCACTTCATGTGGCATTTCCCTCTCCAGGTGTCTTATGCTTCTTCAGGTGTCATTTGCCTCTCCAGTTGTCCTGTGCATCTTCAGGTATTCTGTGACTCTCCAAGTGTCGTCTGCCTCACCAAATTCGACCTTTGTTTGCAACTTTCTAATTTGTTGGTATATTTCATGTCAAAATTGTTCTTACTTCAAAAACGTTTCCCGACGCCTTGTCCAGCCAAACAGGCAACATGTGTGACATGTGGGCAAAGATAACCTTTAGGTGCTCAAAATTGTTCGTTTTTACTACAGCGTCAACTTTAGACGAACATATCTTTAAGGGATAAAAAATAATCTTCTATTAATTCTTTCATAAAAAGTTTACACTGAAACATTTCCTACGTATAACAATATGTTTCGGTTGTCTATACTTTTTAATGAAAACTTTTAAAATATGGGTACCACTCGGACACTTTCATCAGCTTTAGGTTGGTCCCACTTAGTCAAGAGTAAAGACTTTATTAGTCTGCAGCATCTGTCGTGTAAGATCAACTTCGTCAAATGGATCAGCCCAAAGGTAAAGGCAGAAGATACACGTGAAATCACTGACAGCATGTAAAAGAATTTCTTCTTCTTCTACATCTTAAGGGTCCACGGTCAATGTATTAATCATTCTAGTTCCTATGTATGTAGAATGGATTTGCAATGTTTCTGTGCCTGGTATTGAAGAGGATATTTCACCGGTTGCAAGAGCTACTCATCGAGGGTATCATGCACTGGAGGTTGGAAGGTCTGAGGCAATAGACGCTAATGCGTCAAGTGTTGTCGCCTCAACTGTTCCTCTTGGAACCTTGTTCAAGTCTCTGATTGTCTTTGGCAAGAACGATCCGTTCCTGCACAGTGTTCTCGCTGTTATGAGCCGGAACTGCGTGTTTTGGCATCGTCGCTGTCTATGGGGGAGAGGGACGAGTTTCTGTTTAATGCTGGAGCAGGGGACAAGCCCACTATTTATCTTGCACATCAGGGAACGCGTAAATAATCGTCGTGGTTCCTCCGCTGGTGACCAGCCCAGTGTGTCCAGCATGCTGCCAAAACTTGAGGTGTTCCTGTGGCGTTTCAGGACAAAGCGTGCCGCCCGTCGCTTGACCGCCTCCAACCTGTCGATGCTTTGCTGGGTCAACGGGTCCCAGACTGAAGATGCATAATCTAAAAGCAGCCGGACAAGGTTTTATAGGTTTTTTCTTTCTTACTGTGGTGTATGACAATCGCGCTCTAATGTTAAGGGGCGGTATTAGCGACGAATCGGCGAAATATTAATTGTTGAGTATTTTTTGGTTTTCAATATATAATTTGGTATTAAAAATATTTGTTTAAAATTTTTATGAAGTTTAAATAATTATTAAAATTAAAAGATATTAAACATTTTTGTAAAATATTATTTTGTTAACCCTATAAATGGGTAAAAATTCACTTTTAAATGTATTTACTTTTACTGATTCGATTCATTTACTTAGAATCGCCCGACCATATCGTATTATTTGTATCATTGGAAAGCTTAATAATCAGTATTTAAATTAAACAAAGATTCCTGTCATTTATGAAAGTTACCCAACACTTTAATTGGTGTCTAATATTGGTCAAAAAGGAGTTTCTGACTTAAGTATGGGGTCAATTAATTTCTGACGTATCAACATTGAACTTTTAATAAAGTACGCATTTGGATTGGTTCAATGTGTGGAAAGTTTACATGGAAAATGTTATCCTTTTATGAATTTCGGTTAGACCGTGCAGTGTATGCTCTGTAAATATAACATTTTTCAATTGGGTGTCACCCCCTGGGGTGGTGTCACCAGGTGCGGTCGGCACCCCCCTAGCTACGCCACTAACTATGACCACTGTAAAATTTGACCAATTTAACAAACGACCAATGTAACATTTGAACACTGTTAAATATGACCAATTTAATCCCCACCTACGCATACCCACACATTAACGCGATGAACTAACCTGTAATGTTTAGAATATATAAATATTAACAATATCACAACCTGGATTGCGCAAAAAATTAGAATGTGTTATACATTCAACACGTCCAGTTACACAGGACGCAATCGATGTCATACCACACCCCCCTCTCAACCACCACCCCCGCCATTAACCTGAGTTATAGACCGGGGGACGTGCATTAGCACGACCTGACATTAAAACTGAATACAATGAAACTTTACAACCACAACAAACTACAGGTATCGCAATATTTTGCTTTTTTTGGTTTCAGATTTCACAAACACAAACATTATGCACAAACGTTGAAATAACAAAAGCGGGCTGTACTTTAAAAGCTGTTTGTTGTGGAGAGAGAATTGGTCACGTTGTTACAGTCGGCAATGAGTTGAATTCATCAATGAATGGAAACATGGGCTCAAATATTGAGGAGCACAAATAAACTGAACGTGACCTTAACCGTAATTATTGCCTGCCATTTGTTTGACATTAGCACACTATCGTTTGACATGTTTTAGTCTAATGCATGTAGGGCTTTGGCCTGCCTCACCACTTCCTTCCACTCAGACCTGACTGGTGCTTTTCTTTTCCATGCTTGGATTCCCAGCTGCTGTAGATCGTTTTCCACATCATCCATCCATCTAAGCCTAGGTCTGCCCTTGAGCCGTTTTCTTCTGGGGTTTTGGAGATGTACCCTCTTCACTCCTATCTAATTTGGCATTCTTTAATAGTGACCTGCCTTTTTTTTAAAATTTCTGTAACTAGTGTGGAATGGTGATAGAGGCTGTACAATTACTCGCTGGTTCGTATTCTCTTTCCCCAATCATCCTTTGTAGGTCCATATATTTTCCTGAGAACATTTCTCTCCCCATGTTTAATAGGTTTTATCCGTTTCTGTTGGGGTCCACGTTCCACTTTCGTGTATTAGAACTTGTCTGATTACAGTTTTATAAATAGTTTTTTTTTCTTCTTGTAATGTTTTTACTTTTTAGTATTTTCTGACTACTGAAGTATGCCATGTTTCCGGCCGGTATTCTTTCTTTTATTTCTGTTACTGTTAGTAATTTATTTCTTTCATTTAATAAAGATCCCAGGTATTTGAATTGATTTACTTTTTCAAAAGTCTGGTTTCTAAATTTAATGGTTTCATCTGTCTGTTCATCTCTTATCATAGTCACATATTTTGTTATGTACAAAAAAAAAAAAAAACAAGTATAAATGTAAAGCATCAACAAAAGTTGTTTTTTTTCTGAATTCTCTGAGCTTCAGATAGCTGGTGATACGTGGCTCTTATCGTAATCGACGCATTCGTCTTTGACGATTCTCCTACCACAGAGAGCAGCCTCGTATTTAAAACAACAACAGTTATTGAAAGTCATGTAGTCTCATGCGTTCACTAAAATTTATTTGAAAAAATTTAAACAATTTTTGAGGACTCGGTGAAAATAACTTACGAACGCAATAAATAAATGAACCTTCAAGCAAAAGTATGTCTAAGAAATTTGGTGGAACTAGTTTGAAAAAATGTTGGAAATTATTTGGAAATTTTTTCAAATTTTTTTTTTTGGGGGGGGGGGGGGGTGTGGGGAATTCAAACACTTTAGACAGTGGAGAAAAATTTGATGCAACACACTTATGTAGCCAAGTATGCAACACACTGATATAGCAACTTATGCAACACACTGATATAGCAACTTATACAACACACTGATATTTCAATTTATATCCGATCTGGTTTGGTTTTTTTTCAAAAAACGTGCTATTTAAAATACATTAGCTTAGAATATGATACGGTATGCGGAGATCATTTTCCCACTGAAGATGATAGCAAATCATTTAAAACGTAATCTCTTAGTCCTAACGCTTACAGTGTTATTAATGAACGGATGTGAAAGGAGATGAAATCATGGCGTCCCAAACTGTGAATAAATGTAACGTAAGTGACGGGAGATTAAATCATGGCGTCTCAAACTGTGAGTAAATGTAACGGAAGTGACAGGAGATGAAATCATGGCGTCTCAAACTGTGAATAAATGTATGAGGACAGAAACACAAAGAACCAGGCTTTTATTATATAACAGGGGTTCTAGCCGCCCTAGCTGAATTCGTGTTTACCCAAGACTCTATAACAGTGGTCGGCAAACTCATTTGTCAAAAAAGAGCCAAACATAATCAGCAGCAGGTCGATTGAAGAATTTTTAAAGCCAAATTTCTATTCAAACACCTGTCAAAAAACCATGTTTTTCGGAGTCAAAACCGACTTGTGGCCGACTGGCAGAGCCGCACTCAGGTGGCCGAAGAGCCGCATGCGGCTAACGAGCTGCGATTTGCCGACCACGGCTCTAGTAAAAGAAATCTACGATTTAATGAAGAATTGTTTGACTTAAATCGTGGTTAGGCAAAATAAAAATGATGACAGAATGAAGATCACCGTGAACCATCAAGAAAGCACTTTTAAAGGCTTCTGCAAACATTTGGTACTATTTGAATTACTGGTTAGCATCAAGTCTGCTAAATGTCGTGTTCTGTCACACTGACTTGAAATTGGAAATAGCATTACTTATATTGTTTAATATTTCGCCGTGCCCCTGTGAAAAATCCGCGACTCCCAAGGGCGCCGTGACTCCCCCAAGGCGCTGTTACTCCCCAAGGCGCTATGACTCCCCAAGGCGCCGTGACTCCCCAAGGCGCTGTGTCTCCCCAAGGCGCCACGACTCCCCAAGGCTCCGTGACTCCCCAAGGCGCCGTGACTCCCCAAGGCGCCGCGACACCCCAAGGCGCTGTGACTCCCCAGGGCGCTATGACTCCCCAAGGCGCCGTGACTCCCTAAGGTGCCGCAGCTCAAACGATGTGATGGGAAACATTTTTTGTAGACACGTTTTTAAATGTAAATATGTGTTTGATGCTGTATGTTGTATGTAGCAATTTCTTAGATGCTATGAATTGTGAGATGTTTTATGTGGACCTGGTGCTTGACTTTAAGGACAAACATTTTCAAATAAAAATCAAATCAGCGTAACTTTTTAGCTAACAAATCAATTTATTTCCTTCCTTGAAAAATAAATTAAATTTGCATGTGTATCCGTCCTATCCCATGCAATGTTCTATGTAGATTCTAGCAGTCTAGATGCCAACTTTTTAGGCTATAGACACGTATTTAAAATGATATAATATATTAAACCCTTGCCAAGTATTACTCTTTGCTAGTGGTTATCATTTTAAAAATATTTTAACACATTGCCATTTTGAAAAAAAAAAGGGTCATAGTTTACTTTAACCCTCTTAAACTCCCCTTACACCCTTTAAACACTCTTTAACACTCCTGAACACTCTTGCTTCTATATGAGTGAACTAGATAATCGTTTCAATTACGATTTAATGACGAATTCGGCAAGATCTATTCTTATCTGGGCATCTAAACACAGATTTGAAAAACAAAAAGTAAATGTCTCACTTAACATTAAATGTCGCATTGTGGCTCTGAATGCCGTATAAAATCAGTAGATGCCGTATAATGTGAGATAAACATCACAAAACTGTAGCTTTGGTTGAGAAACTATTTGTTCAAAACGATGAGATAAGTTACTGTTCTGACAAGTTTCAAATCTTTGTAATACCGGGTAGTGAAATGCTTATATTATATAGCGTTTAAAGAATTTAGCTATCTTTAAAAGCTATAAGCCGTGTGTGATGTTACATATCAAATAGTCCAATAGTTTATTCGATATTCAAAAATGTATTCAGCTGAAATAAATGAATATTTGTTGGAAATCTGATTGTATTTTCGCTAATTTTTAAAGTTATCTATTCTGTAGATCCCTAGTTTTAAGGCAATAGCATTCCAATGTGTTCACTTGTAAGCCTTTTTTTTTTACAAATACTTTTATCTATGCTTGGATTAGTTTCGAATAAGTCCAGAGACGTAGCTACGGGAGTAGAAGGGGGAAAATATATCTGAGCACCAGACAAGTTGGGATGCCAAAATGTGCTTTGATATTATTTGTTGATGACAATAATGGGTTTGAGAGTTGAAAAAAGAAAAGGAGGCTCTTTAAAATGAATCTTGTCCCCGGTTGCCAAAGACTCTAGCTACGCCTCTGAATAAGTCTTTAAAAATTTAATTTTTGTAATTTAAAAAAAGGGAGCTGCCGTACAATTCTAATGGACTTCCAATAATTCTTTTTTTTTTTTTTAACCAGGATTGACCTACTTTCTGCCCGTAACTAATTAGTATTGCCGATACTGTCGGTTTCAGAGAATATGTTTAGATTAATTTAATTCACGACTGAATTAAAAAATTGTATTTAAATGTTAATGTGAATGTCATCAATCAATAGTTCATTAATTCTACGAGGAGACTATCTAAACTGTTAAGCTGTAAGAGTTATGTGATACATCTGGCAATGTCTTTATTCTTCTGTCACAACGGTCACAACAGGGCCAGGACGCGGCAGATGGACTCCGACTCATTTGTACGATGCAGCAGTGACAGACCTGGGACGTGGACGACTCGTAATCTTCATATTCCATTCCTAGTATCTGAGTGGCTACGTCAAGCTTGGGAGAAGACACTGGCTCAATCGGCTGGGAACGTTTGCCCATGCTGGGAAATGATAAGAATTTGTTGAGCTATGGTATTTAAAGGGTACAATGAATGTATGTACAGGATAGAATGAATTATTTACAGGGTACAATGAAGGTACTTACCGGGTATAATGAAGGTATGTACAGGGTACACTGAAGGTATTTACAGGGTACAATGAAGGTATGTACCGGGTACAATGAAGGTATGTACAGGGTACACTGAAGGTATTTACAGAGTACAATGAAGGTATGTACAGGGTACAATGAAGGTATGTACAAGGTACAATGAAGGTATGTACAAGGTACAATGAAGGTATGTACAAGGTACAATGAAGGTATGTACAGGGTACAATGAAGGTATGTACAGGGCACAATGAAGGTATTTACAGGGTACAATGAAGGTATGTACAGTGTACAATGAAGGTATGTATACAAAGTACAATGAAGGTATATAGATACATGCAGGGTACAATGAAGGTGTATACAGGGTACAATGAAGGTATGTATAGGGTACAATGAAGGTATGTACTGGGTACATTGAAGATATATATACAAAATACAATTCAGGTATATAGATACAGGGAACAATGAAGGTGTATACATGGTACAATGAAGTATTCACATGTCCGATACACAATGTTGATGACATATAATATGTTGGTCACCTAAAGTATTTACATTACACATTCCCAATGTTGGTTACCTATAGTATTAACATCATAAAACATCCAGAAGATGTTATACTAAGGCGGTGCTGGCAACCTTTTGTCATTGCTTAAATCATATCTGCTATGAAACCAATTAGGGAGTCTTAGCTATATGCGTTTTAGGAGAATGGATCTGAAGAAGACACTTTCAGTAATATTTGACTTCAGACACTTGAATCTAGGAACTATATTAAACATTTAAAGAATTATTCGTTAAAGTTTTTTAAAATAAAAGATATAAATATTTAATAATTCAAACAGACTTATTTATTCGTTCTTAGCGTCCCATGCGGCATCGGTGCCGCGGGTACTCAACCGCTGAACTAAGTCAAATATGTCTAAGTTAAATATTTTTTAATAAATTAAATAGTCCACATCTTCAGGAAGGGATTCATTGCAGCTTAACTCGCGCCCGGGGCACAATACATTTTTAGCGCCCCCCAATACCTTTTTAGCACCCCCCATTCGAAAACCATACAATATTATAGTAAAATATACCATTTGGCGCCCCTTTGTGAGTAAATCCCGGGGCATGATGCCCCCTTGCCCCCTCACTGCGCCACTTATTCATTGCTAATCATATATAGTCTATATATTGTTTAAAGACACGTAGTTTATGTCATCAAAATAAAAGTGAACAAGTACCATTGTGTAGCTAATCTTCATTGTTTAATAAATTTGTTCAAATATCTCGGTCATAAATCTCTCAAAATATTTCATGGAGGCTTCCACAAAATATTTTTAAAAGTGAAAAAATTAATGTGGAAAAATAATGATGAAAAGTTTTGCAGGGACCAAAAGATAACAAACTAACACGATCATCTACATTTAGACAGGTGTCGGTGTCTAGCTTACCTTTGCGTTCACTGGTAACAACAGCTACTGTTGAAGGAAGTGTTTGGCTTACCTTTGCATGCACTGGTAACAACAGTTGCTGTTGAAGGAGTTGGAGCAACAGTGACATGACATCTGGTTGATTCTCTTGCTCCGCCCTTGGTCATCGTTGTTGTCATATTGCACGGGGCTGAACTCTTCTGATGGGTAGGGATAACTCTCAACGCCAAGGGAGATTATTAGCATAACAAATACACTTGTTGCTGTGATCATTTTTCTGAAATTAATACAAAACTCTTTGTATTCAATAGCAGGGTGCATGATGGGTGATTTAAATACAATGCCTGCTCTGGTTGTTTATATATTTGTGTGACATTAAGGAATTGTAAATAATATGTGCAATTTTGTAAAAGCAAAATGTTTTTTATTATTTCATAATCTGTGAAAAGAAATAAAATCAAGAGAAATATCAAATTAATCACAAGTAAATTGAAAAATTATTACAAATACTGATATTTTTGCTAAGTAGAATTTGCACTTATATACTTTTTACAGTAAAAAAAATAAATCTGTCATTAAGTTGCAATTGGGTTCCCTTCCGTTAAGTCGTAGTTCGCTGTACGTTTATAGAGATTCTCTTGTGATACTTAAGCATCCATGCTGGCTAGAGTGCACAGTGCGTTGGAGGCAAACTCTTTGTTTCAAATCATAGTGACGTATATCAATTATTTTGTGATTTAAAAATAGTTTAGGCATTCGCATCTAAAAAATAACAACAACAAAAGACTCACGGATTTTCATTTTAGTTTCAGGTTTCATCTCCTGGACGAGAAAATACCTTATTTTTTCGACAAGAGTCCAAGTGTTTTGCTAGAATATACTTGGACAAGTGTCCAAATGTTTTGTTAGAATGTACTTGGACAAGCATCCAGGTGTTTTGTGAGAATGTACTTGGACAAGCGTCCATGTGTTTTGTTAGAATGTACTTGGACAAGCGTCCATTTGTTTTGTTAGAATGTACCCGGACAAGCGTCCAGGTGTTTTGTTAGAATGTACCTGGACAAGCGTCCAGATGTTTTGTAAGAATGTACTTGGACAAGTGTCCAGGTGTTTTGTTAGAACAAATTCAAAGAATAGAAACTATAAAATTTAAAACATCGACTACAAAAATCTGTGAGCAGCATGAAGACCGGAAATTGTATTGAAAAGGATAGAAAATCATTTAGGAAACATTTAAATTTAAATATATTTTTGTTTAAACAGATTTATGAAAACCAGAGCGCATTGAGCATGCTAAAGTACCATGGATATCAGCGCTATATATTAGAAGTATCAAATCAATCAATCAATCAAATAAAATGTGATGACGCAATCTTCTAAAAATACGCTTATCTCAAACGTTTAAATAATGTAAGAATGAATACGATATTACAAATATTTCCCACCTAAATAAATATCAATGTATGTGATGACCAATTGCAGTCTTGTATACTTTTTTTACACCGCCCCCCCCCCTTTTGGCAGGCTTTGACCACCCACCTTGTCAGACTTCGACCTGCCCCTTTGTCAGACTTCGCCACAAATGGTAGGGCACTGTTTCACTCATCTGCTTTTATGCCTTCAATATTTTTTGTTGTTGCAAAACTTCCTATCCCATTACATGAATTATTTATGAGTAAATTTATAATGTTTGAATCACACACCCCCCGGCACCCCCCCCCCCCCAAACTGGGGCGTTGTCGTAAAACCGTATTTAGAAACATGATTTTTTTGAGTGGTATATTCAATTAAATAAATGTGATAGTTCTATTAGTGTTTAATCAAAAACGACTGTTTCAGCTAAATAAAGCAAGATTATGATCTGAATAGTTTTGTGACGAAATATCTCAGTCAGTTCAAAGTATCCTTTGTGTTGCCTGCTAACTGATGTTTAACTATCGCTAATGTTCAGGACCAAATCAATGACGGAGCCTCAAGCACACCTCACAGTTTAAGGCATTTAAATTCTATTATTACAATTTTAATTTAATTACAAAAAAACCTTTAAAAATAAAATAATTATTTAAAAGGCGAAACAAAATAAACGGAATAAAAAAAAAAAATCGTTTTAAATCTATTACATTGATACTGTTTTAAAAAAATCATTTACATAAGAATAAAAAGAATCCAATAAAAATTTTAAATACGAATGTAGGAGAATTTAATGATGCGGTCATCATTTCCCAGTTAGATAATTTCCTTTTCGCAGCACTGTTTAATCTACTTTACACAGCACTGTTTAATCTAATTTACACAGCACTGTTTAATCTACTTTACACAGTACTGTTTAATCTACTTTACACGGCACTTTTTAATCTACTTTACACGGCACTGTTTAATCCACTTTACACGGCGCTGTTTAATCTACTTTACACGGCATTTTTTAATCTACTTTACACGGCACTGTTTAATCTACTTTACACGGCGCTGTTTAATCTACTTTACACGGCACTGTTTAATTTACTTTACCGGCACTGAAATTGTTATATAAACGCACTATTTAGTGCGTGGTTTCTATTTTGGGGGAAATCGATCAAATAGTAATTTGAAAGTTGTGACAAGGTTTCATACACGAATTGCATTAAATGCTTGAAGGAAAATTTGATCGTGTGAACCGACCCTAAGTCAATTTACTTTAGAATTTTGCAAATAAAATTGCATAAAATACGAAACATGACATCCCCATTGTTTGCTGAGTGAGAACCTCTTTCATACACTTACTCAACACAGCCTCTTGTTTTATCACTGTGTGAAACAAATCTATAATTTTCCATTGTTCGCAGGCTTTCAAACAATTTCTGACCAACCGGATGAATAATTAAAGTAAAGCAAGTACCGATGCTATCTAAAAGACACGAGAAAGCACAAAAAATAGTATTTCAAACGTAGAAATAGCCATTTTTATGTGAGGATAGTTTCTTTTTGGATAAAGATCTTCCGAGACAACGTTGATCCTATTATTAACTCATGCCATTCACATGACATTAAAACATCCATCCCCAAGTGTTTGGCGCCCGGGGACAAGATTCATTTTAAAGCGCCTCACTTCCTTTTTCAACTCTCAAGCCCATTATTTTCATCAATAAAATAATATCAAAGCACATTTTGGCGCCCCTAACTAATTTGGCGCCCAGGGACATATGTCCGCCCTGCACGCCGCCCTTAGCCACGCCTCTGCCCCCAAGGTTCTGTTTATGTTTGCTCATTACGAGTCGGTTCCGACCGAAGTTTAGTCCCGCCAGTTTTAAAATTCTTGTGTAAGTTTAATTCAATAGTTACTAGAATACATTATTCTTTTCTCTGCGCATCAATGGACAACGATGAGTTGATTGTTTCGTCACGTGATAAGCGTAAGTACGAGTAAGACTTCCGGTAGGCTGTCTGCAACACACTAGTCGCTCACAAATTTTTCTTCAAACAACTTTCTTCCTTTAATCATAACTGAATTATAATTATTGTCACATTTAATTAATGTCATTTAAAGAAACGCGTGTATTCAAGAATATTTTGAAAAGTAAAATTTTTAATTAACATTGGGGAGGCGCTGATGGAGACAAACATTTTGCTTTAAAAATTAATGATGATGGCAATGGCTGATCAGCTGTTATCTGTTGTTATGTGTTGTTATGTGTAGCAGAAAGCCTACCAATGGCTGGTACGTATCACGTGGCAAAACAAGGAAGTGACTCATCGTAGTCCATTAGCGAGATTTGCTTTTGGCGTGGTAGAGTTTTTATTTTACCATTTGATTACTGATATAATAATGGTTCGCGTTTAATCAATTCCAGCATTCGACTTTATTCGATCTGTTCATTGAGTTCCGACCTGTGTTCCACAGTCTTAGGTGAAAAATTAGCATCTAACATTTTCCGACTATTGTTGTCGCCACTCAAATATTTGTTTATATGTGAAACTTTTTAGGCGGGAATTTGAGGCTGTGGCTGTCTGTTAGATATTTTGGTCTCATTCTTCTTTAACTTTAATTCTTTCTGTTCTTCTCTTTTCTTTCAATGTAATGCATGATGTTCTTGTCCGGAAGACATTTTTCTTCTTCCTTCCATCATCGTTTCCATAAGGAATGGTTGGGCGAAAACACATTTTTATTGTTTTATTTAATTAATGTATGTTAAATGTTTAAGTTCATGCTTATATTTGTTAAATTGTATGTACAGCGTGGTGAGCCCAGTAATCTCTCTATTTTCTATATAATTTCATCTTTATAAACAATTTATGAATTGGATGCACGCACCTATCGGATTACAAAGAAAACGTTTTAAAATATGCGCAAATTAATTGGCTTGCTTTAAAAGTCAGTTAATAGAACAGTGCACCACAGTTATGGAGATGTATCTGATGTTGGAAGCACTTAAATTTACAAAATCAGTGGAACGCGTCATTTTGGCATCTACAAAAGATTTATGAACAATGTAGGTGCCATGTAAGTTAGTGCGTAATTATTCCCCTTAAAATCCAACCTCTAGTACACCCCCTTTTATTATTTACTCACTTTGCCGCCCCCTTTTTCTTAACCTTTCACCCCCCCCCCCTCACCCTGATGACGTCTATCGTACCGACCAGTCACCGCCCAGCACAAAAAATACCACCATGTAACCAAAGCTAAAAAAAACTACTTTTAAAAATGTGCACCTGCACTAACCATTCCAAACATACCATTCACCCACCGCTATCCCACCTTATCTTCCATCCCATCGTTCAATGGTCCTTGTATTTTGACCCTTACTCACCTACTACACCAGAATAAAAATCACCTTATTATACACCTTGAGAACACAACTCCATCTCAAACCTACCCACACATCCTCGTCCATAGTACCTTCCCCTCCACCCGTATTCTCAAACACCCCTTACAAATACGCCCCTGCTCCTCACCACTAACTATTCCTCTTTTATTTCTCGCCCATTTCGATCTTTAACCATACCTTCTCTTTCTTACTATCAATGGCGTGGCTGGGGTTAGTGCCGCCTGGGGCGGGGGACGAGAATTATCTCCCCCTCCACGAATAAAGCTTGGCAGGTAGCCGAAAATGCGGCCTATCCATATAAAGAAAGATTGCCACTCTTGGCGGACCAAACCTCCGCCCCATCCTACGCAACTGCTTACTATTTGCGGAATTTTATAGGATATTAATATTACATCCATTTAGTATGATATATTACATTCAGTTAGTATGATATATTACACACAGTTAGTATAATATATTACACACAGTTAGTATAATATAGTATTTAGTTAAAGTTCATCACCAAAGCTAAAAAATCAAAAAAAGACCCACTGAATACAATGCATTCTTATTAGATACAACAAAAACGATATCTCAACATGGGCATTGTGGGTAGTGCCTGACATTCTATATTAAAATGCTAATTTCATTTGGTTCAAATTATTATAACTATTATTTAGGACAACATATTAAGCGATCACTGGGTGAGACAGGTTGTGTGTAAGTGATAGTCAAAACATTTTATTTTCTTAAAGATATGTATGTATTTTATTTTTTAAAATTTATTTTCACATCGACCAAAGTAGGCAACAGACTATATTTTAGTGGACGGGAGGACACACACGAATAAGGAGTTTGCTTCCTCGTCCATAAAAACATTAAGAACAGTATTATGAGCTGTCGACCAATTTCGAGCCGGCTCATCACTCTTCGTCTAAGGGCAACACCGTTCAACATCACCATCGTACATGCACCAACTTCAGATTATGATGACGAAGAAGTGGATGACTTCTACCATCAACTCCAAGATGTACTGAAACAAAACCCCAAGATATACATTCTTGTCGTTCAAGGTGATTGGAATGCCAAAGTAGGATAAGATGCCTATGCAAACTGGAAAGGGACATGTGGACACTGTAACGCAAATTCAAACGAGAGAGGCCTGAGGCTCTTTGAATTTACCAGCTTCAACTAACTCATACTGGCCAACACACCGGGTGAACATAAAATATCCAGGAAAACCACATGGTATAGCCCCAATGGGAAACATCACAATCACATTGACTACATCGTGTTTCAAACACGTTTCCGGTCTAGTATAAACATTGCCAAGACTCGCAGCTTCCCATGAGCTGACATTGGAATTGACCACGGTCTAGTCATGGTAACCTTTAGGCTGCACTTAAAGAGGGTAAATAAACAGGGATATACCAGAATATAATTCGACCTTGAATAGTTGAATGATCCTAAAGTAGCAGAAGCCTTCCAAGCAATGATAGGAGGAAAATTTGCAGCACTTAACATTATAGATGCCGAATGTTCAAACATGGACACACTGATTGATAACTTCAACACAGCTGTGAGGGACACCGCTCATGACATCCTTGGTAAACATCGACCAACCCAAAAACCATGGGTGACAGCTGACATCCTCGATCTGTGTGATAAACGGAGACATTTAAATAAAATAAAGATGGTAGATACAGAGGGGGCCAATAAATATAGGAAAATTAACCAAATCATCAAAGATGGTATGAGAAGGGCAAAGAAGAATTGGATTGAAGAGCAATGCTACGACATTGAAAATTACTTGAAGGAAAACAATAGCAAAAAGGCATACCAGTTTGTGAACGAACTAACCACTGCAAAGCAAAGGCGTAGTACTACCATACAAGATAAAAATGGCAAATGTTTGACCGAGGAAAATGATATCCTGAAAAGATGGACTGAATACTGCTCAGAGCTGTATAATCAAAATATAAAGATAGACCCAGAGATCCTTAATGCCCCCCCCCAGCAATGGACAATGAAAACTTCCTTATTCTCAACGCAGAAGTAGAAGCAGTAGTCCAAGCACTCCAAATAGAAAAGGCCGCAGGAGTGGATAATATCCCGGCGGAGAAGAAATGATAAATGCCCTAATCAATATGTTTTACAAAATATTGCTGACAGGGAAATGGCCCAAATCATGGACCCAATCGCTCATCACCACCCTTACCAAGAAAGGTAACCTACAGCTATTCCAAAACTATCGCACCATTAGCCTAATAAGCCACCCAAGCAAGGTCATGCTGAAGGTTACACTGAACCGACTAAGACCATATGCCGACAGAATCATTGCTGAAGAACAGGCGGGCTTCAGGCAAGGACGTGGCACTACTGAGCAGATCCTAAACCTCCGAATACTATGTGAGAAATATGCTCAACAAAACATATACCCCTTGTTTGTGTATTTCAAGAAGGCATTCGAGAGGGTTTGGCATGCTGCTTTATGGGCCGCCATGAGGCACTACAACATCAACACAAACCTAACCACAATGATATTCAGCCTCTATGCTAAGGCTACCAGTGCAGTATTCTTCAACAATAACATCGGAAAATGGTTTAAGACCACGGTTGGATTACGACAAGGCTGCTTGCTCTCCCCCACCCTGTTCAACATCTTCTTAGAGAGAATTATGTCAGATGCACTGGAAACGCATGTAGGGACAGTCAGCATTGGTGGCAGAACAATCACCAACCTACTCTTTGCGGGTGACATAGATGGACTGGCTGGAAGCCAAGAAGAGCTAGCCAACCTAGTAAAGCATCTCGACAAGACTTCATAGTCCTATGGCATGCAAATCAGTGCAGAAAAGACAAAAATAATGACGAATAGCACCACTGGCATCGCCACTAAAATTAAGGTCGGGGAGGAAAGATTT
This sequence comes from Omphiscola glabra, assembly GCA_964017045.1. Lineage (NCBI taxonomy): Eukaryota > Metazoa > Mollusca > Gastropoda > Lymnaeidae > Omphiscola > Omphiscola glabra. The sequence continues at coordinate 66,900,479 of OZ024794.1, forward strand.
TAGACAGATGGTAGCTTCAAGTACCTCGGAGCAATAGTCTCGGAAGAAGGCGCCAAGCCCGAATTGATGGTCAGGATTGCGCAGACCACAACAGCACTAAAGAGGCTCAAGAAAATATGGAACGACAAAAATATATCCCCCAGCACCAAAACAGGCTGATGCGCTCATTAATCCTTTCCATTTTCTTATATCCCTGTGGGACCTGGACATTAACAGCAGAACTTAAAAGGAAAATAAAGGCGATGGAGATTAGATGTTTCAGAGGCATTCTTTGCATCTGCTATAGAGACCATATCACCAATGAACAAGTGAAAGAAAGCATTCGTCAAGCAATTGGGCAGTACAATGACCTCCTGGTGTCTGTAAACAAGCGTTAACTTGACTGGTATGGCCACGTGAAAACAAAACAAGGGCTCACCAAAGAAATCATGCATGGCACAACTAGAGGAGGGAGAAGAAGAGGAAGACAGAGAAAAATTGGGGAAGATAACATCAAAGAGTGGATGGAATTAAAACTAGGCGATGCTATACGAAGTGCAGAAGACCAAGAGGAATGGAGAAGTATAGTTTTCATGTCATCTGTGACGCCCCAACAGTCCAAGGACTAAGGGACATGATGATGATGATGGATATGAGGCACACAAAAATCATGTCTTCTATTTTATCTAAAAACCATGACATGAAAAAATACAATGCGATAATCAATAACGCTTGAGTACAGGGGTCGGCAACCTACGGCACGCGTGCCAGATATGTGCGAAAAGCAATTTTTTATTGACACGCGGAAGACCAAAAAAAAAAGAAATAATTATAATTGACTAGCGAGAAACCGGCATGCGTTGCATGCCACTCAATGAAAAAGTGTTTGTGTTTTAATAAAGTTTTAAAGTAATTTTTAAATAGAAAATATTTATTGTTTTTTCCGTCTGCTATGTACACAAATAAATTAGAAGTTTTTTCGACGCGTGAGCAGGCAACATACAGCTGTCCACGTGAGAAGCATGGATTTTTCAAAATTTAGTCCACACACTTGTAGCGATTGATCCACCCATGCAGTAGCTCTGTTTTAAACTATATTTATATAGCTCAATTTTTAAAAAATTTTTAAAATAAAGCCCCCAGCCCAAAACGCATAATTGTAAAATGGTTGTACTTATGTCACACACAAACTGAAATGTCGCTTATATTTGATTCATTTCCATCCGCCCATGCAATGGCACTGATAGAAAATATAGTTTTATAGCTCATATAAGAAAAAAATAATTTAGTGCCCCGGCCCCAAAAGGAATATTTCAAAATGGATAACCATATTCAGAAACCTTTGCTGCGTACAGCAACTTACCAAAGTTTTATCGCAATCGGATGAATGGTATAGGAACGCATACGGAAATGATCTTTAGCTCATAAAAATAGGGGAAAAAAAATTAAGGGCCCCGGTCCCAAAACGGAATATTGTAAAACGTGTGTAATAATTCAGAAACATTTGCGGGCTTGTGTACAACAATTCACAAAATTTCCTTTGGATTAATAGTGTAGAGCCCCATAGGGGACATACATACATACATAAATTTATATGTATATATATATATACTAGCGAGTACCCGGCATGCGTTGCAATGCCACTCATCGAAATAAAGTGTCTGTGTTTTAATTTTTTTTTTTGTAAGTTCTTCTAATAACCACCTTTTTTTAACCGTCTGGTGCGTATTCTAATTAAATAGAATGTTTTAAGAAGTGTCAGCAGACCACACGCAGCTGTCCGTGTGGGAAGCATGGATTTTCCAAATTTAGTCCCAAAACTTATAGCGATTGGTCCCCCCATGCAATAGCTATGTTTGAAATTATATTTATATGGCTCATTTATTACATATAAACAAATTTAGGGGCCCCGGCCCCAAAAGTAATATTGTGAAATAGTTGTACTAAATCAGAAACCTTTTTATTAAGTCACAAATACAAAATGAATTGTCACAGTTTATATTTAATGCAATTCCACCCACTTATGCAAAGAAAAGAATTTAAGGCCCCCGGCCCAAAGCGGAATATTGTAAATTATTTGCACTTCTTTAGAAACCTAATGCGGGCCTGCACACAACAACTCACTGAAAGTTTATCGCATTCAGATGAATAGTATAGGAACTCATACGGAAATTATATTTAAATAGCTCATCTTAGAAAGAAAAACTACTATAGGGCCCCGGTCCAAAACTGGTAATTCTTTGTAAAATGAATGGGTTTTGATATTCATGGATATACTTTTGTAAATGTACTTACGTTGTGTTAACGTCATTGATTTTCTTAATTCGTAAAATGAGAATATAGCATCTATTTTTCACAACAGTAATATCATTGGATTTAAAGATATAAAATTGTACACACCCTATTTCCTAACCCCCATATATATGTACCTAAGAAGGCAAATTATTTGTCAAATTCATTTTGAGGCGTATAGTGTGCCGCCATGTGCAAATAAAACTATTGAATTACATCTTCCCCCTCCCCCAAACAGAGTTTTAAAGAAATTAATAAAATCATCCACCGGATTGTAATCCTTTTACTTACGCAAAAACAATTTTTTTGCATTTCAAATGCTTTGTTCTTATTTAAATGAGTGATAAGTGCATTAGTGGATGCTATTTGGATATGTAGTTTCGCTGCACTGATTGCATTAAACGGCATTTTCGTATTAAAAGTATATTTAAAGGTTAGTTTTTTTTGTGTTGTTATTTTTACTAATTTACAAATTTCATAAATGTATATTTTTGGAAAGAATAAAAGTAAAAATGTATTAAACGTTAAAAATAAAAAGCAAAAATCGTATTTCATTTTTTAAATTGTAGCAATTTAAAAAGCAATCTATTATATTTATTAATTTTACTTTTAGGAAGGGGGAAATACATTATCAATTTTATTAGGAGCGGTTATTAAATCAGATAATTTGAGTTCTGACGTCATTTGCGTTATTATTTAGAACAAACTAGTTTTACTTTTATTACGCAATATTTGGAACGTACTTAAAAAATGCACTACAATCAACAGATGTTTTGGTTTCCCCGATAAATGTGATTACAGTGTAATTCTTTGATCATAATTTGTTTTATTAGTTTTCATAACTTTCAACAACATATAAAATTTTTTAAATAGTTCCTTAGTTGTTACTCCAAATTTATTTGTAATTTATATTATTAATACTTAAAATTTTATTAAAATTAAAGCGAATATACAATATATTTTTCGCATTACCATTGATTCGAGTTCCTTAAAATAATAGAAGAAAACTATGATTGTTTTAAAAAATGGGAACGTATTTAAATCCTATCGGTTCTTTGGAGTTAAAGTTAGCATACATCATTCTTATATAATAGATGTATTACTACATCATTGCTATTCAAAATCACAACACATTTACAAAGCTATATCCGATTCTAAAATACGTCACAAAATTCAAGCTTATTTATAAAAACAACAAAAATACTCTCTACACTAAACATGCAAAAACGTGTTTTCTCTGCTCTTGCTACAAATTGATGTCTGTTGGCATTTGTTCAAGGGCGGTTGAGTTGATAGATCCGATTGAAATTATTTTGATAAAGTTTGTTAAAGAAAACAAAACGAATTTAAGGACATCGGCCCATGCGAAATATTGTAAAATGTTGTTCTAATTTAGAAACATTAGCGTGAGCGCGCATATCAATTCACCAAAGTTTTTATCGCAATCGGATGAATGGTATAGGAATGCATACGATAATTATATAGATAATATAAGGGTGGAAAACGAATTAAGGCCCCCGGCCACAAACGGAATATTGTAGAATTGTTGTATTACTTCAGAAACCTACTTATTATATCACAAAATTAAAAAAAGAGAAACATATTACTGAAGTTGTTTCGCATTCAGATAAATGGTATAGGAGTGCATACGGATATTATTTTTTACAAATCTCATATAAGAAAAATAACGGTTTTGGGGCCAACGGCCAAAAACGGATTATTTTAAAAGTGTTGTAACTACTTCAGAAACCTAATTATTATTTGACACACACAATTTAATGTCGCTATTTGTATTTGATTAAAAATCTATCCATCCACACATTAGCTCTGTTTGAAATTTTATTTGTATAGCTCATATAGGAAAATAGAACATAGGGCCCCTGGCTCAAAACAGAATATTTTAAACGGTTGTAATAATTTGAAAAGGTTTGCGGGCGTGGGTAAAACATTTTACTAAAGTTTTATCGCATTCAGATAAATGATATAGGAGCGCATACAGAAATTATTTTGTACAAAGCTCGTATAAGAAAAAAAAAGAATTTGGGACCAACGGAATATTTTAAAAGTATTGTAATTACTCATTAACATGGGCGACCTTATGGACAACCTTTCAACAAAGTTTTGTTGCAATCACATGAATGGTGTAGGAGCGCATACGGTTTGAAATTATATTTATATAGCTCCTATAAGAAAAAACGAACATGGCGCCCCTGGCTCAAAACGGAATAATTTAAAACGGTTGTAATAATTTAGAAACCTTTGTGGGCATGCTCACAACATCTGGTCAAAGTTTTAGCGTATTCGAATAAATGGTGTAGGAGCGCAGACAAAACCTATTGTTTACAAAGCTCATATTAGAAAAAAAAATGATTTTGGGGCCAACGGCCAAAACGAAATATTTTAAAAGTGTTATAATGACCCAGTAAAATGCGCGAGCTTATGGAATACAACTCTCCAGTGTTTTGTCGCAATCGCATGAATGGTGTAGGAGCGCATACGGTTTGAAACTATATTTATATAGCTCATATAAGAAAAAACGAACATGGGGCCCCTGGCTCAAAACGGAATATTTTAAAACGGTTATAATTATTTCCAAACCTTTGTGAGCGTGCTTGCAACATTTTACCAAAGATTTAGCGCATTCAGACGAATGGTGTAGGAGCGTAGACGGAAATATTTTTTACAAAGCTCGTATAAGAAAAAAAACGAATGAAGGGCCAACGGCCGAAAACGAAATAATTGAAAAGTTTTTTAATGACGCAGTTAAATGCCCAGGTAGGTGGCCAACAATTCACCAAGGTTTTGTTGCAATCGCATGAATGGTGTAAGAGCGCATATGAGACAAACAGACATACAGACATACATACATACAGACATACATTCATTTTTATATATATAGATACTTTACCGAATAAAGATACCTTTTTCGCAACTATTCAAGTATGAATTCTTTGTATCTATCCTATCTATACATCCATCATATCCATACATCCATCCTATCCACCAATCCTATCAATCCATCTTATCCATCCATCTTATCCATCCATCATATCCATCCACACTATCCATATATCATATCCATACATCATATCCATACATCATATCCATCTATCAAATCCATCCATCCATCATATCCACCCTATTCAACCCATCCATCCCATCCTTTCATCCATCAACCCATCCATTCATATCTATCCTATCATATCCTATCAAATCCCATCCTATCTCATCTATCCATCCTTCTATCTTATCCATCCTATCCATCTATCCTATCCATCCATCCATCCCATCCATCCCATTCATATATCTATCTATCCATTTATATATCCATTTATCAATCAATCCATCCACCCACCCATCCATCCATCCATCTATGTATCTATCTATCTATCTATCTATCTATCTATCTATCTATCTATCTATCTATCTATCTATCTATCTATCTATCTATCTATCTATCTATCTATCTATCTATCTATCTATCTACCTATCTATCTATCTATCTATCTATCTATCTATCTATCTATCTATCTATCTATCTATCTATCTATCTATCTATCTATCTATCTATCTATCTATCTATCTATCTATCTATCTATCATCTATCTATCTATCTATCTATCTATCTAAATCTATATATCTATATATCATCTATGTATCTGTCTATTTGTCTGTCTGTATTTATGTCTGTCTGTCTTCCTGTCTATCTTTCTTTCTAGTAAATCTCTATTTTGAAAATTAAATTGTTATGTTGTAAAATGTTTGGGTTTTTGATATTCATGGGTATAATTATATAAATGTATTTACGTTTTGTTAACGTCATTGATTCTCTTAATTGGTAAACGTATGTTCATATGTATAATGAGAATATAGCATCTTTTTTTTACAACTGTAATGTCATTGGATTGAAAAATATTGTCATCCAATTAAAAATGTATAAACTCAAGTTCCTACCCCAACCCCCCCAAATCGATATATATTATGTATTGAAAAGGTTAATTATTTATCAAATTCATTCTGAGGCGTATCTTGTGCTGCATTTGGCAAAATGAATGTAAAGTATTACACATCCCCCCCCCCCCCCAATCACACACACAGAGAGTTTTTAAAAAAAGTATACATCATCCACTTGATTGTAATCCCCATACTTACGAAAAACGATTTTATTGCATTTAATCAGCTTTGTTCTTATTTAGATGAGTGATAAGTGCATTAAAAATGCTATTTGGCTACGTAGTTCTGCTGCAGCAATTAAATGAGAGCATTGTTCACTATTCAACATCAGTATGGACATCGAACGATTACAATTTTGTTAATAGCTCAAATAATTCATCACATTTTCAGCAAATCAATATCACCAAATCGTGAGATTGTGTTTATATATATATATATATATAAAAGCGCTTTAATTTTAATGTAGGTTATAATTCTAAAAATCAGGTTTTGATCTTTACACTGTGTCGTTCAATGCTGAAGGGATATGCTTGAGGGTTGGAGTTCAATTCCGATCCTACGTCTGACAGTTTTAACATTCCTTTTTTATTCTCTAACAGAAATCCACCCCATCCCCCACTCCCAAAAGAAAAATATTTTTTTTTTTAAAAATTGAGTTCTGTTGCTCTCCCCCCCCCCCCCACTTTTTTTTTTCCTAAAGACCGCGGACGTTCGCACCCAAAAGAGGGCTCGCATGACGAACCGTGTAAAAGTTCGTCTTCACGGCAACAAATTTGAAGAATAAAATCCAAATGGCATCTTCTGCTCATTCTGGTCAATTCTGAAGAGGAACAGGAGTCATTGGCATTCTTGCATGTTTTGGTGTGTGGTTCGTGTGGTTGTGTGTGCGCATGCTTGTTGGCATGTTTATGTTGTGCTTTGTAAATATGTTAACGAAGTGTAAAAAAAAAAAAAAAATGTGTGTGAACACAAATAAAGTTGTGTAAAATTGTCATCCTCCTCCGCTAAATCCTCACTTCCTCCGCCAACTTCTCCTCCCACACATCCTAACCAACTCCTCCTAATACTCTTATAATGGAACCATATGGGAGATCGCGATCCGCCTAACGGACTTCCCACATAACTAACGCTGTTCCGGAATGATTAGGTTTATTATACAGAGACTCATTGTATTTCTTTTGTCTTTTTACCATAGTAAATTAAATTTGTTTACCTGCAGGAATTCAAAATTCAGTCGAAGACTCTTGCGGACAAGTAAATAGAACATTTTATCGCCCTTTGTCTTGGGTAAGTATATGGGAGTTTATCAAATAATTCAGAATTATGGTCTTATCTAAAGACAATGTTTGAGCCACCCCTCCCACCAACCCATGTTGGCGCCTGGGGTGAGTGCTACTTTCTCTGCAACCTAAGCACGCCCCTGCATGCATCTTTGTGACAGGCTGCTTTTGAGCCGAAAATTAGACAAAATTATGTCATTAAATTTACTATAGCTATTATACTTATTCTGGTGCCTTTAAAATCATAAATTTAAAAACAAATGTCTTATACGGCGGCCAAATACCGGACACGTGATCTTTATAACCACTTGTTTGTCCGTCACACTTTTTTCTAATGCACTTCATGAAACTTACTACCGGAAGTTAGTTGAACCATAGCTTGCATTAATTAATGAACTGCCTTTAGGTTTGGGGTGGGGGGGGGGATCTTTTGTCAATAGTTGCAGCTAATATTTATTATTCATAGTGACATACTGAAATAAGATGAAGTATTTGAGATGATAAAATGTAAATATATAAAAATGCTCCAAAAAACATAACACCAATTTTTTAAGAATCGATTTACTACTCATTAATAATGCATGCAAATGATTCCCACGTTACAATCTTATTGGTACACACAAAACATTTACTTAGGGTACTTCAAGAAATATGGTTGAAAGCATTGGAAAAAAATGTAATAAAATAAAAGATCAACTTTTGATCTGTGGAAGCCTCGTAACAACTATTTTATCTTGATCAAATCTTAGGGAACTCTCAGAACACCTATTCTCTGTAGACCGCGCAAGTTATACAAATGAAGGCAACTCTCAGAACACCTATTCTCTGTAGACCGCGCAAGTAATACACATGAAGGCAACTCTCAGAACACCTATTCTCTGTAGACCGCGCAAGTAATACACATGAAGGCAACTCTCAGAACACCTATTCTCTGTAGACCGCGCAAGTAATACAAATGAAGGCAACTCTCAGAACACCTATTCTCTGTAGACTGCGCAAGTAATACAAATGAAATATGTCTTCAAAAACCTTAACACCAAATTTGATAGCAATTCTTTTTACAGTTTGTTTGTTTTTTCTTTCTAAAATTAGAACGAACTATACATGTATTACAACATATCAACCATTTGATTTCCTCTTTTCTTAGATCCATAAATAATCTCTTATATATCTTTTGCTTATGGTGTGAGCAATTCCATTTCCGGCCTCTTCCTATTCCAAAGCGACCCCCCCACACACACACACACAAAACACGTCCACATACTTAACATGTTTTATATCTCTTATATATATTACACTTCTGGAGTGAATCGTGGACTGCTCCGATTTCCGGCTGCTTTCTAAAAAGCTTGCTGCTTCCTACTCAGCGTATTCGGTATTGAGAGTATATTACAAATAAATATATTATGTTTGAAAGAAAGTATAACTTCGATAAAAGATATATATTTTTTTTTAATAACGCAACTGCGTTTGGTGCGTAATATTTTCTTTTCGGAAAATGAAATCGTTTCAATTTAAGTATGGTGTAAAAAAAAAATATTCGATTTAAAAAGTGGTTGGGACATCAGAAGGGTGTGGCGAAAATTGGAGTTCTTAAATGTGCGTTATTTGACTTTGTTTTGTCAAGTAGCTTTGGTAGATGGGAAGTTTACGCATTGCTGTCGCCAATGTTTGGCGGGCTATTACTAGTTATTAATAATTAACTACTTACGTTGTTAACTTAAACCGAACATTTTTGAAATAAAGTTGATGCTTTCAAATAGATTAACACGACTTGCTATATTCAAGTATTACACATTTGACTTACACAAGTATTTAACACCTATTTAACACAATCATTTAACACCTATTTAACACAAGCCTGTAACACTTATTTAACACAAGCCTGTAACACTTATTTAACACTATCATTTAACACTTATTTAACACAACCATTTAGCACTTATTTAATACAAGCATTTAACACGTATTTTACTTTAACACTTACCTTCCACCAGTAATCAAAACTAAACGTACACAAAGTGTTGCACTCTGATCTCACTCAGACATTTGGCACTAACCTTATGGTTGCCATGATACTGTAATGGACGTAATCGGGAAGTCCTTCTTGTGTACAGTATGCTAAATGGCCTGCTATGTCAATGACCAACAACAATTCGCAGAGTCCCCAATAGTTAATAGTTTTCTGATGAACTTGTGTTCCCGGCTAATTTCTTGTCATTTCACTTTCATATATCGACTGGATGTGGGAAGAAGATAAGGGATGTCTTGACGTCAAGAGTCAAACAAATGTCTGTTTTATACGATCTAATTTATACTTTCAAAATTATTGTTTTCAAACAAATAAAATGTATATAAATTTTCTTCAGTGTTAAGAAATCGAACAGCTTTTAATTTATAATAACGAAGCGTAAATGAAATACTGAAAATATATCTGTTAGACGTTTTAGATCTGCACTGGCCGACAGCACTGCATGTTCCAGCTGTGAAATCTATCTACATCCGCCCCCAACTGGAAAATCAAACAGCCTCACTGTCACTCGGCGTATGGCAGGCCACTGGAGGCAATCAAAGTCTGGTCAGTTTTTGTGACCGCCCGCGCCATAATTACGATGCTAACAGCTGTAGAGAGAATAAGAGGGGGGGGGGGAGAGAAAAATTTTTGCTCCCGAAAGCGAGATAAGGGCGGTGACAACAGTTCTTTTTTTCCTTTCTTTCCTTGGGACTGATCAAACCAACAAAACAGGTGCCTTAGGGCTATCTTACTATTTTTTTTTAAAGGAAAGGGACTAATCTCATGACCATTCCCTGGTTCCGCATCAACAAGTTAAAGTATTTTGACGCAAGTATTCTAGCATTTATATTTATGGTAAGAGCAAGAGTCTGAGGCAATGACGTCATATATTCTACGTCAGAAATGTTAACTTATTTTTTGTATTGGAATAAAATATATCTGCTCAGGGTATTATTAGAATGACATGGGTCTCAAACGGGCTTATCTTTAAAACTGTAGCTGAAAATAATTGCCATAATTTAAAGATCATCAAGCCTGAAGAGTTTTACGGATATCCGTGTCATTCAAAAATAGATGTTTAATGTAATTTTAATAGCATTTTGATAACCCAACAAGCAATTAATCTTTGATCAGTATTACAAGGTGTATAATACAAATGTATTGTTATTTGTTATAGCATTCTTTACTTATATATATATATATATATATATATATTTAAATAAATAAATAAATATATATTTCATATATATATATATATATATATATATATATACAGGGCAGGGTCAAGGACAAACGATACCTAATATATATAAAGTCACCTTGGAAGGGCCAGTAAAAAGCTTTAATCGCCGCCTTATCTTTGGGAAGTACTTTGGATTTTATTGTCCAGTTCACTAATAAGGTCATTCGTAAGGACGATTTCCCCCCCCCCCCCTCCGATGTCGGCTACGGGACGAGTTCCTCTTTCGTTCACACTCCCCTTCCCCCTTTGGAACACAGTTAAAACCAATAAAGGAGGTATCTGGTTTACCAAAATATTATGGAATTATGCCCGGTGGATTTATCGAAATTATCTCCCTTTTCCTCTTTGGTCTTGACAGGAAGCGGTCGCCATCTTAGAATGAATGGCCTTCCTTGTGAAAATGTATGGCTGCGCTAGAGGATTCCACCTCGAAAGTGTAAAAGCCACGTGCCCTAAAGCTACAGAGATTGAGCGAGTGGGGGGGGGGGGGAGACATTAGAAACGACAGCGTGGATCCTTCCAAAGGCGGCCTGCGTAATGTGTAATAGCATCAATAAATGTCAATGAGAAAGGACTGAGTGGAAAACCAACATTATAAAACACTTGTTTCTTTGAGAAGTCAGAGCCCCAACCGCGGCGAGCATGTTTCAAACAGGAAGAGACAATGCATCACAATAATGAATGATATTAAAGCAATAGGATGTTTACGGATTAGGGCGTAATAACAATTATCATACAACTGTGTACTGGTGCACATTACATGTCATAATGTTAAATTAGGTCAACGGTTCTCGCAAAGAATATATTTTGAGCCAAAATTAAGAAGACCAGCTCTAAAAAAAAAAAAAAGACAAAAAATACAATGTTATCTCTTTCGAAAACATAAATTGTAATAGTTTTTCTCATTGTATGCCACAATAAATTAATAAAAAGTAAATGATGACGAATAAAATGTAATATATTTCGAACTCTAAAACTTCTATGACTCTAAAATAGCAGTACACCCAAACAATGGTTCACAATAAGTGGCCACCCATAAAAGACTTAACATTATTTCGGAAGATGTTATTTTCCTCCCCATCGAACAAAAAATGTGTGACCAATTTGTCACATAATTGTCACATAATTGTCACATAATTGTCACATAATTGTCACATTCTCATCCAACTTAGTGACCAATTTGTCACATAATTGTCACATAATTGTCACATAATTGTCACATTCTCATCCAACTTAGTGACCAATTTGTCACATTATTGTCACATTCTCATCCAACTTAGTGACCAATTTGTCACATAATTGTCACATTCTCATCCAACTTAGTGACCAATTTGTCACATAATTGTCACATTCTCATCCAACTTAGTGACCAATTTGTCACATAATTGTCACATTCTTATCCAACTTAGTGACCAATTTGTCACATAATTGTCACATTCTCATCCAACTTAGTGACCAATTAGTCACATAATTGTCACATTCTCATCCAACTTAGTGACCAATTTGTCACATAATTGTCACATTCTCATCCAACTTAGAGACCAATTTGTCACATATTTGTCACATTCTCATCCAACTTAGTGACCAAATTGTCACATAATTGTCACATTCTCATCCAACGTAGTGACCAATTTGTCACATAATTGTCACATTCTCATCCAACTTAGTGACAATTTGTCACATAATTGTCACATTCTCATCCAACTTAGTGACCAATTTGTCACATAATTGTCACATTCTCATCCAACTTAGTGACCAATTTGTCACATAATTGTCACATTCTCATCCAACTTAGTGACAAATTCCTGAAGATCCACACCCCAATCCCTTATCCAGATGTGAACGTAATTTATGGAAGGCCCCAGCAGTGACGTAGACAGGGTAAGTGCAATCCCTGGACGGTCGAGAACTTCGCAGCTCCCCTTCCGCGAGAAAAAAACTCTGCAGTAGGCCGAACATGCCGCCTCTCTATATTAAGGAAAGAATGCCGCCCAGATCGGATCGTCCTCCTCCGCTCCCCACTTTCTACACCACTGGGACCCAGTGGCGTAGTGAGACATTCTTACGTCCGTGGCAGATTTGAGTTTGCCCCCCCCCCCTTTTTATCCCCAACTAAACAATTACATGCACATCCTTAAATAGCGATGTACCCTGTCATATGCTTTAACGCGCCCTGAAATGGAATAATTTTGTTATATCAATCGATCCGGGAAATAGCACTATCCTTGCAAGTAGCACCATCCCTGCAAGTAGCACCATCCTTGCAAGTAGCACCACTTTTGTTTTGGTCCCAAAAGTTTGAGTTATGTCCAGTTCTCGCTGCTTATAGAAAAAGCTGGTCTGACACTTTGATCGGCCCCGGGGGAGGGGGGGGGAAGATGAAAAAAGGAATTATCAGACAGAGAAGCAGAGCACTGCTAATTCTCTTTCTGTCTCATAACTTTTCAAACAGCACTTCAATCAGTTAAACAATTATATATTGATTATATTTTTCCTTAATAAAACTTTTATTTATGAATGTGCAGGAGGGCTTTACTATACTCGTACAATATAACTGTACCCTTCAAAAATGTAAGCCACTTACAATGCTTCTATCTCAAGTCAAGTGCGCCTATTTAAATCTGCATTATATTGAAAGTTAAGTGCTTCTACATTCTACAAAAGGGGACAACCCCCCCTTCCCCCCATAAGTTACGTTAACACTGAGGAGGATTTGATTTCGGGGACTCTACATTTCTAAGTGTCACTTGTAAACATGGATTTGGAGCTCTGGATTAGTAGTTTTTTCCCCGGTGCTCGAGCTGGTAAAATTTCTTACTGCAGTGAGAAGAAATTTTTGTTGTTGTTGTTTTATTGTAATTGTAGTTAATGGATATTTAAAAAAAATTGAAATATTTAAAGTATAATTTGCACTTTTTTAATTTTAAAATTAATTTATTAAAACTGATGTCCTATTATTCTAGACCTATATTTCCCGAGTCTTCTGCCAGCAATATTGTCCCCACTCTTCTACCAGCTAAATTGTCCCACTCTACTACCAGCTATATTGTCCCACTCTTCTACCAGCTATATTGTCCGACTCTTCTACCAACTATATTGTCCCACTCTTCTACCAGCTATATTTCCCCACTCTTCTACCAGCTATATTGTCCAAATCCTCTACCAGCTACCTGTTATGCTACCGATGCATGCAGTTCTAATGTCCAGTTAATTAGATTTGGATCTGATGAAAGTGACAATAAGCATATTTCTTTAAACACTCAGTACCCTCCCCATCCCCGTTTAACTTTGTCCGGAGCAGAGCAGACCAAAATTTGTCCGGAGCAGAGCTGACCAAAATGTGTCCGGAGCGGACAAGAAGCCTGCTCCTAAACTATTCTTGTAATATTTCAACATTAATATTATTTAAAACGTATATATAAATAATGCCTCTAGGCAGCCTACAAGCGGTAACGTAGCTAGGGTTGGTGTCACCCGGTGCGGTAAACTCATGGTGTCACCCGGTGCGGTAAACTCATGGTGTCACCCGGTGCGGTAAACTCGTGGTGTCGCCCGGTGCGGTAAACTCATGGTGTCGCCCGGTGCGGTAAACTCATGGTGTCACCCGGAGCGGTAAACTCATGGTGTCACCCGGTGCGGTAAACTCATGGTGTCACTCGGTGCGATAAACTCATGGTGTCACCCCCACCCCCACCCCTCTTTCCCGACTCTCCAGATGGATTTCGTCTTGTTATAAATAGGTCAAAGGTTTAACAATGACAAGAACGAAAACACATTAATTGAAGCTCAGAAGGTAAATGGGTTAATTCAGATAAATCGTACCTCATCATTAGGTTTAGTAACCGTTGAGGGATAGATTTAGGGATCAGGTTAGGTTTAGGGATAGATTTAGGGTTCAGGTTAGGTTTAGGGTTCAGGTTAGATTTAGGGATACATTTAGGGATACATTTAGGGTTCAGGCAACCAAGATGGCGGCCATGGTAAAAAAAAAACGAGGTACGATCTATCTGAATTTACCGGTAAATGTATTTAAGAACTGTGACAAGTCCTTCGAATCGCCCGACCACATCGTGGTATCAATGGATAGCGTTATTTCTCAGAATTTAGATATATACTGCTCCCTGTCACTTATGAAAGCTACCGAACACTTCAATCGGCATTGAAGCATTATTAGTAATTTGCCTAATTATAATTAACTTTCAGTTACATCATGCACTACGCCAATTTATCATCTAATTTTTCTAAGTTAATGATTACATCTGTTTTCTAATTTTCTAAGTAAGCCACATAATTTATTTTTTTGGGGGCTGTTGTTGTTTTGATAAGCGTAGTGAATGTGAACTCGTTCGCGAATGGCAGCCATTTTGTTGGCTCGTATGATATGGAGGTCGCGTATCAATACCGGCGCTAAAAATTGACATCGTGATTTCAAAGTTGTGACAAGGCTTCATACAAAACTCGTATCAAATGTATAATCGAACATTTGATCGTGTGAGCTGAGCTTCGATCTGACATTGCATCATACCCAGAGGCGTAACTGGGTTTTTGGCGCCCTTGGCTAATTTATTTTTTAAATAATAAAAATTTAAAAATTAGAGATTTAGCGGCGTCTTTTTGAACAGGCGCAGGCCGGCGCACTTGGCAACTGCCCCAATGCCAAGCCGTTGTTACGCCTCTGATCATACCAATGAACAATTAGACTGCAACACAGGATACTTTTCAAAATCACAACCGGCAATTCACTATAAGACCAAATGAAACAAATTAAGTTGTTTTTGTGTGGGTTTTTTATTTTTTTTTTGTTTTGTTTTTTATTGTTTTTGTTTGGTTATTTTTCTTGCTTTTTTTTTTTTGGTTGTGTTTTTATTGGTGAGTGGGGGTGGGGTGGCAGGAAATCCCAAAGGGGGAAATGAAGTAAAATAGTTAAAATTATAAATGAAATATTAAAGAGATTTTTTTTTAATAATACTAAAATGGAATGTACTTCTTACACGCATATGCAATAAATTCCCAATGTCTGCCTTTAAAGATATCCTTTTTAAAATTTATAATTACTGGGTAATATCTTATGGAAGTTGTATCGTCATTAAAATAAAATAAAAATTCATAAGCTCGCGGACCCATGGGTGTCGAATGATCCTTAAACAGGGGTCGACTTAGACCATTGGAAAACATATATCTAGAAACGAACATAATTTAGAAGTAGAAACTGATATAATTTTATGTTTGGGGGTCACCACAACACGGGGAACTGTATTAAAGGGTCGCAGCATGAGGAAGGTTGAGAACCACTGGTGTAGGCCCATATTATTGTAGCTGCCACATTGGCCTACATGGAGTCTGCTAATTCATGTCAGCCCGTGTCGTGAAAAGTAAATATATCTTGCATACCGCCCTTTCATTGGCGGTCGGGCTACTTGGCTGTTTCTTATGTATAAATGTTCTTTTGAAAACATTAGTTAAGATGATTGGACAAGATCATTATAATTTAAGAGTATTGGACAAGATCATTATAAGTTAAGAGTATTGGACAAGATCATTATAAGTTAAGAGTATTGGACAAGATCATTATAAGTTAAGAGTATTGGACAAGATCATTATAAGTTAAGAGTATTGGACAATATCATTATAGTTTTTATTTTTACTTTCCTTAGAGTGTTTTTTTTTAAGGATTGTAGGTTTTCTTGCCTAATTAATGACAATATTCATGCTTGAATAAACCTATCCTTTAATAAATAAATGACATTATAACTATTCATATATTCATAACATTTCTTAGATGACATTATAACTATTCATATATTCATAACATTTCTTAGATGACATTATAACTATTCATATATTCATAACATTTCTTAGATGACATTATAACTAATCATATATTCATAAAATTTCTTAGATGACATTATAAATATTCATATATTCATAACATTTCTTAGATGACATTATAACTATTCATACTTTCATAACATTTCTTAGATGACATTATAACTATTCATACATTCATAACATTTCTTAGATGACATTATAACTATTCATATATTCATAACATTTCTTAGATGACATTATAACTAATCATACATTCATAAAATTTCTTAGATGACATTATAACTATTCATATATTCATAACATTTCTTAGATGACATTATAACTATTCATACTTTCATAACATTTCTTAGATGACATTATAACTATTCATCCATTCATAACATTTCTTAGATGACATTATAACTATTCATCCATTCATTACATTTCTTAGTGATCTTAAATACAATTATCCAATACCCAGGGTTAAATGCGGTACACAATTTCAGAACTTTGACCTGATTATTTTCATGAGTTTATCTACACACACATTTTAAATTACATGGGTGATTAAACAACCCCTAGGAACAAAGTTTTCTTATGAACACTTCCAAGACAAAAGTAGTTTGAGGATAAGATCTGGAGCGGAAGAAATCCATCATTTCATTAGCTTTTTCTAAAAAAAAGTCTTCATCCTCTTGTGGTATGCAGATGTGATCAGTCCGTTTTCTTTCAATGTTATCGGCACTTAATCGTACCAGCACGATACCACGGGAATACGCGTTTAAAAGTCGCCAAAACAAAAATGAAGATCGAACCAAACGTATACTAACTTTTCCCCCTCACAATTTGACATACTTCTTGCTGAACCCGACACTAACAGGGTATTCTCATCTCCTGCACTGATTGTCACAGACGGGACGAAAATCTAGGTGACCTTCTGGTTCATGGTCGCCTTCAAACAGTACCGGTCTTACGTTGGGACTAAAACATGCTCAAGAAGCCTATGTAGGACTTGTCCCTATACACTCAAAAAAAAACAAAAAACATTAGCCTCCCTAAAGGTACCTTTACCATCAAAGAGGGTTTCATATGCGTTAGTCGTAATGTGATATATGTGATTGTGTGCCGTAGATGTCATTCTAATTATATAGGCGAAACTGGGAGAAGATTGGCAGATAGGTTCACAGAACATCTTCGGGATATTGAACAAGGTAAATTTTCCCCAGTCTCTTCACATTTCAACAGAGAGCAACATAAAGGTGCATTAGATGTATCCATTAGGGCACTAATTTCTTGCACATACAACACACCAGTGAGAGTAAGAATGGAAAATAAATTTATTCAACTTTTCGTCACAATATCTCCACACGGTATTAATCAAATACTCTCCTACTAATGTTTCTCCATTTCCCTGTATTTCTTCTTTCTTTTTTTCTTATTCCTCAGATTTATGTATCCTTAAATATTTTAGTCCGTTACGATTCTCTACCTTATTTTTCACAGTATCAATATTTATATTCTTTCACAACAGTGCAGTAGACATCTAAAGTTTCTTACTGCGCTCTGTTACTTGTCTTACTTCTATTTGTTTTGTCTACTGAAGAAGGAAGGCTCTAAGCCGAAACGTCCAAATCTTATTGTCCTGTCTATTAATTCAAGCTTAACATACCTTGTTCTACTATTTCATTTTCGATATTTAGAACAAATACCTCATTTAACGCAGTTATCGGGATTTTTTTTACATGAAATCGGTGTCATCTTATTTCCTTAATCTTCCCCTTGAAAAGCAGGAAAAACTGATTTTGTGAGTTGAGATTGGGGGTAGGGCTGAAAATTTGATAGAATGCTTTCTCATCGGCAACTAGTCAACGTGCTAAGTTTCAGCTCGATAGGTGTACCGGAAATGGAACAGTTAGAAATCCGAAGACTTTGCAAGCCAACCAATCACGAGCAACGCGAAGTTAATATAAATGATTTAAAAAGACATTTAATTGATAATTGTTGAATATTTGTTACATTTACCCTATGTAGTGAGGATGGCTGTTGACAGAATCACTCGACTGCTTACATCTCAACCACATGAAAATGACTTTTGTTCCTTTTGTTAATTATGTTGAAAACTATGGAGAGGTAGTTTTTAGGTGATGCTCTCTATTCTTCCCTCCAGAGTTGACATTTCGTGTGACGTTTGCGACATATTCGTTAGCTAAATACATTATAACAGCAAAAACAACAACCAAGCGATATTAAATTTTAAAATCATCTTTTCCCCTCTCTTTTTCTTCGAAAATGGAAACGGAAAAAATGTTTTTTGTGTCTGGTATCCAACGTCGTGACATCAAATGATAGGAAGAAACTCGATATCCTCGTTTCTGTTCAAATTCATTTTTTAGCAAGAAATATATTATTCTAGAGAAAATATCTGATGTAATTTGATGACTCTAAGCGCTGACCTCTGACCAAGTGGCCTTTTCAAAGACAAGGGATGTGATGAGATTACTTCCTGTGTTAAGGGGGTTGTAGTTGAAGTTTGAAAAGAACAGTTTACTTGTCCTAATTTTTAAAAAATAAATAAAACGCTAGTGACGTCATTGTGAGTTTGACATGCCTGGATTAATTCAAGAATCGTAATTCGCCTTAAAGACATCAGGGAAAATGAAGGCATTCTAAAAATAGCAAGGCCTGTCGAAGTTTTTAACTGTTAGAGATGAACATTCGTTTGACATGGCTTTTTGCTTTACATTATTTTCTACATTAGTCTTTGTTGGCTCATAGGATCTATAAAGTACTTAAAGTTAGATCAGCAATTTTTAATGTTTGTGAACTTGGACCTTATCTTGATCACAATAACTAAAATTAACAAATTACAGCCTGTCCCATTGCAAGAGAAGGTGAAGGGCGTCATGTAAAATTTGACTTATATAAAAATGAACTGAATTAACTATGCTATAGTACTGTGTGCTCTATGTAATATCTTGTTTTAACCATACGAAAAATTGAGTGCTATTTTAACATCTTCATCATTGTGTTTAGAAATAATTTTTAAAAAATCAATTCTTGGTACCTGCGTCATCGATGTTTTAACAGACAGTCTCTCATTTGACTTGGACATCAACACAAGTTGTGGGAGCACGCTAGGCAAACAATGCTAAATCATGGGTCATTCCCATCTGGACACCCGGCTTAACACTTCAGGTCCAGAGTCTAGGCTCTTCTCCACTGCGATGTCTGGTTGGCAATGGAATATTTTATACAAACAAATTCCTGGTTTTGATATATTAAATGTATGAGGACGTAAACTATACGAATAAAACATTCACACCAAAAGAGTAATCGTTATTATTGCTGAAACCATCTACTTGGCTATCGTTTACCTCAGCAACATTGATGCAAATGAAAACTTTGATATAACATTATCAGTGGCGTGGCTAAGGTTATTGCCACCAGAGTCGGACCACAAACTCCGCCCTCAATACCACGTGATAACACCGATACTTATAGCAATAATAATAATAACTATTCTTATAACGATATATATATAATATGATAAGTAAAGTGCGAATAATTTCACTGGAGTCCGTTTTAACCGATATTTAATAATTTCGTTTTGATGTCTGATTTTCTTGGGTCGAATCTTGCCATCTATTTTAAATCATTTCTCCAGAGACGTCGTTTTTTTTAAAAACATTGGCACAAGTGTATTTTCATATATTAAGTCATTTTGGACCCGCACGTAACGTTATTTAGACCCGAAGCAAGATTTGCATGTGTATTTTCCCATTATGGACAACTGCTGAGTTTAATCCATCGGGACAACTGCTGAGTTCAATCCATCGGGACAACTGCTGAGTTCAATCCATCGGGACAACTGCTGAGTTCAATCCATTGGGAGAACTTCTGAGTTCAATCCATCGGAACAACTGCTGAGTTCAATCCATCTAGACATCATTTCACGGAAGCGAAGCTAACATGAAAGGATTACTTGACTTTTTTTTTTCGTTAACACAACATTGGGTACTTGTCCAAACTTAAAATACTATTGGGAAATGGTCCCAACTTAACACAACATTGGGGAATAGTTCCAACTTAACACAACATTAGGGAATAGTTCCAATTTAACACTACATTGGGGTAATAGTCCCAACTTCAATATCAAGTTTAAAAAAGTTTTAACTAAAATGTTATTTTCAGATCAAAAAGATTCAAAAGTACTTTTTATAAAACTGAAAGTAAAGTTGTATTGAGATGTGCTCATGTTTGCCCATCTATTTGTTTGTCTATCTATTTTATTTTGTCTATCTAATGGTTCGTCTATCTATTTCTTAGTATATCAATTTGTTTATCTATCTATTTCTTTGTCTATCTATTTTTTTGTCTAGATTCAATCTTGTAATAGTTGTTATGTTGTTTTTTTTTTACCCAATTCTACCAAAATGATTTTCTTAAATTGTTGCACACTTGTTTTCGGTTCACAAAAGTAATACCACATTATGTGACGTTTTGTCCACAAAGTTACTTCATAAGTACTCTTTTGTAAAACTAAACACATTTTTTTTATTATAAATCACACCCTCTTCATCACATATACTTGGGATCGGCCCGTTCGGGACGAATGCTTTCTCTCGGGGCAAGCACTGAATGATATAAAAAAAAATTTTGTTCCTCAATCTGTACGAATTTACCAGCGTCCTCCCCCAGAAGTCACAAAATCTAAATACGAACAAATAAGTCCCTGTTATGACTAAGGGGGTTCACTGAATGGCAGTTGTTTACACTTGTGAAATAATTTAACGTAGGTGTGTTTAAATTGTTTTATTTGGAAAATGTGGACTTTATTAAATATGTATTTATTTATGTGATAAAAATGTAAATGTACAATGGATTCAAAAAAACATTTCCATTTGTTTGGATCAATAAAAGAATCTTATCTTAATCTTATCATATCTTATCTTAATAAATGTTGCGATTTTATATTCATGTTTTTCATCCCTGATCTGACGAAGCATTTGTGAAGCCCGGTAGCAACGGTTAAAAGTCACTTTAAACAAAAAAAGCAACTTTTGAGTTCGTGGACAGTGAGACGTAACTGGATTACAATGATTTAAAACAACAACCACTTTCTCTTTGACTGCACAGATAAATAAGCATAAAGTGTGTGGTCCTAACTTTAAGCTGCAGTTAAACGGTGATGCATAAAATGCTCCTAAATATAAGCCAGTAATATATTCAGCTAGCACTAAACATTATGTTTATATGTGGCTAAAAAAACGGTGGGCGCCCATACAAATACTTGCTGACATGGGCTTGAACAGGATAGTGTCTTGGCAATCGACATTTTTGTATTGGGAAAAAATTCAGGCGATCTCTCCAAGATGTACGTGTCAGAAGAGGAGCTGACGTTTTCCTCAGACCACCATCTTCTAGTGGCCAGGCTGAGACTAAAACTGAAAAGGCACTACACTGAGCAGACATCATATAGCTTGCGCTATAACACCCCCCTCTTGAAAGATAAGGCCAAACAGGAAGAGTTCAGGATCACTCTGTCCAACAAGTTCCAAGTCCTACAGGAACTGCTAGGAGACGAGAAGATCGATGGAAAGTGGCAGGGAGTAAAGAAAGCAGTCAAATCAACATGTCAGGAAGTGTTGGGAAACAGGAAACATACACACAAAGAATGGATAACAGCAGATACATTGAAAGTGATAGAAGAGAGAAAAGGGAAGAAGGCAGAAATTAACAACAGCCGTACACGAGCGCAGAAAGTTAGGTTCCAAAAGGAGTACTCAGAGGCAAATAAGAAAGTAAAGAAAAGCGCTAAGATGGACAAAAGGAACTTTGTAGACATGCTTGCCAAAGAAGCGGAAGAAGCAGCCTACCAAGGGAATATGCGGGAATTGTTCGCTAACATCAAGAAGTTGTCTGGAAAGTTCAGGAAGCCAGAGAGACCAGTGAAGGACAAAGATGGTAAGAGCATACCAAATGAGGAGCAACAGAGAGGCAGATGGAAAGAACACTTCGAGGAACTTCTAAACAGGCCAGAGCCAAGTAACCCACCAGATATTCAGCCAGCTGACAGTGACCTGGCTATTGATTGCAACGCACCCACCAAAGAAGAGATCCGTATTGCCATCAAACAACTAAAAAAATGGCAAGGCTGCAGGACCGGATGGCATCCCAGCAGAGGCACTGAAGGCAGACGTGCACACCAGTGTAGAGATGCTACACCAATTGTTCTTGAAGATCTTGGAGGAGGAACAGGTACCTTCTGAGTGGAAGGAGGGATACCTCATTAAAATTCCACAAAAAGGGAGACTTAAGCTCCTGCTCCAACTATAGAGGGATCCCTTTACTGTCCATCCCAGGCAAGGTTTTCAACCGCGTACTACTCAACAGAATGAAAGAAACGGTTGACCCTTGCTGCGGGACTAACAGGCTGGCTTCCCGACCAACAGATCCTGTACTGACCAAATTGCAACACTGCGCATCATCCTAGAGCAATCCCTGGAATGGAACTCACCGCTCTACATCAACTTCATTGACTACGAGAAAGCCTTTGACAGTGTGGATATGCAAACCCTCTGGAGACTGTTGAGACATTATGGAGTCCCGCGGAAGATCACGGACTTGATCAGAAACTCTTACGAGGGGATGACCTGCCGAGTGGTCCACGGACAACAGGTGACGGATGCTTTCCAGGTGAAGACCGGTGTGAGGCAGGGATGTTTGCTTTCGCCTTTCCTTTTCCTATTGGCCATTGACTGGGTGATGAAAACTTCCACACAGCAGAAGCGGAATGGTATTCAATGGACCTTGCGGGACCAGCTTGATGACCTCGATTTTGCTGACGACCTTGCCCTTCTCTCCCATACCCAACAACAGATGCAGGAGAAGACCAGAACTATTGCAGACACTTCTGCATGTATTGGTCTTAATATTCACAAAGGGGAAGAGCAAGGTCCTCAAGGTCAATGCCGCTACCAATACAGCACCCATCAGGCTCAAAGAGGAAGCGCTCGAAGAGGTAGAGAGCTTTGTCTACCTTGGCAGCATCGTGGACAAGCAAGGTGGGACAGATGCTGACATCAAAATGAGGATAGGAAAGGCACGGGCAGCCTTCCAACAACTCAAGAATGTCTGGGCCTCCAAACAACTAAAGATCAGAACCTTCAACACAATGGTGAAACCGGTTCTACTGTATGGCGGAGAAACATGGAGAACAACTGCTGGGAATATGAAGAGAATCCAGTCCTTCATAAATAACTGCTTAAGAAGGATTCTCGGGATTCATTGGCCCGACAGAATCAGCAACCAGAAACTGTGGCAAGAACCGGTAGAACAAGAGATCCTCCAGACAAGATGGAGATGGATTGGCCATACGCTCAGGAAACCTGCCTCCAGCATAACTAGACAAGCCTTGATCTGGAACCCTCAAGGAAAAAGGAAAAGAGGCAGGCCTAGGAACACTTGGCGCCGTGAAGTGGAGGCGGATACCAATAAACTTGGCCACACTTGGGGGAGGCTGGAGAGATTGGCTCAGGATCGTGATGCCTGGAGGGCTCTTGTAGGCGGCCTATGTCCTAACCACAGACGTCGATGAAGATCGGCTGCTGTTCCTCGAGGACGAAAAGGCGAAAGAGAATAAGAAGAATCGACATTTTTGACATAGTTTTTTGTTTACCTATTGCTCAATTAATTAAATCACTTTCATTGATATTTAAAGTACGGTCTTTATCATTATCGTCTCAAGATTTTATTCAGAGTCACAAGTGAGTAGTTTTTAAAAAAATCTTTATAACGCATTACACTAAATCATGGCAACATGAAATATTAAACCATATTTTTATTGATTGTGACGATGTCATGACACGATCCTCGAATACATAGTTCAGAATTTGGCACGAACTGATGCACATTTTATATCAACCGAATATTTATGTCTTAAAGTTTTACAAAACGAGATAAAAAATTTCATGAAATGATTATACATATTTTTTATATGTTTGGTTGCCTGAAGTTGTGGTGTTGGCATTTTTAGATCAAAGTAAATGTTCCAAAAGTTTTTAGGTTCTGGTTCTGGTTCAGTACGTTGCTGCATCCATATACTGGCATATGTGCAACGGTTGGGGAAGCGATGTTTCCATTATAACGGCTTCTAGCAGATGCCAGGGCAGCCTTGAAGCTTTCGATCGTTGTCGAGTTCACGGTGGTATTGTCCAGGTGGTTCCAAGCGATTATGGTGCGTGGAAAGAATGATTGTTTATATTGCACTGTGTTACTATGAGGCACAGTGAAGCATTTGCTTTTGTTCCGGTGTAATTTCTCATGGGGTTGTCAGAGGTTAAGTCAGTGTTTAGTGAGTGTTGAAACTCATAATTATAATGAGTTTTTTTGTATTTAATGTCGGGCCGGAAGTGGGATGAGAGGGAGGAAAGTGTATTTTCAGCTATGTGCGTGTGTGCATTTGGATTTATGTGCATTTGATTTTGTTTCCAGTTGGGTGTGTTTAGTTTATGTGCATGTGTTTATTTTTATGTTTAAGTTTAGATTAGGTGTGTATGTTTAGCGTATGGGAGTTTATTTTGGAATTGATAGATGAGTGCTTGGAGTTATGTGAATTTGTATTTTGGTTTATGTTTCAAACATATACTATATGATATATGATATAGTGACTTTCCCAAACGCTCCCATATAAAGCGATGGTTTATTTCATAACGCTCTTTTTTTTTTGGTCTGGGTTTTTATTACACGTTTTATGTATCGTGCATTGCTTTTGTACACGCGCTCTTCATTTTCGCAAATTGTGCGCATCCAAGAAGAATATTTTATATCTAAGTTCTTAAACTACGTATCTAAGTTTAAATATCACCATAAAAATGTAGATACTTTTATATTTCAATAACGTTTGATAATTGTGTTGAATTTGACAAGACAGACGCCATTAGATAATCCTATTATTTCAACATTAGAATTGTGTTCTTTTTTTTTCTTCTTTTTTTATTGTAGGCATTAGATAATTTTTTACAGGTTCGATGGAAAATCAAATGTTCATAAAGTATTACAGAATTAATTCACACTAAAGTGAGACCAGATTAAGGATGAATGGGGTGCAGCTTTCTAGGTGGGTAAAGATAAATAAAAGACCAGTGGCGTTTTGTGACGTAATCGCTGATATCGTCATGGATCCTGGAAAAATCTAGAGTTCTAAAAAAATCCTACTGTGGCCGAGCTGGGAAGGGTGGTTGTAACGGGGAAAATATAAATGAATAAATTAAGCACTTTTAGACATTATAGAAAACTGCAACTTGGTACCAGAGAAGCTTATACACTCAAATGCCTAAAACTATTTTTTTTTAAATAAATTAAAACCAGCTCTGTGGTTTCTATTAAGTGGTTTTTGGTGAAAAACTTGAGAATTGACGCTAATTCCATTGAATGGTGTGCTGTGACTAATCTGTTATTATTATTGTCAACTCCATGATGGTATGATGGCCAGGTTGGTGGATTCTAGAGATGAGTCTGTGGCTTTGCCTGTAAGCAATGGCGTAAAACAAGGCTGTGTTCTAGCCCCAACACTTTTTAGCATATTCTCGGCAATGGTGACTGATGATTTTCTTGCCAGGAACGACGGCGTTCCTACAAAGCACAGGACAGACGGAGTATTATTTAATCTTAGGAGACGGCACGATATTACGAGAAATACAGAAACAGTTATTCAACACCTCTTGTATGAATGAGCCCCAGGTGCAAGTTCGGAACTGAAAATGCAACAAATACTTGATCGCTTTCGCGTCAAATGTGGCCTAGCCATCAGTACGAAAAATACAGAGATTTTGCAATAGCCAGCTCTAGGGAAAACTTACAACGAACCTACAACGTCAGTGAAGGGACAGAATCTCCAATGTTTAGAAAAATTTACAAATTTTGGCAGAATCCTATCCAGGTCAGCAACAATTAATGGGTGATGAGATCAATAAACGAATTTTCAAAGCAAATTTTGCATTTTGAGGGATCCGTGCAGGAGTGTACGGAAGCGAAACGGTCTCAGTTTTGTCACTAAGCTGTATATAGTGTTATCTTATTCACAACTCAGATTTGAGAAATTTACACACGGATAATTTGATTTGACTTTAGGACAGAGCTAATATGAGACCCAAACCAGCAAGCATTCGTGATTCTTTATTGGATCAACATCCTACTGACATGTTGAGATATCAGTCTGTGGGCTCCGTGGTTCAGTTAGTGGACGTGGTTGACTACCAGGCAGAGTTCCTTCATACTCTAAACCCAACAGGGATTACACCCCATACTCTCTGACTGAATGTTCGTATTCCAATCATGTTGCAGCCGAGTCCTCTCCCCCCCCCCCCTCCCCGCCCCTACCTTAAATTTTGTAACGGCATCAGGCTGCGGGTTAAAACTTAACATTGAAATGTCATTAAAGTAGCAATCTCCAGAAGTTGTGGGGATGGGGAAGTTAGTATCAACTGCCCGTCAGTATCAACTGCCCGTCAGTATCAACTGCCCGTCACTATCAACTGCCCGTCAGTATCAACTGCCCGTCAGTATCAACTGCCCGTCAGTATCAACTGCCCGTCACTATCAACTGCCCGTCAGTATCAACAGCCCGTCAGTATCAACTGCCCGTCGGTATCAGCTGCCCGTCAACAAGCGAGGTGACTCTGGGCGATGTAACGTCAACACAACAAGCGATGTGACTCTGGTCGATGTAACGTCAACACAACAAGCGACTCTGGTCATTCTGAGGAAGGAGGTTGAAAAGCGGGACATAAATCTTCACAGCAGAGACACTAAGTTGATGCGGATCAGCGAAGCTCATCGTGCCTACGGCACCTTGCAGCAGCCTCACGAGATCTGCCGTGGAGAAGATAGTTACTGCCTCAGAATCCCACAGCGTGATCCATAATTCCAAGCCCATAATTAAAAACAAAAAATCTTAAACATCGTAGTGAAGCACAGGTACACGGCTAGTTTATTGATAAATCACAAAAATTAAATTTATACTTGTATGACTTTTGTGTGTGTGTGTGTACTGTTGGAGGCATATTGCCGGTACGTGTACATTTGTATTCTATGTCATCATTATTAAAGCTTAACCTACATTGTTTTATTTACAGAAATTTTTTGTGTCGAGTTAATCGAATAAAATGCAGCACGGTGTAGCACCATTGGCGGCTGAATGGGTCCAACATGGCGGCATCCTTTTTGGCCCGTGAGCCCTTCATGCGAAAATTGTGAATTAAAAACTTTCCGATGTGAGTGGGTGCTTCGCTCTTGAAACGCGCTAGGTGTTTTTAGACTGTTTAAAGTGTTTTAGAGTATTTAAAATGTTCTTAGCATAATCATTTTATTTCAAATGTCCTTACATTAAAGTTCAACTATTTAAGCAAAGGTATTAATATTAATCAAATGAAAATATTTTTTAATATAACATATTATAAAAATAAAGTATTTATATCGTAAATGTCAGTTTAACTTCAGTACATAAATCGCCATTAATAGATACGTTTTAATTCGAGGGAAATAGAAACATATATAATAATAAAATTGCCTTGTACCTGCGTCAAACTCTCCATATTGCTTCATGAGTGGCTGAAATAACTAACCATATGACGCGACGAATATTACATGAGATCTGCACTTCCGCTATATCTCAGGGGTTGAGATACCCATTTAGTGAATAGAGCCATTGGCTCTGATGGTTGTTTTTCGTCCTTCGCATGCGAAGATGACTTCGGCTGTACGCAGGTGGCCTGCCAGTCCTATTTGGGCCTGGAAAGCCCTACCGTAAGTAGGACACACGTGTTTTGAGGTTCTGGATGGATTGGCGGCGATTCTGCCTGAGAGGTGCGTTTACTCTCTGAGGATTGTATTCCACCATTGAGTCTGCCTCGCCAGCTTGTACTATCCAACATTGAATCTACCTCGCTAGCTTGTACCATCCAACATTGAGTCTACCTCGCCAGCTTGCACGATCCATAGCAAGTGTTTTAAATGAAAACCGTTCAATGTCTACGGATTTATCTATAAAAATTAATAAAAAAGTAATTACAAGAGTTTAATATTCTAGACAAAAAAAATGTCTTTAGTTTTTAATGGCAGATCTTTGTCTTTAAAAAAGTTAACCTTTCCTTTTTTGTACTAATGTACTTATATTTAAGTATGGAACTGGGTCACTAGGATATTATAAATTATCAACTATTTTAGTACAGTTGTAGAAATAATTAAAATTTTGATCAACTTAAGCGTTCAAAATTGTGATATTTCATTTAGATAGCTGTAACATTTTATCCCGTACAGGTATATATGTAAATGTGTCATTTATTTAACTTTTTTATCATATAGAACAAGATATGGAATCGGAAATCATTTCAACACACTTACTCTGAAGGGAACACTCAATCCTGGAGTCTAGAGTATGTTTCTTGTTTTTTTTTTTTTTTACCACATCGAACAATCTCCGGGTTTTATTATAAGGATCACAAGATACAGTAATATTCTTAAAAGACAGTGCTACCAAAAAAAATTGAACTAACAAAATTTAAATATTGTAAGTACTGTACAGCAGAGTGCGTGTAACATTGTAATTTTTTAAAATAATTCTCCAGTAAGATGGAGCCTCCAAACAACGCATGTTTCGAAAGAGCGATTGCGACCAAGAAAGACTGGTTGACAAGTCTCAGCCACGGATGTCTGAATAAGAGCGTCGGTGAAAAGATCCGACGTTACTGCCATCTTCAAGCTTTGTCGGCAAGGCAGGTAATACATTTTAGACGCTTTATTCAGTGGAAATATAACTATAGTGAGCTCCCTGTACTAAAGTTTGGCTAAAAATGATTTTGTGACGTCGACTTAAAGATTATATATGTATAGTATCTCTGGTGATGGTATATGTATTATTCTGAATTTAATTCAGTTGGAATACAAAACAATGCGTCGTAGTTGTAGTCGTAGTTGTAGTTGTAGTCCTAGTCGTAGTTGTAGTCATAGTTGCAGTTGTAGCTGTAGTTGTTGTAGTTGTTATAGTTGTAGTCGTAGTTGCAGCTGTTGTAGTTGTGATCTTAGTAGCAGCTGTTGTAGTTGTAGTCGTAGTTGTAGTTCAGAAAAGGGGAAGTTGTGAGCAAAGAAATCAATTCTACTGTCGAAATTAAGGATGGTAATGCCATTTAAACCGGTTTTCGTTAATTTTAAACCGGTTTTCGTTTTAAATCATCCGTCGAAATCCTATGTTAATGTTTCCATGCGTACTTGGAATGATGTGTCAAGATGGTCAGTTAGTTGGTCTCAAACTCAGATTTGTACATTTATTTCTAATAATGACCATCATAAACTCATTTATATTGTACATTTGTTGGAGTGTGCCAAAATGAATATGATTACTGTTTCGATATCAAACTAATCAATTACCGTAAAACATATATCAAACATCTGTCAAACATCTGTCAAATATTTTTTTAAAGAAAGAAAAGAAACAACAAAAAATTTGATCTTTTTATTTTAGAGTAAGATTTAAAATGACCAGTCCATGTTCAGCAAAGCAGACTGCGAAATGATGGGGACACACACAAAAACACACACACACACACACAATCGCATATAGACAGACTGAGTATTACAAAAAATAATCAAATGTGCCATATTTACAACTCTATTTGCAATTTTAGCTCAGGACCGTCGTATTAAACCCTACATTGTCAATTTCAGCTCAAGACCGTCGTATTAAACTCTACATTGTCAATTTCAGCTCAGGACCGTCGTATTAAACCCTACACTGCACAGTGTCACAAGTCTCAATACAACTTTGCAAATCAAAGAAAATCTCGACACACGTGATGACGTCAAATCGCCGGATCCTCGGCTGTCTCCGGTAATTTTGGAGGACTTCACAAAACCGCCACGGGCCATCGAGGAAACGCCGCCAATGCTCTTTACCCCTGGTAAGGCCGCCCTGGCTGAATCTATGGCAATTTTCTCTCGTGTTGGCTTTATCCCTCTTAAAGTGGACGGGCCTTTCGGCGCGCATTTTATTTATCAAAACAAGAATGCGGTGATTTGACTTTCCAATATTGGAGAACTGTATCCTTGTTAAAATCATAGTAAAATCATGTTAACATCATGGCAATATCATGGCAACATCATGGTAACATCATGGTAATATCACGTTAATGGCAATATCATGGCAACATCATAGTAACATCATGGTAACATCATGGCATTATCATGTTAATGGCAACATCATGGTAACATCATGGTAACACCATGGCAATATCATGTTAATGGCAATATCATGGTAACATCATGGCAATATCATGTTAATGGCAATATCATGCAACATCATAGTAACATCATGGTAACGTCATGGTAACATCATGCTAACATCATGTTTATATGACTAATGAGACAGTTTTTTTTTAATTTAACGGCCACAACTTGGCCGTGTTGAAGCCGTATCATTCTGTTGATTTTTAGAGAACAAATTTAAAGTGATCGTTTTGTTGCGTGTTTGCTTCACGTGTGTGAACGCCCTGGTGACATGCTACATATGACATGCTGGAAGAAGGGTCTCAGACTAGAATTTCGGAGGCCCAGCAGACCGCGACCTACAAACTGACATTTGTTACACGTTGTCATAAGAGAAATGATTTAAATGTGGAGATATGAACCTACGTTGTGACACCGTGCCCACTGAAGTATCTCACTGTGGCTCTTCGTTGCTGTGTTTGAGAACCTGTGTTAGAGCACCCCATTGCCCCGGTGTGCTAAGGGCATTAGGAATCAAGTGCAATTATCACACGTGTCGTTCCTGATCATTAGAAAATCACGATAACATTGTTGTCTGTGGTAACCTGGAAGACCCTGTCAGTCTTATATCGGCAATACAAAAAATACCCGTCTTTTAAAGAATCTATAGTTAAATAATAGCAATTCTTTTACAAGTAGTGTGAACACGATGGCTTGCCTAGCGTCGAAGGGTGCATGGTAGGTTTTACCTAAGGATAACATTAAAATTTTAATTTCAATATCAAAATTGAACATCCCAATTTCATATTTTCTAATTTTTTTATTTTGTTGGCATCCGTCCAACACAATGTGACCGTCCGTCACAATGTGACCATCCGTCACAAGTGACCCTAACGTGACGATGGTGTAGACTTCGCAGGAGGAAATACAAAAGGCCTAGGATTATTCTTTTTTTGGATTTTAAACTGGTTCCCTACACAGCAAATCGCCTCTCTCCACGCCGCTGGATAACCGAAGGGACCATCATATGTGGATGATACAGCTTGGCACCAGCGGCGTCGCAGGAGTTGC
Organism: Omphiscola glabra; assembly: GCA_964017045.1. Lineage (NCBI taxonomy): Eukaryota > Metazoa > Mollusca > Gastropoda > Lymnaeidae > Omphiscola > Omphiscola glabra. Next base: position 66,932,379 of record OZ024794.1, read on the forward strand.
CAGAATGATTCAATGTATACTAAAGCTAAATGACTAAGAAATGCAAACGATGGCGTCCTCTGCAAATCGTATGAGAACTAAATTAATCTTGGCATCGGTTTTGCTGTTTTATTAACTGTTATGTTATTATTATGTTTTCAATGGCGACATTTTATATATCTCTAGATCTTGTGACAGTAAGATTGACTGACCAGAATTGCTGTGTACTGACTGAACTGAGTGACATGATTTCCCTGTGTGCTTGTCATGTTGTCTGACTGCATGTGGTGACTCGTTTTCATAAGCGTAGCGTAGGGGGGGGGGCAGGGGGGGTACAGATGTACCCGGGCGCCAGCTAGTTAGGGGCGCCAAAATGTGCTTTGGTATTATTTTATTGATGAAAATAATGGGTTTGAGAGTTGAAAAAAAGGAAAAGAGGGCGCTTTAAAATGAATCTTGTCCACGGGCGCCAAACACTCTAGCTACGCCACTGCTTGTTTTCCTGAAAGTCTAAACTTAACAGTGTGAATATTGGTCGGACAACTGGAGTAAGTGGCCAAGTGATTGTGATATGGGTTACACATGAATGTAGAGTTGAGAATTATTTGAGTTGTCACACAGATAACAGTCGTGAGTACAAATCTTATTATACCATGACAGTTATCTTTGTTTTTTTGTGGGTTTTTTTGTCTGAAAATCAAGCATAAACCACGCGAAGATCACGCCGATGCCATGCATAGAACATGCATGGATCACGAATCTTGGGGCCCAAGAGTGAGCTGAAGTTAGGAATTCCACACAAAAATATGACAACCTTCTTATGACATACATGTAGTAAAGACTTGTATTCCCCCCATATTAAATAGCTGAAAAATTAGGATAAGATTTTTTCAGCTCAAAACACAATGCTCAACAGAATAGTTGTGGATATGTATATAAATAAGAACAGCGCGATAAGAATTCTTAGAAACGACATTTGCTTTCCAAAATCAGAAATTGAAAACTGCAATTATTACTCTTGAATTCCACAATTGTTTCTATTGATTACTTTATTGTAGTACTGTTGTTGGTAAAATATAAAAACGAAGAACTTCTAATACTTTTATAATTGGCTTGCATTTTTAGGCCTAAATCGGTGACTTCGACGTCAACTACGACATCAACTATCACATAAATTATGACATCAGCTATGAAATTAACTATGACATCAACTATGATATTAACTACGATATCAACTATGACATTAACTACGATATCAACTATGACATTAACTACGACATCAACTATGACATCAACTATGACAGCAACTATGATATTAACTACGACATCAACTATGACATTAACTATGACATCAACTATGACATCAACTACGACATCAACTATGACATCAACTATGACATCAACTACGACATCAACTATGACATTAACTACGACATCAACTATGATATTAACTACGACATCAACTATGACATTAACTATGACATCAACTATGACATCAACTACGACATCAACTAGGACATCAACTATGACATCAACTACGACATCAACTATGACATTAACTACGACATCAACTATGACATTAACTACGAATTCAACTATGATATCAACTATGACATCAACTATGACATTAACTATGGCATCAACAATGACATCAAGTAAACCATACAAAATTTCAATCTTCAACTTGTCCCAGCTTGTTCAATCTTGGAGAAATCTGCCACTATGACCCATTCGCTTTATCTATCTATCTATCTATCTATCTATCTATCTATCTATCTATCTATCTATCTATCTATCTATCTATCTATCTATCTATCTATCTATCTATCTATCTATCTATCTATCTATCTATCTATCTATCTATCTATCTATCTATCTATCTATCTATCTATCTATCTATCTATCTATCTATCTATCTATCTATCTAATCTATCTATCTATCTATCTATCTATCTATCTATCTATCTGTCTATCTGTCTGTCTGTCTGTCTGTCTGTCTACCTATATCTATTTAATATATCTATCTATATATATTTTGGTATATTTATTATTGATTCTCATAAACCTTCCTTTATTTAAATCAGGCCTGCAAAACATACTGCCCGCTACCCAAACACTTGGTGGCCCGCTAGCACCCACTTGGTGGCCCTCTAGCACCCACTTGGTGGCCCTCTAGCCCCCACTTGGTGGCCCACGAAGTAATGAAATATTTTTTATTCTTATTATTTTCTTAATAGCTTTCCCCCTTGTTCTATTTTCTTTTGGTCCGCAAAAGTCCTATCCTTTTTTCTTTTGCCCCGCACAAATTGTTCATAAAGTATTACGGCCCGTCTTACATTTTGTGTTGAGCAGGCCTGGTTTAAACTAATGTTTTTCTGTCATTTTAGACACTTAAATCGCGGGTATTTTTTTGGTGGTTTGGGGGGGGGGGGGGGGGGACATTCCTATAACACTTTGGGGACTGGTATCCTATTTTACCTCTTCTACTTCACCGTCTTTTTTACTTAGTCTTGTTGGGGCATTCATATAACACTTTGAGGACTGCTGGCATATTTTACCTCTTCTACTTCACCGTCTTTCTTACTTAGTCTTGTTGGGGCATTCCTATAACACTTTAGGGACTGCTGGCATATTTTACCTCTTCTACTTCACCGTCTTTCTTACTTAGTCTTGTTGGGGCATTCCTATAACACTTTGAGGAGTGCTGGCCTATTTTACCTCTTCAACTTCACCGTCTTTCTTACTTAGTCTTGTTGGGGCATTCCTATAACACTTTGGGGACTGCTGGCCTATTTTACCTTTTCTACTTCACCGTGTTTCTTACTTAGTCTTGTTAACATATATTGTATAAATCCGCTACTATGACCCATTCGCTCTATTTTCTTAGCTATCCAAGTTGATTAACTGCACCTTTGAAACTAAACATGAATAAATCTGCTTGCTTCCCTTTTCTGAATTGACACTTCAAAATGTAGTAATGGCTGGCTACCTGTGTGTTCATTGGCATCAATTAAAATAAAGACCTATGGCTGCCTGTGTTCATTGGCATCAATTAAAATAAAGACCTATGGCTGCCTGTGTGTTCTTTGGCATCAATTAAAATAAAGACCTATGGCTGCCTGTGTGTTCATTGGCATCAATTAAAATAAAGACCAATGGCTGCTTGTGTGTTCATTGGCATCAATTAAAATAAAGACCTATGGTTGCCTGTGTGTTCATTGGCATCAATCAAAATAAAGACCTATGGCTGCCTGTGTGTTCATTGGCATCAATTAAAATAAAGACCTATGGCTGTCTGCAAAAGATTGTAGCACGAATTCTTTCTTGGGATATTTTTCAATGAATGCGTTGAATCCTTTTAAATAAAAAGTCTCCGTTGTTATACTCGTATTCAAAAGAATCGTGAAACTAAAATTAACACTAAGATCATTTAATAATTTTTTAAAACTTTTTTTTTTAGAGAGCAGTGCCTAAAGATAAATTAATTGTAAAGGGAATAACATATAATTTTGTTCAGTACTTGTGTCATTTGACAGCTCAGGTTTAAAGTGGCATGGCAGTTATAGTGATGTGACATGGTGGTGGTGTTAACGTTTATTTAACAATTGCTCCATACATACTTCACAAAGACACGATGACTTGATCAGAAGTCAATTACCATTAGACCATATCTACTGTTGCCTTGGACCATATCCACTGTTGCCTTAGACCATATCCAATGTTGCCTTAGACATATCCACTGTTGTCTTGTACGATATCCACTGTTGCCATAGACCATATCCACTGTTGCCATAGACCATATCCGCTGTTGCCATAGACCATATCCACTGTTGCCATAGACCATATCCACTGTTGCCATAGACCATATGCATTGTTGCCATAGACCATATCCGCTGTTGACTTGGGCCATATCCACTGATGCCATAGACCATATCCACTGTTGCCTTGGACCATATCCACTGTTGCCATAGACCATATCCACCGTTGCTGCTTGATCATCTTGAAATTGTGTATTTTATGCATACTCTTTGTTTCCCTTCCGGTATGAGCTGCTGTTCATGACTATTCAATAATTCTCAGTTTATTAAATTTTGCTTGTACTACTCAAGATCAAGTTCATTTAATGCCCCGCATTGATTTACTTTTTTGTAAACGCACAGCCCAAGACTCTACCGCCTGACTCTGAGAGTTGTAAACACACAGCCCAAACATCTGCCTGACTCTAAGCGTTGAGACAGAGCATGAGTCATAGCCATCTTTTTTTTCTACTGAGCTGCCTTGTGTGGATTTAAATAATGTTTTCTTCTGATTCAAATCTCTGCACATTTTGCATACACATTCTTTTTTTTTTTGGCCAGACTTTCAGACTTTCAATTGGTCTCAAGTGGATGATTTTTAAAAAATCAGCAACGATATTTTTTTTAAAGTGATGGGATACAGAGTTTTTTTTTAAATATCCAAGAAATATTTACAGGTCAGTCTTTCATAAGAGGCGTGCAGAGATTCCATCTACGACATGACTAAGGCAGGCATGGCTTACGTCTAGTTTAATAAATGGGTGAACATTGTGACACAGTACATTACGTCTGACATTGTACACGACGCCTGACATTATATATGACGCCTGACATAATACATGACGCCTGACATAATACATGACGCCTGACATAATACATGACGCCTGACATAATACATGACGCCTGACACAATAAAAGACGCCTGACATAATACATGACGCCTAACATAATATATGACGTCTGACATAATACATGACGCCTGACATAATACATGACGCCTGACATAATACATGACGCCTGACATAATACATGACGCCTGACATAATACATGACGCCTGACATAATACATGACGCCTGACTTAATGCATGACGCCTGACTTTTGGAGTACTAGCTTAACATTGAATAAATTCTTTCATATACGACTTCCCACTTTTTTTATGGTGATCGTTATTACAGAAGAATTTTTCATATACCTCTTGAGTGACAAATGGAACGGGAAAACATGTCTTCGTGTCCTCGGAGGGGAGCTGCTTCTACTTCTGCTTACGGCACTGATACATCTGGAGGAGACCCGTAGAATCAACAGTCACGTCATGTATGCAAATTTAAACAGTCGGCGACCCACGGCCGGTCAAGGTTCCAAGGATGGAAAGGTAAAAGAGCTAACATGCTGCCAACACACATCAATAACCCTCAGGTAAAAACTCACATGCTGCCAACACACATCAATAACCCTCAGGTAAAAACTCACATGCTGCCAACACACATCAATAACCCTCAGGTAAAAACTCACATGCTGCCAACACACACCAAAAACTCTCAGGTAGAAACTCACATGCTGCCAACACATCAGTAACCCTCAGGTAAAAACTCGCATGCTGACAACACACATCACTAACCATCAAACACAATCTTTATTGAACTGATGGTAACTATTTTGAATAATTCCATTTGCTCTATGAATTTCGTACTAAAATAACATTCAGAACATTAATTAAAGCTCATATTTATTTCGTAAACATTTTTAGAATCATTTCATTAATTCACCAGTGGATGAAATTTGAATTGAATTTTCTTTGTTATAAATTATATTTTGCAGTGGATCTACGAAAAAATGGTTGTTGAGTTAATTTATTACGACAAGGCTGTGTCTTCAAATATACCTTACATCATAGAAAAACTAGCCGACCCAATGGCAACCCCAAGTCTCATCCCAGTCCCACTGGATTTAAAACCTGAACCCTACGTCCATCTAAAGCACCCCGTCAATGCAGTGCGTTTTCATCCAGAGGAAAACTTGAACCTTAGAGATAATTTGGCCCGCAACGAGCCGTTGTCATCCGTTGATGGCTCGGACATGATCTCCAACAAAGCTGCTAAACCTCCAGTGGCTCCTCCTCAACAAGCGGCATTCACGGAGACCACTGACTGGATCGCAGAAAATCCCTTCTTTGGTGTTCCCATACCCGATGAAACGGTGCTTAGGTTGCCAGCAACTACAGAAGTGAAATACGTCAAAGGGATCGATTCTTTCGTGGCTGAGCCCTATTATAGCCCAACCTCACCAATGATTATCACCCCGACATCGCCAAAAGATATTTTTAGCACGGACGACATTTCTTTTAACCCGTCGGGGGATTCCTATTCTTTGTTAAACTCCGCTGACCTAATTACAGTAGAAACTCAAGAGCCAGTTTTGAAGAGTCTCAATCTCTCAAGAAATGAGCTGTACGTTACCGGGCTCTACGACATGAGAACTGAGAACCGCGTTCCTACGGAGGAGAAATTAAGAAAACGAAAGCAGTCACGTGATAGGAGACAGATTAAAAAGGAAGTGGCAGTGTTCGAATCCTTGCAGGAAAAATCTAAACACGATCTCACTCGGAGCTTTAAATCGTTGAGCACTTTAAAGAAAAAGCTCATCAACCGACCACAGAAAAGGATCCTCGTGTCTAGAACGATGGTTTCATCAAAGCAGAAGTTGGAGGCCACGAGCTGGCGCGGGTATCAGAACGAACACGAGGAATGCGAAATGGAGAGCGCCATGAAAAACGTTCTCCAAGAAGGCATCTTAGCAAGACTGAGGACGCTTGCTACTAGACCGAAAATCGAGGATCCAAGGTTTTCACAGAAGGGCGTCAGGGGAAAACCTCCTCCCCACAACAAGACCCACAATTCTGCGTTGGCCAACAGTAGCAATATTAATTTCAGTCATTTCGGGCACAACTGTCGACCGGTCGATGGCCACGATGATGAGCTAAACTCGTATAATATCGCCTCCCCAGGACACAAAGGCACTCGACTGGCAAAGAACCAGTCGTTCAACAGAAGGGGCGTGGCTCGCATGGACATCGATGAAGAATACGCCAGGTCATTCATAGCTATATTAACCGAGTGGCGTGCGACTTTGGATCAGGGAGTCGACGTAGAGATCGGGGCTGGTCAGGAAAGTAAATCTTTTACGATGCGAAATGTCTTCTGCGTGCCGGCAAAATCAGTTTCTACGTCAGTTTACGAAAGCGCAGCTGGAGAACAGACATGCCCTCGAGGAATTTTACTGAGAAAAAACAACTCCTGCCTGGAAGCTCGGTCAAAATCCGGAGCAGGCAAGATCAAAACAAGGCAAGACTGTTCAAAACATTCCCCAAATAATCACATCGGAATAATCAGCGAACGTAAAGTTAAATTTGTTAATACCAACAACTTGAATGTCAATTATAATGCCAAAGCCTCAGCAAGTGACAGCAGTCAAATGGTTGCGAAGGAGTCGAGCCACGCACCAGGGGCGATCAGTAGAATTAACTCCGTTGACATGAAATCAAGGAATATCAGCCTCAACCTGTTCAACTTCAGTGAAGAAGAAACGTCCGCTCACACAAACAATTCTGAAAGTGTCACCATTGTTCGTATGGAAGGATATGAGCTGAGGGGGTCAGAGACCGGACCCGTAATAAAGGGTCCCACCCCAACACCAGCTCTGGTGAAATCGACCGTTTCCGAGCAGTTAACATCATACAATAAAGACTGCACCTGTGACGAGTGCGTACTCCAGGAACCGTACTTGTCGCCCTATCGGATCCAGTCCAATCCCGCTACTAGATATCCTCTAGTACTGGGCAGGCTGAGGCGCAACTTACCGTTTTTGGCAAACAAAGATTATCAACCTTCGAAGGAAATTTTTAATCAGAGATGCGTGTCTGCGTTTAACAGGATGAGCGAATCACAGGTTGCTGAACAGCTGTTCAACGTACTAAACGACATTATGGTCCGCAAGGAGATCCTATCGTCCAGTTTAGGCCACACGTATGTCACCGTCACGTTCACCAGGCCGGACGTCGTGGACAAAATGATAAGGGCAAATAGTGTTTTAAGTTAATTTTGCAACAGATCTTTTTTTTTAAAGAAATTTTGGTGGGTTTTGATTTTTTGACAAAAAATTAGTAATGGCGCTTAAAAAGCCTTGCAGTATTTGCTTAGTGCCAACTCTAAGTACTCTAAGGTCATGCGTTTGTTTTATGCTCCCCCGAAATGCTGATTGTATATTCAAGCTCTAAACCAAAGGGGGAAAAAAGTATCTTTATTTTAATGATTGAATATTATTATTATTAGTAGTAGTTTTACATAGCGCGGTACCCTAGCCTAGGGCTGGGCTCACCACGTTGTACATACAACAAACATAATCATGAACTTAAAGATTAACATACTTTAATTAAATAAAACAAAAAAAATGTATATTTACTCCACCCATTCCATAACTATTTACATGTCAAGCCAGGGACGGCACCCAGCAGCATCGTTTGTCGGTCAGAGGGGGTGGGGGGAATCAGTCAAGATAGTAGAGTTTAATGAGATGTGTTTTGAGTGCAGTTTTGAAGGCTGTGATGGTCGGTATATTGCGGATGTGAAGTGGAAGAGAATTCCATTGTTTGGGGGCACAAAAGATAAAGATCGTTCACCGTATGTTTTTGTGCGAGTCTTGGGGACAGAAAGAAAATTTAAAATAAATTAATTAGTCTAATTTCAACATGGCTAGAATGACATAAAAGCTTTTGATCTAAATCTAACTAATATTGTTTTGGACATTTGGACATGACATTTGTGTATAAATGTATAACTGTATACACATAACGTTTGTTTTAAACCCCTGCACCAAAGAAGTCATCGTTTAAAACATGTCAAAGTCATTATAATTTAAATAGTAGAATGTGGCTTTAAGAGCTTCTGTACACGTAGGCGTCTTGAGGGTAATGAAACATCATCAAGAAATATGGAAAATGATGTTTTTATAAATTACATTATCATTTTCAAAACGTTACTGAATGACTAACTTTCTCCAGTCGGAGAGCTTATTTTTTGTTAAGGAGATATAATACAGTAGCTCGTATTCGGATTGAAGAGGAATTTTTTTTTACAATTCAGTTTTGGTAGGTATTGATCCGTCTCGCACAGCTAAACCGGTTGCTTTTTTATTTAATGTGTATAACGGTGAATTATGGTATGTGACAGAGACGGTTACCGGAAATTTGATCGAAAGAAATTTCATCGACGGAAAATTGATCGACGTAATTTGATCGAACGGAAGTTTGGTCGAATCTTTTTTTCAGTTCAGACGTTAAAATGTTCGTCACATTTCTCAAAAAGAAATTTGACGCAAAATTTTAACGTATAAACTAAAAAAACGATTCGACCAAATTTCCGTTCGATCAAATTTCCGTCGATCAATTTTCCGTCGACGAAATTTCTTTCGATCAAATTTCCGGATACGGACAGAGACAAAACTTTCAACCCAGTTTGCCAATTTGTTGGAGTTGACATGGTAACTAGAGTACTTAGTTTTGGTGGGGGCATCAGAATCCTCAAACACAAGCTTCTGTATTAAATGTCAGTCTTATCGGAAACTCCCAAAGCTATTATTAATTTTAAGTACGTAAACGGAAACAGCTACTTTACACTCGCTGCATGCAACTAAAGGGTAAGTAACTTGACACATCACAACAGACTTCTTTCATAAGTCTCTCAGACTTTAAACCCTTTTGAAATGACAAATATAACCTAGCAAATTGACATTCAAAAATAAAAGCGTTTATAATGTAATGGATGAGGTATATAATGTAATGGATAAGGTTTATAATGAAATGGATAAGGTATATAATGTAAAACAAATGTCTCCCACCACAAACAGAAACAGTGTTTCTTTCACACAATAATGCTCCCGGGGGGGTGGGGGTGATTTCAGATGTTTGGGCGGGAAGTGCTACGGGCATCATTTCATGTTTCTTCATTGGGGGGGAGGGGGAATATCAAAACTTATTGCATAGCAATTTATATAAAATATGCAAATTTAGAGGGGGGGGGGCAAATGCCCCACCATGCCCTACCCAAATAACGTCCATGACCTGGAGTGTAGGAAGTGTGGGTGGAAAGGGCACTCCACCCTATGGCCTTTTATCATTTGATGGGGAGCGTCATTGTCGGCCTACTGCAGAGTTTTTATCGTGGAAAGGGGTGGCAAAAATCGTGGCCCGCCCAGGATGGCACTTATCCCTAAGAACACCACTGGGTGACCAGGATTACCAAGCCAAGTTCACCCCTCCACAGAAAGTTTTTTGATAAATTCAAAATCAAGGGGTGCAGTTTGGCGCATACCTGATAATCGTTAATTGTTGTTTAGAAATTTGGTCCAGGGAGTGAACATTCCAGGCGTGGGGTGGGCAGGGGGGGGGGTATAGGGACAACTATGAGCATGGAAATTGTGCATTTTGGCATACATAACCTGAATTCACTGCAGATATGGTTCGCCCCAGGGTATTCTTTTTACCCCAACTTAGTTTGACCCCCTTATGTTCACATTGACCAACGTTTGCGGTAGGGGGGGGGAAGCAGTGTATGCAGATGGGGGGGGGGTCTTTTGGCCCCTGCCTTTACAAAAAATTAAGATAAATTAAAAAAGCAGTGATGCATTTTGCGCATAGCTAAATTTAGTGTTGCATCCTTCTGAATTTAATCGGAGAGCAACAAAATTCGGGTTTTCCTTGACCTGGTTGCGTTTATACTTTATTTTAAGTTGTTACTATACAGTTTGTTTTTTACTATTTTTTTTAAAATGTTTATTCCGTTAAACTCCTTCATTAATGAATTAATTTAAAAAACAAATATGTATTTCCATACGAAAAAGGTGGCTGTCACAAAAACCAGATATACTAATTACCTTCCTAAATATATCCAAGTTATACCAGATGACAAAAGAGAAATATGCTGTTTAGTAGAAAAGGTCTAAATGACAACTTTTATAAAAATGTTTGTGAATGGCAAAAATTATACTAAAAACTATATTTTTATTGCAAGATGATATTATACATGGAACAAGTCTTATTTTAAAACTTGATATTATATTTTAATGAAATTGAAATACAAAATATTGGCCTTCATAGTGAGGGAAAGTTAGTTTAATTCGGTATTCTTCAGAATATAGGCCACACCTTTCCCCATAATGTAATTCTTTAACTTTAAACTACATATTTTGCACACACACATACCACATCAACAACAACAAACAAAATACCGTAAAAAATAGTATTGAACTTACATTGTAACAGCATAAAATTTTATTGAGAATAGAAATTTTTCATTGGCTCCACATTTCCCTCATTTAAATAGGTTTATGGTACACTTTCAACTTTCGTAAAAAATTTGTTATAATTTTAAAAATGGCAACATCTTTGGGTTTTTGTTTGAAATTATATTTTCGCTTTATTTTTTTAACAAGTTTTAGTTTTTCTCCGTGGTGTTGCAGGCAGATGATTTAGTGCCCCCACCCCGTAGGTTCCCTATAAAACAATAAACACTGGAAGTACTTATTTAACAGAAACAAAAACTCTATAAGTGAACAACGGCTTGAAATAGGAAGCGGCTTATTTTTTAAACAATTGCACGTCACATTTGGAATCGAATACTGTGCAGGTATCTAGATTTGCCTAAAATATATCGGATCATTAAATATATTCAAAGTAACGATATTTCATTGGTTCCACTATTTCACTAATTTTATTGAACGAGCTATAAAAATTATAATTTAGCACTTTTTAAATAAATTAAATATTTACGTTAGTGTACACATTTTTCACCGGGTGGGGGTGGGGGGGTGGGGAGGGGCTTGACTTTCTCTATGGAGCAGTGCCCCCCACCCCCGATGAGTCGTGAAAGAAAAACCTACCACAAATGCAAAGTAAGATAACACGTTTATTTAATGCCCCATTAATACTTAAAGAGTTCATGTTAAAAAATCGAAGTGTTCAATATAAATAACGACCCAAAATGAGTCATGAGTTTAAATATGAATTATTTTTTTTTAAATTATATATTTACAATAAGAAACAAAAGAGTTAACTATTGTTAAAGCCACAATGTCAAATTTTTAAAAAAAATTTACGTTTCGTATGTATAATGCGACCAGTGTTTAAATGAATTATCCTTAACATTTCGATTAAACACAAAACTCAGCTTCAGACAAACATTAAACGATTCTGAAATGTAACCATGGCTTTCGTGTGCATCTCATTTCACTGATTTCAATTCTCCCACACATACCAATTCACTATGTCATGTCGTTTATAGATTTATTTATTTTTACCTTCCTCCTTACCTAATCACGCCATTTACAAAAATACCACGATACTATTGAGATTCCTTGCAGTACTGCAACCAAACCGTGTGAATTAGTAATAGAACGGGCGTTGTCTGCCCCAACACCTTCCCTGGAAGAGGTGGTCGTATTTTCTAAAACGCTATTTGAATACCCCAAGACTGGACGTGAAGAGGTGGACGTATCTTCTAAAACACAAGTTGAATTTGAACATTTGCTCTTTAGTTCATAGACGTTCAGTGTTTTTATGGATCCGTTTAAAACAGTGTTCTTCCGGGAACACTCGACAGTGTCTGTAACAGAATTAGGGTGAGCTTTGATGTACTCCACGAAGGCCGCCACTGAGCAATCGCAATCAATTTTAGATTCTGTGAACTGAAATGCGTCGTGATTTCCCGGAGTGGCTTCCCTTAACGGTTTGAGGACCAGGCAAGGCATCGTTTTAAAGTAGCAGTTGATCAGCCTCACCCTGGAGATGTTGCTCAAGTTTTGAAAAACACTGCCCGACACGTGATCAACCACTACATTGTTAAATTCGAACATCTCTAAATTGTAGAGTGAGTGCAATGAGAAGTCTTGCAAATTCGTAATCTCTGTGTCTGTTATATTAAAGCTGTGAGCTTGAATGTCTCTGAAAGCGTACGAACTGATAACGGAAATTAAAGAGTGCTCGAAGCGTATCTCTTTAAGTCCTCTCAGATGGTGAAACGCTTCTGTGCTAATATTTCCAATGCTGCAGTCTATAAAATGAATGCTTGCATGACTTGCGATGTCTTTGAAAGCGTCCGGATTAATTGTTTGGATATTAGCACCCAAAAATTCAATGAGCCTTAAAGATTGGAGACGGCTGAACGCCAGAGATGTCAGAGCTGAAACTTCTCCATTATGTATTGAAATAGTTTCAGTAGACGTGCTGAACTCAATAGGGCCGAAATCATTCAAGTTAAAACTTGATATCTTTATGTTTACAATCACGTGTGGGAAAAAACCTGTCACGTTTTTTACATTGGTAAATTTACAATTAGCTTTGTCAAGCACACATTTACATCCGTGGTCACAGAGATCTTTTGCTATCACAGCCGACAAAGCGAACAAGCACAAGGTGACACTGAACATGCCCTGAAATGATTTTAAAAAGCAATAATTGATTTTCGTTTTAAACGTTTAACAAATATGTGCTATAGATTCAGTTGTGTTTGTAGTATTAAAATCAGATTAACTCATTATTTCTTCCCCTTCATTTTCCCAATATTGAAAAGATTTAAATCAAATGGACAGTGAATTTTTTATATAGTTCAATAAAATTCATAACGAACGAATCCGATTTATTTTTACCATGTAGTAAGATTAGCAAAACATATGACATAGAGTAAAAGTAACAAAATTTCATATTATTTTGTAAAAAGTTCAAGAACATAGTTAATTCTTCTATACACTTACCTTGCATTGTGACATCAACCTGAACCGAACCTTGTTCATGTTTAACTAACTCAAAGAAAAACAACAAATCTTTTAATTGTCCTTCAAAGGGAAAGGCTTTTCCTACTTAATGCTACACAGCGGAGTCAGTATTAGCGGTAGAAATTAAAACTCTCTTACTTAGTTGAACCACTTGAGACAGAGGGCCAACCACGCGCCAAATAATACCCCCCCCCCCCTTTTTTTTTTTCTCCGCCTATCTAACCCCATTCCCCCAACTTTTAAAGTCTAAAAAACCATTCGTTGAAATTCGAAACCAACTCTATGCCAAACAGGAACTAGATGTCAGCTGATTATGGACTATGCCCCCATGGCGCCAATACAGTTTTACTCTACGTAATCATGCGTTATTGTCAACTACTTCAAAAGAAATATTTATTTTAAGCTAAACTTTTTTTTAAAATCCGCTGATTGTATTGTGCGCCATCTGTTGGTGATTCTCAAGTATGTCGAGTTGGACTTTCTGGTATGAACCCACGTGTTTAAAGATTCACAGACTCTCAGAAAACATAGAAACGCTTTATAACGAATCTATTTTACATTGCCGTCTTCAGGCCTACTAGTTTATTATTATCACGTTCATTCATACCTTAGTTTTGGTCAGGAAACGCCTGAGAAGTGTGTGACCCGCTCATAAGACGTCCCCATAACATAAAATGCCAGCAGAATCAATCGGTTACTAAACAAAATAACTAATTTCTTTTCTTTCTTTTTTTTACAGTCATATCAAACTTTTTTTTAAAAAATTACTGTGTAAGTAAAAAGACTTTAAATCTAATAAACATTCAATATTATGTATTACATAAAATACTCGCTTTGTGTGCCTACTAGTACGTACGATAAACATTCTGAGATTTTCCCAAAAAATAATGGCTGAAATTGGCGCCTTGTCTTACAGAGGCGTATAATTCTGCTATTAATACCATCTAAAATCTTTGAGTAAGAATTCATCTCATTATACCCGTATTAAATACAGGTCAGATTCTGGTCCCAAACCCTGCCAAGATTTCAACCTGTCCACTGTAATGCAAGATTTCAACCTGTCCGCTCTAATGCAAGATTTCAACCTGTCCACTCTAATGCAAGATTTCAACCTGTCCGCTCTAATGCAAGATTTCAACCCTGTCCGCTCTAGTGCAAGATTTCAACCTGTCCGCTCTAATGCAAGATTTCAACCTGTCCGCTCTAATGCAAGATTTCAACCTGTCCGCTCTAATGCAAAATTTCAACTGCTACTTCTTCGTATGCCTTTTTACCCCGTCTGGGACATAGGCCGTCCACAAGAATTTTCCACTCATCACGATCCTGTGCTTTCCTTTCCAATGGCTTCCAGGTGTATCCCACATTTTGACGTATGCCTCAACTGCTACAACGATCTTATAACATCAACAATCTGACATAGCTGTTTGGAACAGGGGAATGCAGCGTAAGAATGAGACACTAGATCCAACTTTACGCGTGTTGTTGTTGCAGCCAATTTTGCGCACGGTTTTATCTTGACTTCTGTTATTTTACTTCTTTGACATTGTTTTCTATAATAGAATCAACATCATGTAGGTGGAGAAAAAGTATTTTAACAATCTTCTGTTAGCCGTTGACAAGCCGACCACCTCATTTATTCCCCTGAAATATTTCCCCCAAAAGTCCTCTTATAAACGAGTAAATACCGTCATTGTGTGTTTATTTGTTCACGTTAAGTTCAAGATCTAGACACTAGCTAACCGAGTCTTTATTTTATTAGACTCTTCCGATGGCGTCATTACAATTTTAAAGACGGTCTTTGTCCTTTGACTTATATTGTGTTTACTTATGTATGCGTGTGTTAGTAGGAGTATATGTGTGTGCGTGTGTGTGAGAGAGAATATCTGAATGCATATTTTATATTTAAAAAAATTAATTATTCACACTCGTAGCCTCAAACAAACAGGGTAAAATCTCAACTAAAAAAAAAATTTAGAAGATTTTTACAGCCCTGTAACACAACGCAGCCACTAATCCAAACAGGAAACCGCAGCTTCCACAAAAATGATACATACTAGACCATCCTATTCGAAACGTTCACTTTCAAGTGACTGTTCGTGTCGTCAGGTTCACAATTTCTGTTCAAAGTAAACCCATACAATGATACATTGGCTTCTTGTTGAAACTATCGGTCTTTTAAATCCTTTTTATCAACTTCGCTTTTGTTCGTGAGTGGCTGGCTCACTTGCTGGCTGGGTGGGGGGCATGCACAATTTTTTGGACGGCTAATTGACCCGCTTCCCGTCAACCTATCGAGCTGAAACTTGGCACATGGACTCGATGCCGATGACAACACATTCTTTCAAATTTTCAGCCCCCAACCTACAAAAATATGTTTTTCATGTTTTTCAAAGAGTGTAAAGAAAGTATGACACTGATTTCACGAAATGAAATTCCCGATGACTGCGAGAAATGAGATTTGTTTTTTTTCTAAATATCGCAAGTGCGTTTGGTGCGTAATATGTTCTTTTGTTTTTCTGAAATAGTTTGCGAAATAAATCTACGGTGTAAAAGCGGGTGTGGGACATTAGAATATTTATATATAGAATAAAATCTAGGGGTTGTTTAATTTCTAAATGAAAAAAAGGGGTGGGGGTGGTGGGGAATGACAAATTGAATCTGCCAGATCTAAAGAAAATCTTCACTGGTTGTTGCACACAAATGAAAAATCGGGAATGGGGGGGGGGGGGGTTGCATGTGCGGGCACTGGTATCTCCTCTCTCTCCCTGCAGTGTCCCAAAATGAATGCGTGGTTGGTATATGGTCATTATTTATACACGCGAAGATCTCTGTTTTTAGAGGCGCAGTTTTCTGCTCTAAGCACCAGGACGGTTAAAATTCTCGTGCGAATACAACCTGGCCTAGTTCTACATTCAACTTGATTCGTTTTAGACTTAAGCTCGGCGGCGCCATTAATTGTTGAGAGACGGCAAATATCCAAACAGGAAACGAGTATGAAAAAATCAAGTGTTAGCACATCCATACCCCACTCACATCTCCACACGTATCATTTTTGGCAAGGTCAACAATTTTTTTTTCGGGCAACTTTGCTCATAAACATAATACATTTATACGTCCTCTGACATGCAACCGGGTATATAGCGTGCAATTCCTTAGAACAATACATTTTCAGTAAAACAGAATCATACATCAGTCTCTAAGTCAGTGGTTCTCAAATTTTTAAGGATTTCATGCGTGACGGTCTCTTTACAATTTTTTTAATGATCTCCGACCCTTTACAAGGAACATATAGGCTACTGTTATTAACCCATTTTTGACAACAGGTGTTTATTCAGAACATGGAAAATCTTAGTCATCAAATGTACATTTAATGGTGTTGGTGCAATGCTTTGCCTTAACCAGTTCTTCTAGGTTTGCTTTTGTTTTGGCCAGTGCAACTCTTAATATGTTATTTTTCGGGTTAATATGTTTCGGGATTTCTTTAACATCAATAAATTGGAAAAAAACGTCTCGCGGTCAAAGGTGGTTGCAAATGGAATCCGCAATCTTAGAGCCATCTTTGCAACATCTGGATAGGAATGTGCCATTTCAAATTCAAAAAATAACTCAAAATTTGCACCCCCATCACTTATCAAATCAATAAACTTTCATGAATTAAGTTGTCCTCCGAAAGCAGATCCTTAACGGAGAGTACAAACGGGTTCAAATTCCTAAATATCATGAAAATAATGAGAAATTTCTTTGCTAGAATCGATACATGTTGTTTCATCACATCACGGATATTGTCATCAAACTAAAGCTCATTTTCATCAATGTATTTGTTTAAGTGTGGAAAATATGGAGCAAATTTCTCCTTCTATAACTTTTGCATGTCATAGTTTGAGTTTCATTTTGAAAGCTGTCAATGTTTCATGACAATGAAGCAATGAAATCTCTTGTCATTGGGACACTGAGATCTCTTGTCATTGTAGCAATGAGATCTCTTGTCATTGTAGCACTGAGATCTCTTGTCATTGTAGCAATGAGATCTCTTGTCATTGTAGCAATGAGATCTCTTGTCATTGTAGCACTGAGATCTCTTGTCATTGTAGCAATGAGATCTCTTGTCATTGTAGCAATGAGATCTCTTGTCATTGTAGCACAGAGATCTCTTCTCCTTCTAGCACTGAGTTCTCTTGTCATTGTAGCCCTGAGATCTCTTGTTCTTGCATCCCCATGTTGATGGAATTCAAGCATTCAAATATGTCGACGCTTAATGAGAGAAATATACGAAAACTGAACAGAGAAATTTGGGTCCATGTCTGGTTTGGAGTCTTGCAAAAACTGCTGCATTCATTCCCGTAGTAAGAAATCCTCTTCAAACCTTTCCTTTTGAAAAGACACCTCACGTTTGAGTGCAACAAGTGTGTTTCAAATCCGGGACCACTTTCTTTTCATAACTCAGAAGACCAACGAGAGTTGAGTGCATTCGCTTTAATGAAGTTTACTGCTGTAATCACTACACTGAGAACATTGTTCAACTTGTCAGGCAAGGTTTTCACCACTGAGGCTTGGCGTTGAACAGTGCAGTGTGTACCAAAAATGTTTGGAGAGTTTTGCTTGACTAAAGTTTGAAAACCAGAACGGCATTCAAGCATGGAGCGCCGACAGTGCACACGCCAATGACTTGTCAGTACACACGCCAAATGACAGGTCAGTACACACGCCAAATGACATGTCAGTACACACGCCAATGACGTGTCAGTACACGCACCAAATGACATATTCCCATTTGATACCATTCCCTTAAAGAATCTGTCCACTTTATCAAATATTTATTTTGTATTTTTTTCTGGTACTGAGCGTTTCCCAAATCATATCGTCAATAGACGCAAATTTGGGCTAAGTTGACGACATCCATTGTTTCGTCATGCTGGATCGCAAAGAAGTTGAAAACCGATTTATGAATCTTCGAAACGGACTGTGACAGTAATATAATCAGACATCTCCGTTATTCGCCTCCTAACAGTATCGTTTGACAAGAAAACTTGCATTAGCTTCTCGAGTTCAGGATTCCCAGCACTTTCGATATGATATCATTGCATCAAGGTAACATCAACTGTTATCCGATGCTGTGGGGATTTCTTGGCGGCAGCTATTTTCCTCAAAACCGCACAGGAGGCTTAAAGACAAACGCAGATGTCGACATCTTTGTTCAGTGAGCAGGGATGCTTCGTTTCCAAATGTCTCTTTAACTTGCTGGGCTTTAGAGAAGGGGATGCCAACACAGCAGAACACAAAACACACAGTGGTTTCTCATCCCACTAGACTTTATCAAGTAAAACCAATCTAATTAACTTTTTTTGGAGAAATTATAATCTAAAAATAAAACAATTACTTGATTATATGTTAAACATCCAGAGGCGTAGCTAGGGTGTTTGGCGTCCGGGAACAAGATTCATTTTAAAGAGCTTCCCTGCCAACTCTCAAAGGAATTATTTTCATCAATAAAATAATATCAAAGCACATTTCAGCGCCCAACTGTCTGGCGCCCAGGGACATCTGCCCCCCCCCCCGCCCGCCACACCTTAACGACGCCTCTGTAAACATCAGTTAATAATTTTTAAGTTAACAGTTAAAAAAACAGATTAAACAGGCCAGTTAATAAGATAACAGAACATACAAATTATAATCAGCATCTGTTAGAAAAGAAAATTATATCAAGGAAAACATCGGGATTGCGACGATAGGCTGCTAGGTATAAGAATGATGGAGAATGTTTTTACACACAATCTTTACCCTACAGAAGACTGGGAATAAATTCATTTGGCACAAAGGGAGTTTGGAGACATGTCCTCCGCACAACCCAAGGTTTCATTCTCTGGTTAGCTCTAAGTTTAGCTCCTAGTTTCTAAGAACTGACAGGCCGGCTGTTGGAGATCTGAGAGATAGATACTAACTGACAGGCCGGCTGTTGGAGATCTGAGAGATAGATACTAACTGACAGGCCGGCTGTTGGAGATCTGAGAGATAGATACTAACTGACAAGCCGGATGTTGGAGATTTGAGAGATAGAAACTGACTGGTCGGCTGTTGGAGATCTGAGAGATAGATACTGACAGGCCGGCTGTTGGAGATCTGAGAGATAGATACTAACTGAAAAATCTCCTTGTTGAAGCTTAACAATATGCGAAAGATGTCTGGGAACAAAGGGGGTCAAAACGCTCGACGCATTCTCCACTGTATTCTGAGAAAGAGGTGTGCCTATACCACCAAACAATACTAGTGGTTATAAAAATTAAATATTTATAGATCAAGTCTCATGGGAACTAAATTGCATTCCTCCACGGACATTTGAATCAGCGGCAACAATCGCAAATTGCACAATATTAGTATCTAAGTGACACCTTCACGGTCCCCCTGAAAACGCTACGAGGTCCTCTTGGGGACCGCGAACCTTAAATTGAGAAACACTGAACTAGAGTTTTTAAGATTGCTTTTGTTAATGGAGGTTCTTGAAGATATTACAACGTCCAAACGAAGCAGAGCACAATAAGTTGATCCTAGATTAGTAGTCAGTACAATTTTCTCTTTCGGCATAATTGTGTACAGTTCTCACCTTTGTCATATTTGTGTACAGTTCTCACCTTTTCATAGTTGTGTACAGTTGTCAGTTATGTCATAGGTGTGTACATTTTTACCTTTGCCATTGCTTTTTTTTTCTATTATCTATATACCAATTTTCAAGTCTGTAGTAGTTTTGGGTTTTGAAATATTGCTGTAACGGAAAAGATGTCACATAAGAACATTAAAAATCTATTCAACATATATCGATTCCAATTGTACACGCCCATAAATGTTAAAACAAAAAAAATAAGATAAAATATGTACTATAAGATCTTTTTAAAATAAGAATAATAATACATAAGTGATAGTAAAGAATGCCAGTATCCGTTTATTCAATATCTTAACTCTCACACTCATTTTTTTTTCTATATTATAATACTTATTGAGAAGATATGACCCGGTCTTTCCAGGATAATAATTGATACTCTCTACCTGCTATTGTGAGGTCTCAATATCTAACAATCAAATTTTAACTCCATAAATGAATCGGGTTTTAATGATTTTATCCTTTAAAAAGACGAAAATAGGACAATATTCCACGCCCTTGAAATGTAAATATTTAAGAAATAGTCAATAAGAATTTCCTTCTTTTAAAACGAAGCATCTATATACTGTTTCTAACAAAATTTAAAACTTCTATATACAATTTAAATATCTTTAAAATTAACAGAAATTGATTTATTGGTATCTTCGTAAAAAAAAATGTAACGAAACTTATGCTACGCTTATTACCGGAAAATCGGAAAACTTAGAATTTTTTTACCTAAAGAATAATTTCTTAACCAATGTAACAGACTTGAGTGTTTTAGTTTAAATATTGTAATTTTTAAAAATAAAAATTTACACCCACTTTTCCGTGAACTTTATTTAACAAAACAGTGGGAAAAAATTAATAAATTATATTTTGAAAGAACCAATTTTTTTCATTACTATCGGCATCACTCAAATTTGACACTGAAATATCAATCCATTATAACTTGGCTCGATGCATTCAGTCAACATCTTAACTGTCAGAATTTTCAAATATCGTTTACTCACAAACCCATACAGACCAATAGATAGTTACAATTTCAGTGAGGATATAGACCTGGCAAAAAAAAATGTGTTTTAGTATGTCTGGCTTGATTAGTTTCTAGCCTACTTAAAATGCATGTATGCATATTGGGTTATATTTCAATCCCGTTTTTCTTTCAGGCAATTTTGAGGTGGTCATGTAAACTTTCGGGTGGGAAGCGTTAAGATTAGCCTTTAAAAGTTATCAAGGACATCACTAACTCCGCCCCAGACCAACATGAACGAAATTCATTGCAGTTGTGTCCCTTTTGAGAGTGTGCTTTTGCTTTAGCTTATTTTGGTCCGTTAATTAAGTCTTTATAGTCCCCCAGAAAATTTTTTTGATTAATTCAGAATACAAGAATGCATTTTAGCACATACCTCAGAATATCTGAATTTAGTTTTGCAAAATTCTGCACTTAATTGGAAAGCAAAGGAAGAGATGCTAGTTAAACATTTAGGTGTCACTTAAGCTCAGAGCTAAACGTGTGGGCACTATCCCCTAGGGCTTCAGGGGGCCTCGTATATTTTCAGGGCTTTAGGTTGTGATGTGAAAACTTTTTTAACATCATCTATGAGTGCTAAGCAAGGTGGGGAAGGACAAACCAAAAAGTGGCAGGTTGGGGGGGGGGGGGGGGGGGCCTTGAAATTTTAAGCGATGGCACTGCTTGACCTGCTTGTGTTATACAAATATTTTTTTATATTACTAAATAGTAATGTGGCTACGCCACTGCCCATATGATCAAATGACACTATGAACAGGCCTAAATCCCATGTTCTTGCTACCTTTTTGAAATAAATAAAGCTCCAGATGAAAATATTTCTCTTATTTATTAATGTTTTGCTTCCTGAATCAGTTTTTAATGCATTATTAGACTCTTTCAAACTCTAACCAAGCTAATAATGTTTTACGATTATTTACATAATCATTATTATTATTATTATAAAGGGATACAACCAAGGAATTTACTTTAAAGGGAATTAAATATATATTTTTACTTTATACTTTTTTATTCTTGGATTCAGGATTCACGTATTTCTTATTAATTACTAAAGTGTGAGTGTAAAACAGACAACATTTCTTCTGATTTTAAGCGGGGATTTCAACAATAGACAAAACAGAGGGGGGGGGGGGGGGAATGATAAATAAGCATTTTAATTTGGAGATTTAAAAAAAATAATATTCCAAAAGTAAACTCTACTATTTAAAAAGAAAATTAAAACAACAAGAAAAAAGGTAGCTCACCCACAAAAGTGCCACCCGGGAAGTCATCCCCTTTTCAACCTACCGGCTCACCACGGGGGTTGGGGAGGAGCGGGGCTTGGGCTGGGCGCTCAAAGTTCGTTGATTGTTACACCTTATTGACATAAAATTACTTTTATTATAAAGGGACACAACTAACGAATTTATTTTAAAGGTAATTAAAGTTATATTTTTACTAATTTTTAAGTATATTTTAAGAATTTTACCTTTAGGTCAATATTAGATATTGACAACAATGTGTTTCTCATTTATTTTGAAACTTCTTAATGGTAATTGAAAATAGAATTTCTAATAAAAACAATATTTTATTATATACAGAGGTGCCTCGACATACGAGTGCGCTAACATACGAGATTTTTGAGTAACGAACCGTCGAGCGAACGATGTTTTGCTTTGAGATACGAGGAATCGGATAGCGGGTCGGCCGGCTACAGTAACAAAAATTAAGCAAAAGTAACAAAAAAATTGTACAGTTGTATTTATTAAGTTCAGTTAAGTTTAATTAAGTTCCATTAAGTTCAGGGATAAAGTGTAGCATTAACAGTGTAACTAGTAAGGGAACAAAGTGCTGCTCCTCCGCCTATCTCCTCCACCTTACACCTCAGCCAGCATCTTTCGTAAGCTCAAGTCGGCTGATTTTCAAGGTAAATACACTTTATAAAACCAGTTTATTTCTTTACATTATCTTTTATTATGTTTTATACGATATTTGTATCAATAAATACATTTTTCTAATACAAAAACCCGTAACAAAAACAACTATTGTGGCATTTTAAGGGCAGGAACGGATTAATGGCATTTCTATTAATTTCAATGGGGAAAATTGCTTTGAGATACGAGCAAATTGACGTACGAGCAGGGTTCCGGAACGAATTATATTTGTATCTCGAGGTACCACTGTATTTAACTCTATTTCATACTTATTTGTTGTAGAATATCTTTACATGTTCGGTTAATGCAGTATTTATAACTATTTAGATCTGATATTGCTACTATATGCAAATCGAGCTTTCCTGTCAGCCTTTCGAGAACAACCCTTTATAATTTATTATGACAACATTTTCATTTCCATAAATAATTAGATAGACTGATGATGTTAATTCATTGGTGAAGGGTTTCTTCCAATGTTAACGATTCCAACATCGTGATATAGAATATTGAATATTAACCATCACACATTCGTGTTATTTCTATGTTAAGAATGTGATGACATAACCTATCTGTTTAATATCACATGAACACACGGCGTTTCAATCTTGCTCCTAGTTCACTTGATGCACCACCAGAGGCGTACCGAGGACATATTATGTTGTTATTACGTTTCAAATTGTCTTTTAAATTATTAAGCCGTGGAATGTTTTCGTGGATCCGTTTCAAGTTTTCATGTTACCCGCAATTATTTACTCTTGTTAAGGCCGTGCAGAGGATTTTTGGGCGTCGAGCAAATAGAAAATTTCAAAATAATATTTTCCACAAATATAAAAAAAAAATGTATCTATCGTTTTAATGCTACTATAGAGGGGGGGGGGGGGGCTTTGCTCTCAGGACCCCGAGTAATTTACTTGTATTCCTTGGCCTCTGCGTGACCCTGACTCTCATTCATGCTGTTATCACTGCTCATCACAAGACAAAAATCGTATTATAGCCGCGACTTGATAGTAAACCTCCTATGAAAAATTTCCCCAGGGTGTTCTTTCCCTTACTTCTACCCCCTCTCCCCACTTTTCTTCGTTACATTGTTATGTAGGGATATGTAAAGGAGATGCCTTTTAAATCATAACCTCAATGCACCTACGTTCCTCATCAGATCAATTCAAAATATGTGGATCCTTTGTCGCGGGGCCACTAAATGGCGCGGGGTCCCTATACACGTGCCTCATTTGCCTTTAAGTTAATCCGGCACTGAGAGCAACAGCCAAAAATTATAACATCCACCCGCTTTAAAACTTTAATCTCATACTGTCAAAAGCTGTTACTGATCTATTACAGAAGCTATATAAAATCCCTGTTGGATATTTTAATAGCACACAAAAACTAAATGAAGCATGTAAAAATTCTGGCAGTCTTTTTCGTAAACGGGACTTGTTATAATACTCCAGAAATCCCCCACCCCCATTCCCACGGTAGCCTACGGTGCCATCAATTTCTGCTTGTACCACCACTGATTAAAGTGACAGTACCGGGGCGAAACATAGCTGGGGCCAAAAAGCACCACAACCGAAATGAATGCGCTGGAGTCAGAGCTAGCCCTAGGCCCGATAATGTCTAACTTTGGTGTTGCCCCCACCCAGCGAACTAATTTTTAAGTGTAGCCAGTGTGAGATTGGGCAGTTATTTAGAAGATAGTGTAAGTGTAAGGCTTAAATTTAAATAAAAATAAAATTAGACCTAAAAAAAAATTGGCCTAAATTAAATAGAAAATTAGAAACGTCACGTTTATCATTTACAATTACGGACAATACGAAAACTCCGAAAAGTCAGGTATATAACACAATTTTTTTTACACATTTTTCAATTTTCAGGTAATGTTAAAGGGATATTGTTAATTATAAATTAATAGGTCTGACATTTTCCTCAACGTTTCTTTAGATTTAAAATAATAATAATAATAAATGAAAATAATAATAATAGTAAGACTAGCAGAGTACTCTACGCCTATGCAAACGTAAGTCACATGACCATCATGTTTACGTCGCCACACACGCGAGAAAATCCAGAAAACAACCAATCACATGCAAGTTGTCCTGAAGATTGTAAACACGTTCGCGGGTTGACCCAGTGAGGACAAATCTGTTTAAGTTTCTCAAGTGCTTAACCGCATTATAATTTACATTTTAGTAGTGCATTTTCATTGATATACATAAATATTGTATTGTGTGATATTGATTTGTTGGAACTATTCGTTTAGTCTGCAAAATATGGCTGCAGAAATGGAAGTTGGGCAGGATTCTCTCCAAGATGGCGTGGACATGGTGAATGGCATCGAGGAGGATCCTTCCGAAGGTATTGATGGACTTGGTGAGCTGTCTTCTAAGGATTTGGCATCGCGACCGATAAGGAAAGCAAGGCGACAATTAGGGCGACTTAGTCCTGGTAAAGAAATAGGTCCAGAAGGAGCAGCTGCTCAGGTCAAAAAAGCATTGCCTCTTGCTAAAAATAGTCGAAAATCTCGAGATGGACGGGGCCGAGGTCTCCCGAAGAAAGGTAGAGAAAGTTTCGCCATGTGCTGAATAATTTTTTGGTAAAAGTGCAGTTTAGAGCAATAACTAACTTGTGTAAAATTAAAATAAATAGGATTAGTATATTTATTCATTATCTTCATTAATAGTGGTAGTTCCGATATAAAATTAGGCCAGCCTATCAGTACTGTAGGCAGGCCTACTTAATAATACTATAATAAATACTATCAAGAATCAAGTCTAGGCTAATTCATAAATGTGGTACCTCATTTCGTTAGGTTTAAGGATAGATTTAGGGTGAGGGATACATTTAGGAAGTTTTTTCATTATTTTTAAACGTTTTATTCTTAATTTTACGTCAAGTTGGCGGCCATGTTAAAAAAACGCGGTACGATCTATATGAATTTACCCAAGTCTATCTCAACTATCTGTAGTAGTGTTAAAATAACAACAGTAACAGTAATCATGAATTATTAAACATGGACATGGCATAAGAAATTATCTGAAATGCAATATATTATGACTACTACTACTACACTGACTGAAGGACTACACTGAAATTAGTCACTAGGTCTACTTACTTACCGGTATATAAATATTAGGCCTATTTATAACATACAGTCTAGGTCTAGATCTAATCAAATTATTTCAGGCCAATCAGGCATATGAAGACTATTACTATGATTATGATATTAGTATTAGTCAATTAGTCCTATCTATTTTTAAAGCTATAATTTGTTATATTGATAAATGTTATACATAAATGTCAGTCATTGAGTCATAGACACATTCTCATTTGTCATGATTTGTGAGTATTATAAATTTAAAAATAAGATTAAGTTGGCTTTTATGCCTTGCTTTATTAATGTTATATATTATATCCTTAATAATATGAAATGATAAGGCAAGGCCAACTAATGCTGCAGTTAGTGTAGTGTTAGGTTAGATTTAAAATTAAAATATGCCTAAACCTATACTTCTACCACTAAAATTGACATCATCAAATGTTCAGAGTTAAAAGTAACAATTGGAAATTTAACTGTTAACTGGTCCAAAGTAGAAGCACCCAAAATTTGTGAGAAAAGCTTTCCAGCATAGACTAGATAAATTCATGTAAACTAAATGAAGATGATATTGTGCACTAATTGCCCATTTTGTCATCTGGATCCACAAAATAACCCTCAGCTCATATACAACAGGCAACATTTCTAGAAACAAGTTTAATGTTGCTTTAGTCCATTTGTTATCCCTTCAATCTCACAATAAACGGAATTATTAAATATGCTAGACTACACTTTTACCAATTTTATTTTAAAGGTTTCAATCACCTCGTCAAATTTTTATATTGTATCTGCACATGAACAAACTTTTGAATTGCTTCTGGGTCTAGTGGTTTTTAATCAACTCATTAGTTATTAAAAATGAAGGCGAAATTGATATTAAACTAGCGAAAATTATTACAACTCTATTATATTAGTATATCATATTTTATTTTAATTCTTTTTAGGAAAAAAATCAGCTGTAAATTAAAGTAATGTCAGTATAAGAACTATGATGGTTGGCAATCTTTATTTCTATATCATAATTAAAACTTTAAGACTGCTAATGTACTAATTGACTTTATGATATAAATATAAATTAATTCCGAAGACAATGTTGTGTGAGCTAATGGCTGTTTATTACAGTGTAATCAAAGAGTGGATGGTAGAACAAGTTATTATTTGTAAAATACACTTAAGTTTAAGATGCAAACAATTATTTTTGAATGAGACAAAGAAAGTAAGGTTGTAGTCTGAACAACCCATTAAAGTAGATGCATTGAATCAATTTTAAAATAATTTCAATTATATTAAAATATTTTTTAAAACTATATAGCTACTATTTGGTTAAATGGAAGAAGATTTAGTGATTTATATATGTTTTTGAAAGAGTAAAACAGTGGTTTGTGAGCATTTTACCCTTGCAGGTGGAACAGGACATTGTCCGCCCATCCGATCTCCATACTAAAAATCATACCCTTGTCAGTTAAGTTATGTTGAACTGACCTCTGGCGCTGCCCAAACTTGTTACTATTGAGCAATAATTGGGTAGTACATAAAATGCTGACGATATTCTTGTGACAATGCAATTGCTCATGGTAGAATAGGGGCCCTTTTATACATCGGTGTTGAGAAACATATTCATGCTTAGTCTGCACATTTTCAGAATTGTATTTATTTAAATTATTGATGACAGAAACTGTGGTAAAAATGTGTGTAAATCTATGCACCTTTTCATCATACAAGAAAGACAGCAATATGCTGTTGTCCTGCTCCCCATCTGTCTATGCTGCTCTGTATATGTAGAGATCCTAGTTACAACCATGTCTCTGCACATTCTTAGCTCATTGCATGATATTCAATTTATTTAAATGCTTACAAAAATAATTTATCATATTAATCCTTTTGTACTCTAGTGCTGTTTGAGCCGTGCCCACATAAGTTAAAAGGAAAAATAAAATCAACAAAGTTGGTTATCTCTTATCATACTATTGAGATTTTGTCACAGCACAGATTTTTAAAAATGTTTACAGACATGGTGTCTGTGTGAACACAAACGTCACAGAAAAGAATTTTGTAATATCTATCTAATGTAAATAAAAAAAACATGCAACACATTGTGACTAGAGCATCTCTTGTTGGGGTACATATTCAATAAAATCTTAAAAAAAACTCCAAGATGTTATCAATACCCTAGAAATTTACATCTAACAACTGGATGAACTTAGCTATTTAAGCTGTACATAAGTAAATTGCTATTTAAAACCTACATATCTCCCTTATAAGGTATTTAAAATATTAGAAACATTTATAAATATAACAAAAACATAGTTGTTGCTCTGAAAATTATATGTATTTTGTTTTAACAACTATTGTCAACATTATATTATTTTGAAGTAACCATTAAATATTGTTATTAATTTATCCAAAAACAACTAAGCTATAAAATTATCTTGATCCATTGAATGCACTTTCACAACTTATTTATATTGTAATTTTTTTTTCTTAAATAAATACATTTGTAAGAAGGAAAAAATCAAATTTCCATTTATTTGGATCAATAAAATTATCTTATCAAACTAAATTTTCAGTAGGTCCAATGTACGGTTAAAACCTATTTATTATACTCTTTTTAAGTCCCAATTATAAAAAAGAAATCTCCTGAATCTTGGTCATGATTTAAACTTTTTTTATAAGTTCATTATTTATTTTAAAATATTATTTAAAGGTGGTGCTGGAGGTAAAGGTGTCTGGGGAAAGCCTGGTGAAGAAGTCAATGAAGTTGGACACTGCCAAGATTCACACGATCCAAACTATGATTCAGAAAGTGGGGTATGATTTATAATATATTTATTAGACTCTTATTTAAATTAAAACAAACACAACCTTACCCTGATTAATATCGGGATTTTCATAATTCTCCTTTGTATATTATTTTTACTAAATTAATTAGAGATAATTTTACTGTTTGTTTTAAAGCTTTAAAAATAAATTGGTTCGAAATATATATTTTACTAAATTAATTTCAGGAGGAATACTTAATTGAAGAAATTGATCCAGAGGTTTCGTTAGAGGAATTGGAAAAAGTCTTAGAACCTGCTATTTTAGAGTACTATGAAAGTAATAACACAACTGAATTTATGGTATGTATTATTAATTTTAGTGTGCTACATAGTAAATCTAGTTTTAAGTGGAGGAAAAGAAAATCCTAGTAGCAGTTGTATGGCAAAGTGGAAAGCAAGAGAAATTGGACAGAGTTTAAGAATATGGTGTGCACATTTATAGCTTTTTTAAAAAAAAAAATACATTTGTTCACCCTTTTGTTGGAGAATAGAAATTAATTGTCAGTTATTTTATCCAGAACCTCCCTGATGCTTGTGTTTCAAAACAGTAATTGTATTTGTTTGATAAATTTCTTTATAAAGGTTTTTGAGGCAAACATACAAACACACATTTTTTCTGAGTGCTGGTCTACCTTAATGGCATTATTTAGCTTCTATTCCAAGTTAAACTTGTTTTATGTATTCTTATGTTGATTAATTCAACTAATTTAAACAATATATTGGCCAGCTCATTTTTTTATATTCTTGATCAGTTTTTAGTTGTTTTAGAATGTAGTTTTCTCTGATTGGGCTATTTTGTGAGTTTAAATTTGAAATATTTTTAAGGTTGACATTAATTTTTACAATCATTTTGGTTTTTATACATTTTTTAAATTTTCTTTTTCAGAGTTCATTGGCAGATCTGAATCTTGGATCAAAGAAACCTAAGCTGGTGGAGTTTTTGATTAGCAAAGCTGTTGATCACAAACCAGCCCAATGTGAGATGACATCAGTGTTGCTTTCAGATCTCTATGGCAGGGTACTTCAGCATGATCACATTATTAGCGGATTTGATGAAATCCTAGAAAAACTTTCAGATCTTGTGTTAGATGCCCCAAATGCTCCAGAGGTAAGTATTGTCACTTCTCCATTATCTTTAGGGTTTTAAGAGAGATTGTTAAGACATAGAGAATATGTAACAAGGTGTTAATTTATTTGGTAAATTATTTATTTTCTTGAGATGAAATCTTTTACGTCTGCATTAGGTTGAAGAGACAGGTTTACTCATTCAATAGTTTGAATTGTGAAATCCCTTAATGTCTATCAGCTTAACTTTGTTATGGTAGTTAAGGTGAGGAATCCTTTTTTTTTTAAAAATGTGATCAATCATTTATATTCATTTAAATTTATTTAGTACACTTTACTAAATTTTAGGTTGTTGGAAAGTTTTTGGCCAGAGCTGTAGCTGATGATTGTTTGCCTCCTAAATATATTCAGTCACACAAAGGAAAATTAGATTGTAAAAGTTGTCAGTAAGTAAATATTTTTCTATACAGTGTTTTCGGTTTAAATTAAACTAATTTATATTTTTATTAAGATAAAATAGTGGTCACTTTTTTTTATTGAGAATTTCTTTTTCTGCAACTGTTATCTATGAAAACTCTAACAGATATCAGTTTGATCCAGATGGCTTTGTATTTTAAGATATTTGGAGAGTGCTTGCAATTTTGCTTAAATTCATGTTAATTTAGCCGACTAAAAATGCAACATTAAGGTTAAACATTTGTATTTTGAGCATGGTGTGTGTATTTTCTTTTACCTGTAATTATCTTTTATTACGTTTATTGACTATTTGCATTATAAAAAATTATTTATTAAAAATTCTAATGTTCAGTTGACTTTCGGACTAATTTTGTCTAAATTATTGAAATAAATTGTATACATATTTTAGTATTGACAATCACTTACGTCTGTGAGTGGCTTCTGGTCACAGTAGAGTAGCCCATGGGCAGATTTATTTTGTAGCTGTTGAGTTAAATTTAGGCTTAACCTTTTAAAAATTAAAAGTCAGACATGCACTAACAAGTATTTCAATTATTTTTTTAATGGGTGAATATGTTTTTGAGCTTCAAAATTTAAATAAAAGTATAATTGAAGTTTACACTTTGGTATCGATGAAATTGGTTCAACCTGCGCAAATACGGGATGTTTCCATTATAGAAAATGGTAGCTTCAATTTAGGCTTACTGTTTTCTTTTCAACTTTTCTGCAAAAGAAATTAAATTATAAATATTAATAAAAATTGAGGCTTATCTATGACTGAACTAATTTATAAAATTTTACTACATAATTATGTAATTATAAATTACTGCTATACTAATGCAAAATTTAAAAAAATAAAATCCTTTAGAGTAAAAGACAAAAATTGGCTCTTTGATTTTTAACTTTTGATTTGCAGTTAACAAGTTCTTTAAATTTCTTTTTCTTTCACAGAGAAGCTCTGTTGAAAGCTGATACTTTGCTTACACAAAAGCATGGCATTGTCAGACTTGATAACATTTGGGGTACTGGTGGTGGTATTAGGCCTGTGAAATATCTTGTGAAACAGGTAACTTCAGCTCAAAACATTTTGCAAATTATGATAAAAGTTGTAAATATGTTTGTACTTTATTTTGAATCAAGAATTTCCTTTATTGCAAAATTAAATCCTTTTTTAATATTTGTCTCTAGATGGTTATGCTTTTGAAAGAGTACTTGTCATCAGGGGACATTACTGAAGCTGCAAGATGTTTAACAGAGTTAGATGTTCCTCATTTTCACCATGAGCTGGTGTATGAAGTGAGTCAATACTCATGATTTACTTGGATGCTTTTATACCTAATTGTTAATTACATTTTTTAAATAATTTAATGGCCTAAAGCGGGGTTAAGTAACCTGTCCTGTCAGCTGAAATGATCTGCCCTGCAGTTTAAGAACTAAAAATCTTTTTACCTGGAATGATTTGGTCTAAAGAAAATTAATTTATAATTAAAATAACCATTCATTGAAAAACTGTTATTTTAGTTTCAATTGATTTTTTTTTTCTTTCAACATTTTATAGCTGTGTAAATCTATGATTCAGAGTGTAGTTTTGAGATAGATCAGTGATTTTTATTTACTGAGTAGATGTCAAGGTCCATAACAATGTATTAAAAGCTAACCCTCTTTAGCATGAACAGATTGGATGGTGATTTTGGGTGCAAATATTTCCAAAATGTGAGGAGGGGGGTGGGTGTAAAGTACTTTTTTCACATCACTTTCAACATTTCTAATTTGAAATGAAATTGTAGCTTTTAAGTACAATTTTCAACATCTGACATAAATTAATTGGCTTTGTGGACAAGTGAGGAAGGCAAAAGTTTATTCTTGTGTCAAATATGTTTGGCTGACACATAATTATTTCTACTACACAGGCAGTCAACATTGTGCTAGAGAAGTCAACGGATCGAGCTGCAGAAATGATGGTCAAACTTCTTAAATCACTTGCGGACTCTGTTATCATCACCCCTGATCAGCTCAACCAGGTTAGTGTGTTTAATGCAATAAGATTCACCTTTGATTTAGTGGAATCCTATCCTCAAATTACAGACAAGATGATATAACAATTTTGTTTTATTTTCCAGGGTTTCCGACGTATCTTTGAGAACATGGCTGATATCTGCTTGGATGTGCCTAATGCATATACTTTGCTTGACAAATTTGCAACCATTTGTCATAGAGATGGTGTTATTAGCATTGATATTCTTAATGATGTTCCTCAAAGGTTAATATATGAATTATATATTTTGTTCAATATTCATATTTTTAAATGAAAGTTTTAAAACCATAGATAATCCTTTGTAATCAATATAATAATTACTTCCTTAGCAGCCTATTAAATAATGATTATTTTAACAGAAATAGATATACTGACTCTCAATTAATTTAATGTTAACTTTATTTCACTAAGACTGAAGAGCAAAATGAATGTTACATTACTTTTAATTTCTTAATTATAATCACATAGTTATGATAAACTTGTGTATTTAAGTTATAGACACTTTTACTGTAGATGTTTTAACTAATTATGTAAGTTTCTTGAAGCATCCGATTTTTGTATTGTATAAATTTTTACAAATGAGGCAGTTGATTTTTTTTCTTTTATTGTGGTACATATTCAGCATTCTAAATAAAATCACATGAAAAATTATACAAAATTAATTGCTTACAGTTTATGGACAGTGGACATAAAAAATATCCACAAGTTGATGATGGGGCTTTTGAAAAAGTAAAATGTTTTTTTAGCATTCTGTAATAAAATATATACTTTTGAATTTCAGGGGTCGCAAACGCTTTGTGTCAGAAGGTGACGGAGGAAAGGTGAAAGACTCTTGAGCTCTTTAAAAAAGCTTGTATGCAGCCTGATTGATACGCTATTGGTTTGAAATTGAGGCTCAAAGGGGCATTTTCTTCTTTTTGAAAGCATTATGTTTGTTTTTGCCCTGAGTTATATTTGAAGGACATTTGTGATAGAAATTGTGTGACAGTTAATGTAAGCCTAGAGGGTGTCAACAATTAATAAAACACTTGCCTGGTGATTCGGGCTAAGAATGTAATGTGTTTTGTTTACACTTAGAAGTATTGATTTTGTTACTTCAGTCATTTACATTATATTTTGTTAGACTAATAGTGATTTTTTTTTAAAGCAATATTTTTTTATATAAAGAATTGCTGACAGTTTTTAAAAAAAAAGAAATTGCCATTTAAATGGAAAATAACTAATAGCTTCAAGTGGTAAAATATCAATTTAAAACATTTTAATGCTTTTGAAAAGATACTGTAAATGATTATATTTGGTATACAAAAAATATAAAATTAAATCCTAGAGGCATTTCACAAAGCACATTATCTTTAAAAGAATGAGGTTACTATATTTCTTTTTAAATATATAATAGTGTAAGTTAGATATTGTTGACACACATTTATAAAAACTGTTTTTGGTATTAATTATTTTTAATTTAATAAAAAAAAAAAGAAGACATTTCTTATGCAACAATTACACACCCATTTTTTTTCTTCAGTTTTTTTAGTTTCTTTATTATTTAATAATAGATATAACTTTGTACTTTTGATAGCCTCATATCTTTATCTATAATGTACACAATTGTATTTCTTTTTGAGGAAAAAATAGTGTTACTGTATCTCTTGTATGAAAAGTTTTTTTTTTTTCTTCTGATTCACTGAGATTACTCATTAAGAGTATAAAAATAAAAGATGTGTTACTACCAGAGGATTATTCTTTAAACAAATGTAAAATTAAGCTGAACTTAAAAGGTGTTGTCTCACTTTGGTATTGAAGTATGAAACCACAACTTAAGCTATGAATAGATTACTAAGAGAGTCTCATAGTAGTCTCGGTCATTATATTAAATTTTGTTGGGGAAATTATGCTTATTAATTTCATTTAAATGTATACATTTGTGTGAAATAAACAGTATTTGAAAGTTAAATTTTCTTACCTTCCTTGAAACAAAAATCAGTTCTGATCATATTGAGTTTAAACAAGTCTTACCATATTTAATTTTAGATAGTATTTTATAAGTTTAGGTTTTATTTTCAGGAAGTTATTTTTTTGTGAGCTTCCCATGTGATATCAGTTTAACTGCAGAGATAAACATTAGTGTTTCATTTACCATCTTTGAAATCCAACCCATGACAATTTTGGGGATGATATGTTCATGAAATTAAGTGGATAGAGCTCATATTATCATCTCAGCAATCTTATCTTTGATTATTCAAACCATTTTCCATTTGTGATGGTGGAGAGATAATATGCATAATCTTTGCTGGCATTAATCAATATTTCCTTTTAGCAAACTTTACATGGCTTTTAAATATTTGGTAAAAAAAAAAATTTGTGTTTGTTTTAAGATCAGGTACATTTAAAAATTGTTTTATCTCTTCCATCATGATTGTGAACTGTGAATTTACTGTGTCACGTTATGCATTGTGGGCTTCACCATTCAAGTGATTCCTATGCACCTATTTTTATTATGTTTTAATATTTTATGATTTCTATAATTGATGGAACATTAAGATTTTTGTTTCAGTGTGTCATTTTCCATGAAAAAAATGTTATTTTTTTTTTACTTGTATGGTTTTAACAGGTTAGTCATTTGTCCCAGTAACACTGGTGGTATAAATATTTTCAACACCTATAACTCTTGCAAGTAAATTCAGTGCTCAACAAATTTAGATATACATTTTTTTTTTTTGACAGTGATACAGATGTTTATTTTTCATTATTAATTGCCAATTATTGTATCTTATTTTTACCCAGTCCATTACAAAAGTGATTCAAACAGAAATATTTTATTCAGTAGATTTTTAGGCATGAAACTTCTCCTAAAAATAACATTTTTAAATTGAAAAGCAGGATTAAATTTATAGTTTATTGATTTAGTAAAATTCCAGTGATTGCAATTTTATGTCACCAGTGATTCTCAAGGCAGTTAAACTTGAGAAATCTCTCATTTACCATAGTATGGTTGAACTCATGGTGAGCAGTTATTGCAACACTTCAGCATCAATCAATGTTTGGAAATATCAGTGTTCAGGGATACAATGATCTTGTCTTGACGTCTCTTTCACTTGTCTTTTTTCATTTTAAATACATTTTCATTTGGAGTTTGGTCATGAATAAATAAAAGTATGAGACATTATTTTTTTTTTGGTGTGTTTTTAAAAAAATAATAATTTTATTATTTTAACACCATACAATTTATATTTCTATTGTTATTCTTTTGTTTTATCATTATAGTGCAGGAAAAAGATTCAGCTCCTTTGAGGAAAATATTAGGATTTTCAAATATTTCCAAAATAAAGTAGAAGCTGTGGTAATTAGCTAAGAGTATAGCATACTTTTTCAAGTTGCAGTGTTAAAAATAACTAGAGAAGCCAATAGTTTTGCTTCTGGCTTCACCCACTTAAATTTTTAGATTGATACATCATAGTAGATGCTGACTGATAAGCATGAGTCACCATCTGGTGATAGACCTTTCCTTTTTTTTTTATTCAGATAAGAAACTTTAAAATGTTAGTTTTCTAATTTCAAATTATATTTTAGTTACATCATTTTATTTTATATGGTGTAATTCTGTAAAATTTCAAGGCAGGAAAATATAACATAAATTTTAAAAATACAATAATTGGATTGGAGGGGTTACATAGTTTAATAAATTATTCTTGGAATTACCTTTGTTAAACTTAATTAAAACAAAAACATTGCATTAAAATTAAAACAAGTTACAATTATTTCAGCAAGATTTAAAATGAAATTACAGATAAAAACTAAAATATAATTCATTTTAATATTATCTTATACTTATATAAACAGTTTTGTTTAATCATATAATTCAAAGCCTTTTGAAATACCTGTTAGTTAATTTTATACACTGAAATTAATAGACAAAAGTATGCAATTCAAATATATTTATAAATAATATTCTGTTATCACATAAAAATTTCACATACTTTTAATTTCTATCAGTTAAGAGGTAACTCAAGTTAAATATCAGGACATACAATAGGCAAGTTTGGCCTTTGGAGCTGTTTACCAAAAACGTGTATTAGATTTTTCCCTGCCACTTGTAGCAGGAAAAGTTTTACACCAAAATATTCTTGCTCAATTTTTATCAATTTTGATTCTTCTCATTAGGAGAGGAAGATCTGTTTTCTTTGCAATGTCTCAATTGTCTAAGGAAAGAAAATAATGTGAATGCCTTTATAAATAAGTAGGGGAACATTTAAACAGACGTTAGATTATTTTTAAAACATAATAGTTGTTATTTCTATTTTTAATTTAAAGTATCTGTTGATTCTTGTTTTCTCTTGTATGTTGAAGGCATCTAGCCAAAACGTCAGTTTGTCTTGTCTTCGTCAGTTTGTCTTGTCTTTTCATTTCAACTATTTCAAGCCCAACAATATCTTGTTTCACTATTCCCAATGTTTGTTAGAAATTAGAAATTCAAACCAAGCCTGCATATATTTCACCAATATGTTTAAAGTCACGCCACTATCATGTTTGCCTGTGGTAATGCCTAGGATACACAAACAATTGATTTCCTAGGTGTCCCAATTATGACCAAGTTTCTCCAACTGCCCCCCGGTTTCATCTCATCATTTCTGTGTTAACCTTAAGGTCATGTTTCCAGGAATACTTGGTTGTTCAGCATCTTTTCCTTATGTTCTGAGCACTCAATGCATGTCAAATACATTTCAATCCATTTTGGAGTATTTCTTCCTCACCATGTCTTTTTTAGTCACTCACATAGTTTTTCATGTGTTTAGATATTAACCCATCAAATCCTATGGACTTTTCTAAAATATGAGTTAACAAATGCCTGTATTTTCTTTATTCTTGTAGTTGTTCTCCAGGTCTCTGCCTCATGTAGTAAGAGAGGTTTTGTTAAATATAAAATACTCAAATTTTTTTTTCTTTAGAAGGTAATACATTTTTCAGTTGGCTTGAAGGCTGCACTTGCATTTCCAGTCCTTTTATATCATTAATACCAACTTCTGTCCCTTCTTGTCCACCAAGGTAGATTAAATATTTGACCTTTTCTAGTCCTTCTACCACTATTACAGTTACAGGGGTAATGTTCTCTTGATTCTAAAGGACTTTGCTTTTTCCCTTTACAGATTTTCAGGAATATGTGTGGGAGAGTAGGATCAGGTTATCAGAAATGTCAAGGTTGTCTGAAGAAGTCCATAATGTGCTAATAATTAAATAATATTAAAAGGTTTTTTACTCCCATTTATTTATTTTAAATGAGTAATTAATCAGAGCTAAAAAACATAAAATGGATTCACTCTAAATAAGAGATTTATATGAGGTATTCCGTGATCACAATATTATTTTCATTATTTCGACAATTAAGTTATATTTTTATAATTTATATGGGTTAGAACTTTTTTTGGATACCAGCAAAAATTATAAATGCACATAAATACTTCACAGTATTTCCTGTTAATGATGTGAAAATGTATATAATACATACATATTCTGTCATATACAGGTTTTGGTAGGTTTTAAAATACAATCTCTTGCCTGTTGAGGCTGGCTGCCATCTGTTTAACATGTCCCATAGTTAAAAGCTCTTTGTTGCTTTCAGTGTATTGGTTTCCTGATACTAATAACATAAAAGTAACATTTTGTAAAGTAAAAAATGTCTGTAAGTACTGTAAGATTCAATAAACATAAATAACTCAGAATTCTAATAGCTAAAAGTAAGCTATGCATATAATAAATTATGAAGGTAAGATTTATTAATATATTTATTAATTTCTGAACAATACCAATAAGTAGAATTTTAAGAACTATATTACAGTGTACCTGACTCAGTATAAATTGCATGTTGCCTCCATTCTTGTACTCTCAAGGTCACATTTTCTCTGACAACAGCTGCAATTTGCTGGAGAGCAAGATACCCAGTGATTTCTTGATTTGTTAAGAAAAACATTTTTATTTAATTTTTTTTTCTAAATTAAGGCCCCTTTCCTCATTTAAAAAGATACCACCTGGATATAATATTATCACACGTCAATTTGTATGGGACAGCCATAGCTTGGAACTCATGTTTGAATTTTAATTAATAAATCAGTGCATCTCTAAGCAATAATCCTGCACATTTTTTAAATCAAATTTAAAGCAGACTTGTAAAAATATTTAAAATGACAAAGAAACCCATGACCATTTTAAAAACAAGGATCATTTTTAAGCAACTAATCCATAGCTATCCAAAAATAAGAATGAGATTGGACTGATGTGGACCAATTATGGATCTCAGAAAATAATTTTGACATTTTATAAATATTCTTCTGGGAATCATGCTTTTCAAAAAAAGAATGACAGTATTAAATTTGTGAAAAATAGCATATACATTAAATTTATTAATATATCAAAGTTTATTATAATATTGTGACTCTATTCACGTTTATAATGGTTCCTATGGGTACTTCAATTCTAATTTTCAAGTCTGAGGGCTGACAGGCATGGTTTTGTACAGTACAGATAGAAACTAACGGTAACAGTCCTTATGACTAGGGGCAATTTTTCCTCCACTTTTAATGTGACGTCACATTGCTTAAAACTACCGCCCCCCTATCCGTATTGAAAAGTTAAAAATGTTCTAACAACTTTAACTGCAAATATTTGTATGGCAAATACTCATAGTGAACTCCTATATTAAACACCAGTATATATGACACAGTAAAAAATTTACCAAGTCCAAGGTCTGGTGGGGAAGAGGGTTAGTGTTAACCACTCAGGGTGGGATAGACCACCCTGCTTATGACAAAGTATTTGAACATAATTTCTTCATAAATTTATTTTTAAAGTGTTTGTTGACTTAAACATTTGTCATGGCGAGAAGAGAAATTAACTTTTAAAAAAAGATACGTGCAAGTCTCATTATAGGCACAGAGTTACTTATCCTGTCCCATTGAGCTGCCTTTTCTGCCTGCATGTACAATCTGTGTCTTGTGCGTTCATTGCATAGTGGTACTATGTTGTCTATGGCTTCCTTAAACTCCATTTCAGTTAAGTGTCCATTTTCATTATTTTGATAAGGCACAAGTTGGTTCTCAAGCTATTAATAAAATAATTTTATATAAGATTTACCTGAATTAAAACTTTAAATAAAATAGTGTGTTACATTTTTCACATAATATTGCCTAACCTGATTGCAGTCTGTCCCCCTTATAATCATTTGTAATAATATTAAAATTATAATAGTCTAGCTTATTTATAGTATTCAAATATGAAAATAATTTATAGTGTAAATAGTTTGTTGAAATGGTTACGTATAAACTTCCTGTGTAATTTTCTTATGAAAACTTACTTCATGAAACCTAGGTTCTCTGTACTTTAGGATGATGTTGATAATAAAAGACACTACATGCTGATTTGAGATCTTATTCTCACTGTATGATGTGTAGCTCATTTGTAAATTTTCAAAGTCATCATCCTGAAATATTACACTCACACATTACATTTCACCTGAATTTTAAAAAAAAAGTATACTTTGTTGAAAATTGTTTATATCATTTGATTTAAAGTGAATTTCACATGAATCAATTAAACTATAATGAACTAACGTTAAGAAATGGGTACACTGCTGTTGCAAAAGCCCTGAAGTCTTCAACCTCTTTCCAGTCAACAGATGAGATGATGTCACACATGAGAAGGATATACCGTAGACAAGCTGCATCCAGATTGCCAACTAGCACATGACCTAACAGTTGAATCAGCTGAAATAACACCAATAAAACAAAGAAATACAATGCATATATACATTTAAATATAAAACAGTATTTCCTTTTTAAAAATAGGTTAGTCCATATTGTACTCTGACACTAATTTAAATAAATGTTCAATTACAATTCTTAGATTATGACAAACCTTATTTGATCCTGCATGTTGTGTGATGGCTGAAAGGAAGTCATGAGCAGCCATGTAGACAACATCCTTCATTAAATAACGATCTTTCATAAAGCTATAAAGAACATCCTGTATTAAATTTAAGAAGAAAAAAAAATACTTCAAAAGATATGAAAATTCAAATAGGCTACAACAAAAATTAAAATTTAAAAGTTTAGATATTTCCTTGCAGAGAATTAGAACACAAAATTTTAAATATTAAATTTTTACAATTAAGTAAGTTCATTAATATGTATTTTTTAAACTATATTTCTTAACTGAAAATTAATACTTAAACGTCTATACATATTAATTAAACATTAACACATAAAAGTCTATAAAAACTGAAAATAAAAGATATTTACCATTATTGATGAGTTAGCTTCATCATCTGAAAGAAACTCATCTGTCCAAATAAGGTACCCCAAGAATTCTTCCATAACAGATTGTGTTCGCTCCTAAAAAATTGGAGGAAATATAGCTTTACTCAATTTTAAATTTTTTTTTTATTAATACTGTTTATGTCTCAAAAGGTTTTAATGACAAAAATTTGAGAGAAAAAAAAAAGGACTGACCAGAGTTAAAGTCCTTGGTATTTTTCTTTCAACTTTGGTTCTATGGTTATAATCTTCCCAAAGTCTCTCAACTGTGTGAACCTGATGAATGTGGAAGGTTTTAAAAGTTTTTTTAAAAATTAGGCCTACAGATATATTAAAATACTTTCTCAAGCCTATATTGAATGCTTCAAAACAAACACAGTTAATGAATGTGTTTAATCTTCTGGCGGAAGAGTCATATAAAAATTGATATAGCTAATGAGTGACTGTTTAAATAAGTTTATTTCATATGATTATTGTAAACTAATTTATTTTGTAAACAAGATAATCAACAAACAATATAAAATGGAAAAGTAAATTAAACGAAACAATTATAATAGAATTTAATATTTTATTTTCATTTGATAATGGGTATATAATTCTGGATGGTCCAGTGGTTTAAATCCCAAGGTTGTGGTCTGTAGTTCAAGTCTCACCAAAGACCAAGTCAAGCAGAAAAAAAAACAACAACACCAGCACCCTGGGTGGATGTAGAACAAGAGATCCTCCAGAGAGGATGGAGATGGATTGGCCATACGCTCAGGAAACCTGCCTCCAGCATAACTAGACAAGCCTTGAACTGGAACCCTCAAGGAAAACAGAAAAGAGGCAGGCCTAGGAACACTTGGCGCCGTGAAGTGGAGGCGGATACCAAGAAACTTGGCCACACTTGGGGGAGGCTGGAGAGATTGGCTCAGGATCATGATGCCTGGAGGGCTCTTGTAGGCGGCCTATGTCCTAACCACATACCCATTAACCTTGGATGGCATCTTATCTAAGAGAAGGAAACTCTGAATCAAAACCCGGAGGTGCATACATTAATACAATGAAATTTCCAACTCCTGCAATGCAACTGGTGCCAAGCATTATCATTCATATATGGTGTTCCATTGGGCTATCCAGGTGCATGGAGAGAGGCGATTTGCTGTCTAGGAAATCAGCTTACTGTCCTGAAGAAAAAATCCGAGGCCTTGTGATTTCATCCTGCGAAGTCACAACATAGTCACATTGTGAAGGACGGATAACAGAATTTTTTTTTTTTTTTAAATTCTCAACAATAAAATTGAAATAAAAATAACACACTCATAAAAGCAAATACATTAGTAATTTCTTGGCTTTCCACCTCCATGCGCAAACCTTTAAAAACACATTTCTTCTAACAATATTTTGATAATTTCTACAATAAATAATTTGTGCATTGATGCCACTCATGTTTATCATTTACAATATTTGACTATTGGCCAATGACGTATTATTTCTCCCTACATTGTACAATTGGTCATGCATCTCTTTCTTGCTGAAATTTTACTTTTGATGCTTCAGTATAATGATTTATATAGTAGATCACTGACCAGGCAACTCCAGCTTCAAGAGGGGTTCTTTCTATTTTTGCAGGGCCAATCATTTATGAAGGTTTTTGAATTTAATTGATACTTCAATAATACACTCTGAAGGTTGATTTGTATTCCATCTTGTTTTGTCTGTATTTTTCAATAAAAAATATCATTGTCAATAGTACGTTCTTCATCATCATTATCATCCTTGTCTTCTTTCAAATGTGAATCTTTCTTACGAATTTTAACTGAATCTTGACCTTCTGTGTGGACATCATCTTCCACTTCTTCCTTTTCGAAGGTATTTTTTTGAATTTCCTCTATATCCTTGAGATTTGTAAGATCACTAATTTTCCTACTACTCGACATGCTAGACAGCAGAAGTAACCTGAAATTTAATGAGGATCAGTATAAATATCACACTGAGGCGCAATGTATCAATTTGATATTTACTATTGAAAAACACACTGACCTAGTTAAAAATAAGATATTGTTATCAGATTATATACAAATATGAAAATAGTAACTTACCAGAGCAAAAAAAAATCATTCAATTGCGAAGCTTAAAAAAAAGTAATGTGCAACGGCGCAGTGTATCAATTTGAACAAAACAGCCAAAATCTGCACTCTGAAAGTGTTTTCTGCAAAATAAATGGCCTTAGCCTATAAAGAAAAGGAAAACATTTTTAAGCTACTGATAAGCAGAGCTTGCTGTCATCTCTTGTTTAGGTGTGTAAAACAAAGAAAAATGATCAGCTTGTAGCAATCTGATCAGACGTGCCCACTGGAAGATTAAGGTTACTTGGAAAATTGTATGCCTTATTTTAACAGTTATAAAATATCTCACATATTTTGTAGATTGTTTATGAGGCTAATGTTAATTATATTAATTTAGCTAATACCATATAGACATCTCCAGCTCCCAGCAATGAGCTTTCTCTGGAAACTTCAGTGCCTGGAGTAGATGGCATGGTCTGACTACGGCTATTGTACAAGCCAAAATCTAAATTTGAATTTAGGTGCTCTAGCTCAAGGATATCCCTATAAATTAAATTTTAAAAAAAAACTTTATATTAAAATTTCCACAACAGAATAAATTAAGTCAGTTAAAACAGATTATGGACGTTATAATTGAAAAGTAAACTATAAAACATTTGTCCCTGTACAATAACCATTTTCATCTACTTGCCAAATAATAAAATCAGAAAGACATTGTGCAATATTATGCTAAATAATGTAAGTAGCAAGGAAGAATAAACAGAAAAAATAGCTACTTACTTATTAGGTTCTTTGGTGATTCTGACTTTTGGTCTTGAAATTTTAAGGTGAGAACAGTTGTGAGGAAGGAGAAATATCTTTTCAGGTCCACTGAGTTTATGAGGGCATATCACAGTCTGAAGTTTTATCAATCTCTTATATAAATTTACACTATTTTTTTAACTGTTGGAGTGAGGTAAGTTTAACTTAAAGAAGAATATAAGAATAAGGAAATAGAAAATATTTTACAAACTAAAACCACAGAAAGAAAAAAATTGGTCTTTTAAAAATGTTAGAATAGGGATAGAAATATTTTTTGCCCAAATATTCTTGAGATTAACTTATTTCAGAGAACATATTTCTGAAATAATTTTTAAAAAAAAAATAGATACAGTAATATGTGAAAAAAAATTGACATTTTGATTATACTGAAAAAGGCAATAAGATCAAATAGGAAATTGAATAGCTAAGTTTACCTTTTCTCCACAGCTTGCACAAAAGCTTGCCTCCTTGAATTCTTCAAATGTCTTTCCGTGATTGTTCGATGTATACAACATAGCCGCATACTTGCTAAAAACTCTCTCTTGAGGGATGAAAGGGTCTGCATGTGCCTCTGATAGCTCTTCCTCCTCCAAGCCAGCTGAGAGGATTGAATCTCCTGATAAATAAAAGAAAATGATAATTGCTAAATTATTAGTCTTTATTTTTTTATTTTTTTTATAAACACTAAGAAAATTAAAAAAGAATAATTACTTAACAATAGGTAGCACTTCTTTCATGGTTATTTCCTGGGGAATATTTGAGGCTAATCACTTTGTTACTTTCCTTTTTTTTTTATTTGTTAAATAACTCAGTTGATGTACCTTTTTATTTTTTGAATAAAAAAAATAGTTACTTTCTTCTATGTTTGGTTATATAAT
Source organism: Omphiscola glabra (assembly GCA_964017045.1). Lineage (NCBI taxonomy): Eukaryota > Metazoa > Mollusca > Gastropoda > Lymnaeidae > Omphiscola > Omphiscola glabra. The sequence continues at coordinate 66,977,046 of OZ024794.1, forward strand.
AAAATGATAATATTAAATAACTTAGAAGCATCACATTTCATAGGTTTCACATCATTTTTACTTTCAAATTATTGGTAACCAGCATACCAGCTTATTAAAACATTAAATAAACAGAGTTGCTGTTTTTTTAATGAAACATATCTAAATTGTACACCCTAATTTTTTTTCCTCCAATTTTTTATATTTTAAAAATGTAATTCTACATGATCTACAGTTTTTTTAAAAAGAAAAGAATTTCGGCATCCTGCTTTGTCTCCTTTTGGTTCCTTTAATAACTTCATTTGTGTTGTTTTTTAAGATTTAAGGATACATTTTTCCCCACAAAAACTAGAAATTCTACAATGTTATTTTGGGCATTAAACCATCACTATTAATAAAGCCTGAAGTTGGGTAACTATCAGCAGGTACAAACAAAAATCTCCAAATATGAAGTACTCACCTTTTCCACTTCTACTGTATTTATCTTTTATTTTCCTGAAAATTATTTATTATTTTAAAAGTGAAACCTTGAGTCCCACACAGATTTTTAGAAAATAAAAAGAATACAATTTGTGTATTTAATTATTCTATCACTTTCCACATTAATAATAATCTGAAACTAAAATTTATTAATTTTAATCAAGAGAATAATTTTCTTTCTATAGTGCTCTTTTGTTTTGTTTTAATTGTGTATAAAAACATTAGGTTATTTCTGGTTCTCTGGTTCTGGTAGGATACGTTGCTGCATCCATATACTGGCATATGTGCAAGGGTTGGGGAAGCGATGCTGCCATCTTAACGGCTCCTAGCAGATGCCAGTGCAGCCTTGAAGCTTTCGATAGATGTTGAGTTCACAGCAATATTGTCCAGGTGGTTCCAAGCGATTATTGTGCGTGGGAAGAATGATTGTTTATGTTGCAATGTGTTACTCTGAGGCACAGTGAATCATTTGCTATTGTTTGGGGGATAATTGCTCATGGGGTTGTCAGAGGTGAAGTCAGTGTTTAGTGACTGTTTGGCTCTAATTAATCGGCCTGGCTCTGTAGGGTGAGATAATTGTTTGCTGGGATGGCCGGCACTAGCCCCATGACAACTTTATATAAGAATGTTAGGCAGATCTTTTCTCGTCTGTCCTTGAGGGAAGGGATGTCAAATCTGTATAAGAGGCCAGTGACGTAGTCAGGAGTGGTGGTTTTGTAGTCACATGCTATGAAGAGCATTGAGTTACATTGGATTCACTCCATCTTGTCCACGTCTTGCTTTAGGCATGGGTCCCAGATGATTGCAACATATTCTAGTAGTGGACGGACGAGTGCATTTTGTTTGCAGGATGTTGGGCAGTGGCGCACATTTCTTTGAATGAAACCTAGTGTGGAGTTTGCTTTTTTGAAATTTTTTTTATATGGGGTGACCATTTTAGGTTATTTGAGAAGAGAAGTATTGAACTGCCAACATGAGGTCAACTATTATAAACATTACTATATAAAAATGATTCCACTTCATTTCAACAGTAAATTTGTGTATTAATCAATTTATCTGATGCTAATGAGTTATGTAATTAAAATTGCATTTTAATATTGTTCTTATTATTCATAATATGATTACACTTCCCCTTTCTAATAAATAAATTTTTAAATGGTGAAGATTCTTCAATACTTACAATGTTGGTTTGGAATCCTCCAGGATATGTATTTGTTCTAGCAACATATCATTGTGATTTTTTAGAAGTCCAAGTTCATTCATTAAGTTTTCTACTGTGGCCTTGAATCTGTTCTTTACTCTCTCAAGCTTGAAAATAAATAAAATACTGAAATAATTAAAAAATATCCATTACAATGTCAAATTGTCAATATTACTCTGAAGAATTAGCAAAATATATTAAGTTAAGTTAAATCCAGTTATTCATAAAAAAAAATTTCTTACAGATGGTATTTTGATGCATTAATAAGAGCTTAATGCACTATCTCTTTATATATGTCTGTTGCCTTGAGAAATATTTCATTGCATTTACAAAATTACACTAGGGCTTGCATAAGATTAGAAAAAATTATCATGATTATCAAAGCAATTTATTTTACTTCTTGATCTGCCTCATTAATGGCTAATTCTTGTAGATCTTGTTCACCCTCAGTCATGCCTGCGTGAACTGACTTTTCCATTACTGTTGACTTATGGGAGTCAATGTAATTGTCATATTCTGTAACATCAATAAAGGCTACTAATTTTGATAGTAATGAAAAATGAGACATAAAAAAACCAACAAGCAATATACTTTTTATTTGGTTCAGAATATATAATATGATGCTATGTGATTTTATTCTGAAATCTCAATGTATTATAAGATTTTTTATAACAATATTTTTTACAGTAGATATGTCTTTTTGTCTAAAAATAAAACATTTTAAACATACCTTCGATAGCTGTATTGATTACAAATAACATTTGATCCTCTAGTTTTCTGGCTGATGCTATACTGCTTAACAAATTTTCCTGCAATATAAAAACAATATGATAAATTTCATCATAACAAAAGCGTATTTCAAATAAATTTTTACAAAATAAATGAAATATTACAAAAAATGATTTGAAAAAATTTAAGAAATTTTTTAAAAAAAAATTGAATATGAGCATTACTTAACTCTTTTTGTTGCTATGACAGAATTCTTCTTTTTTGGCACTTCGTCTAAAGTGCCAGTTTTATCCATAAATGCTGAAATATTAGTTTAAAATTTGTTAAAGGATGATTCTGACTGAATTAAACTTTACGATTAAAAATATCAAAAAAAAAGAAAAGAAACCATAGCTGCTACATATAAATTAACAGCTTACAAATTTTAATTACTTTTGATTACAAAGTAAAGAGTTGTTTAAAAAAATATTAATTTTAAAGTCATGGATAAAATTATGTAGTGGTCATGGTCAATCCATTGCCTCTTTCAAATATGAGGCCTCCATAAAGACTCCTAGCTTCAATCTAGATCCCCTGGCATAAACTTACACTTGTAGTACAGTATATTATTTTACTAGTTGAACATTTTTGCATAATCTCTCTCATGTTAAGTCTATTGTATTTAAGAGAATTATTAATATTAAAGTACTTTAGATCTCACATTCAGTTACTACAGATTATTTAAATTTCTTGAAATGCAAAAACAGAAAGAGAAATTTATCACCCACCATAGTAAATATCATCATAGCTCTTTTTAAACTGTGTTAAGTAATTGATTTCTTGTTTAGCATCAAATAAAGCATCCTATAAAAAAAGTTTTAAAAATGTTATTGTTTTTCATATTTAATAAAATGCAATGTAATAATTATTGACTTTTTGAAATTTATCACAAGCTTTGGCTGCACATTAATCAAAATCAGCAAGCACAACAAAAGGATTAAAATAATTAATTTTCAATTATACTTTATAGGAATATTTACAGCTTACATTAAGATCAGAAATATCACATTCAAGCTGGTATTCCTTCATTTTAGCATGTTCTCTGGTTTCTATTAACTCCTTTTGTAATCTGAAAAAACAAAGAAAAGTGGTAAAATTTAAAAATTCTTTAATTAAGATATCAATGTCTTCCAGCGCTAATATTAAATATAATGACTTTAAATTAATTTGAATGCAATTCTTGTTATAAATTTTTATTTGATTTTATTTCTTGATGACTGTAATGGCTTAAGACAGTTGAATGTAGTCATTTACTTTAAATTTAACATATCCAGTAATTTGTACAAAAGAAATTTGTTAGAAGGAAAATTATTAGACTGAAGTTGGTTCAAATGGAAATTTGTTAGAAAGGAAGATTTTCTTCAAAAATATTTCTTTCATACAAATTTTCATTAACCTTAAATTTTTAGAGAAAGTGCGTAATGAAGAAGGAATGGACTCCACAGGATATGGGATGACAATTTTATAATGTAGGCTATGCAAACAAAGTAATATTCCTGTTAAAATTCAAGCCAATGTTATTTGACTAGTCCCAATGAAGTAACATTAACATTAAAATAAATAATAATTCAGTTAAAAGCTAAATGCTCTGTTAAATAATTTTATATTATAAAAGAAGTGGAACTGGATCAAATGGCCTGAATAACATTTCTATGTGTCTTTTTTTTAAAACGTTGTTTAGTCTGTATTTTGTTGTAACTAGGCCTTGCAGAGATAGGTGGCATAAACAATAACAAAAATCTAGAAAAATCATAATTATCACATTGTTTGTTCTTAAGTTTTACTTTCATTTTTATTTTTCAACTTAACTTTTAATTCTAAAAAAATTGCTTGATCAGAGTCAGCTGTCACAAAAAAACAAAGCTGAGTGGAAATTAAATAAATATCTTACTTGACATATGACAATTATGTTCATAATTCAAACAAAATATTGAGACATAATTTATTCGGTAAACAAAAAGTGTACAACAGATAAAGGCAACATCTATATTTTCAAAAATAAATTAAAAAATACTTCTTCTTACTCTTCTAAAAGTTTTTCCTTGCTTTTAATTGCGGTCTCTAGTTCATCTTTGGTTGAGCTCAGAGAGTTTATTCTACTTTCTTTTTCACCAATATTCTCCTGAGCTTCTTCTAAATGCTTGTGTTTCTCAAACAAGCTTTGGACCAAGAGAATTCAAAGAAAGAAAAATCTAATATTAAACTTTTTGGAAATTATAAGCTATACAAGATAATTTGACATTGGAAAAACAAAATATAGGCCAATACATTTATGTGAATAAACTTTCATGTTGTTACTCTCTGAAAACTTAAATAGACTCAAGTGATTTAAATTTTATAATAAAAATTTATATAGGCACAATGAGCATATGGTCTCTGGTTATTCCAATTTTTTATTCAGCTTTAAATTAAACCAAAAAAAAAAAGAATTATGGTATGCGCTATAAATATTGCTATACTAGTTTAATATATAAAATAAAATGTGGAACACTGCAAAAAATCTGCTGATTAATCAATCACAAACCTTCTTTTAACTGTTTCCAACTGCTCTGTGAGTTTTTCAGTTACTTCATGTCTCTGTTCAAACACTTGGTTTATAAGAGAGAAGTAAGGTACCTTCTGTATAAATTCATTGGTTTTCTCAACTGTTCCTGTGAGTTCAGCACTGTAGACTGCAGCTACAGTGAAAATATAGGTAATAAGTTAAATAATTTCGTGGAACATCTAAGTTATATTTTGTTCACACTCTTTATACTATGTTCACCAACCATTGCAAGAAAACCATGGTGACTTGGTAAGTTGGAAAATTTTAATAAAATAAAAATTTAAAAAACCCACCAAGAATACTGTCAATACTGAGGGATGCTTAATTATTAATAATTAATTTTTATCAAGTAGTTTTGTTTTTTTTAAAGTTAGGGGTTTTAATGGGCTTTTATTAAATGTCACACTATTTTAAAATATGTTCTACTCACCTCCCTCATTATCACAATATTGTCACAAAATTTACAAACCCTTATGCCTTATAACAAAAATGTGACTACATCCCCTTAATTGTTGGTCATAATTTATAGATAGCCCCTAACAATAGGCCAACATACCATATAAATCTGTTCTTAGCTTCTGAAATATTTTTATATAAACTCCAAGGTGTGGAATGAGTTCATCTAATGCCTGAAAAGCTAAGAGGATGTGCTCTTCTGTTAAGCCCTTGCTTTGTTGTTCCAGGGTCAAGAGATCATATTTATTCACTAAAAAAATAAAAATCATATTATTATGTCATAAGCATACAAATAATTGAAAAAAAAGTGTAGATTCCTGTTTTTTTCAATAATCATTGTCAATGAATAATCCTAATGACTTTGAGTGTATGTATTATAGTTTGATCTACTAGGCTGGAGCAGTTTTTTTCAAACATTTGCCTAGGAGTATGGCCAAAAAAGTCATTATTTGTAAATTAGCTACGATATTATAAGATTCAATAGTCATCATTGACATCATTTGTGAGTTCATTTAAAATAGTTTAGTCTACACTACTACAGACTGAATATAAGTATAGTAGTAGTAATTTAAAGTAGTTAGATTTTAGTCAAGAGTCAAATTCTAGTCTAATTTCTTTAAATTACTAATAATAATACTATTATAGGTATAGTATTTGTAATTTAAAGTACTTAGACTTGGGCTTAAGTTTAAGGTCTATGTCTCATCATCAGTGTCGCTACACCACATTTATTATTATTATTATCAGTTGTCTTATATAGCGCGGTACCCCAGCCTAGGGCTACGCTCACCGCTCTGTACATAAAAATATTAGCAAAAGAGACATAATCGTGACAATAAAATAAAATACATTTATGTAATAAAGAACAGCTGTATATAGACAAAACAAAAACCAATGCATTTTCCCCCCATCCACCCCAGAACTTTTACATGTCAAGCCATGGACGGCGGCCAGCAGCATCGTTTATCTGTCAGATGTGGGGAATCAGTCGGGGTAGCATAGTTTAAAGAGATGTGTTTTGAGTGCAGTTTTGAAGGCCTGGGTGGTTGGTATATTGCGGATGTGTAGTGGCAGAGAATTCCATTGTTTGGGGGCACATAAAGAGAAAGATCTTTCACCATATGTTTTAGTACGTGTCTTAGCAACGGACAGAATACGCATGTCTGCGAAGGAGCAAAGCTGTCGAAGGGGTGAATAGACAGAAAGAAGTTTGGTTAGATAGGAAGGGCAGGAATCTGAGAAAAAGTTGTGACAGAGAACAGACAGCTTGTAATCAATCCGTGCCTGTATAGGGAGCCAATGATGTGAGTGGAGTTGTGGAGTGACATGATCACATTTTTTTGCCTTTAGAAATAGCCTAGCAGCTTAATTTTGAGCCTTTTGTAGTTTTTCTATGAAGTGTTTTGGTGAGCCTGTCAGAAGAGAGTTGCAATAGTCAAGATGAGAGAGAACAAGACTAGTGTTTTTGTTGCGCCAACTGTGAGGTAGTGGCGGATGGAGCTGATCTGACAGATAGCGGTGTATGCAGAACGACAAACATCCTTCCATTTTGATCGATCCATGGCTTTTATCCTACATGCAGTGACCCCCCAGCTGGTGTAAGTCCTTCTATAAATTACCAATCCATCTCAGTCTTGTTTTACCAGTGAGCCAACTGCCCTAGGTTTCTGGTTGTAGATCACTTTTGCTTATCTACATCAAGCATCCTCTCAAGGTGTCCTGTCCAGTGGAATCTGCCTTTTTAAATTGTTGCAACTATGGGTGGGTCTTTGTACAGTTGGTATATCTCTTGGTTTGGACAGAATCTCCATCCATCATTATCTATCACTGGACCATATATTTTCCTAAGGATTTACTTCTCAGTGGTTGAGCAGGTTCTCTGTTTTTCTGATAAGTGAGCAAGTCTCACTTGTGTAAATTACAATTGGTCTTATGATAGTAATGTAGTGGAACCTCTCATAATGAGCACCTCTCATAACGAGTAATTCGCATAACGAGCAAATAAAATGTGAAAAATTTGCTCCCTTAATGAGCTACATTTCGCATAACGAGTTACGCAGATAGGGGAAGTCCCCTTTTCCCGACATTCACTTCTGCTTGGAAAAAACTTAGGCCAGAGAGTGTTGTTGAATGTGATTTTGAAACAGTACCTGTTGAGTCTACAGTTAATGAGATTGTGTCATTGGCCAATATCATGGGACTCGAGGTGGACAACAATGATATTGAAGAGCTTGTGAAAGAGCACAGTCAAGAGTTGACCACCAAAGAGCGTATGGAGTTGCATCGTGTTTCACAGCAAGAAATTATGGAGGAGAGCTGATTAATGGAGGAGGAAGTAGCAGAGCAACAATCTTCTAGCGCAATAAACTGGCATGGGAAACTGTTGCATCGTACATTGAGAAGCATCACCCTAATAAGAAGGTGGCTATTCTTGCTACAAATTTATTCAATGATAATGCTGTGACACATTTTCATCAAATTTTGAAGTGTAAGCAAAAACAAATGTCTTTAGACAGATTTCTAGTTAAAAAGGATTAATTATTTGTCACAAATTCATATTTGTATTTACGTTTTTGTTTCAAATCTAAATTGTATTCCAAGTTGTTACACTCCTTAACAATTCATAAGTAATTTTATTTTAATAAATGTTAATAAAAGTTTTTTGAAAAACTTGTATTTTTTCAGCATGGAACGCATTATCGTCTTTTTACATTGATTTGTATGGGAAAAATTGTTTCGTATAGCGAGTGTTTCGCTTAACGAGTAAGATTCTGGAACAAATTATGTTCGTTATGAGAGGTTCCATTTATAGTCGCTCCTCGATATTTGAAAGTAACCACTCTCTCAAATGAGTGGTTGCTTATTTTAATGTTGTCTTCACTATTCACTATGCATGTCTTGCAACTTTAACTTTTTATAATTTGTCTTCACTTAATTTACTATAATTTGAGCAATCCACCTTAGATTCTTTTTTGTGAATTGGGATTATGAGCACAGTGCCCCATTCTAATGGCATATCTCTCTCCTGCCAGATTCTGGGATATGTGGTAATGTATTTGCCTATGCAGTACGTTTCCACCTAGTTTTATCATAACTTTTGATTTTTTTATATGACAAGGTCATCAGCCCTGAGCACAACCATCTGGGGTGATGCCCTTGACCGCTCTAAGCTAGCTGCCTTTGTTTTGGGTTAGTTCATTATCCTTTGTGGAACATTCCAATTCCAGTCAGTAGGGTTTGATTTTGGTCCAGCCTGGGTATTTTATTTTCCTGACACCCACGATACCTGGTGGGCTTTCCCCTATCCACCACCTGGGGGAGGTGCTCTATTGAAGATCAGTAGGTGAGAACAACAGATTCTAAGTCTAATTACTTTAAATTACTAATAATATAATATACCAATACACAGTATGTATTGTAATTATAATTATAGCCTACAAATACAATTAATAACAAAGTATTTAACTCTATTAATATAAATATGGGTAAGGGGGTAAGGTAACGGTAATTGCACGCTACTGGTCCCTCTGTCGCTCACCCTAACCCGAAATCTATCATAAACAAAGGGAAAAGACTCCCAATAAGGGGACCACAGAAGCACATTAGCCAAGGTAACTATTAGTAATTCTATACTCATACTCATACATTGCTTTTTTATTGAGAGGGGACTGAGACTGAGTGTGACTTGACTTATAACGATCACTTCGATAGCTACTATTAATAGTACTAATAGTTACTAATTACTATATTAAATACTAAGTAACTAAATCTGAAAGTCAGTCTGCAGCCTGCATGGGGATCTCAGCGGATCTGATTCTCATCTGAAACTGATGATGACGACTTAAGATAGCTAAAATTTTAAACTATTAAAATGAATAATTACCTGGCGAATTCACGTCAAATGTTTTCTTAACAACAGCACTTTCTTGTTCGAATGCCATATTTTATTTGCTTTACTAAAATTGTGCCATTTAAATGACTATAATAAACATAGGCTCTGTTGCTAGGACGCTAATATTTTAAGTGAACGGAAACTGGCAAACATGAAATAATCGGAAGTTTCCGTATAACTTCGTTATTTTACGTGAGAAGGAAGTCCAGGAAGCAATCGGTTAATTTTTTTGTACTCAGAAAGAAATGGACTAATGATCAACAAAAAAAACGGAGGGACATTTACAGCCTTGGATGGCGCGTTTTGTTGCTGTCGGCTTACATTAATGTTTTATTTTAAGCTAATGTGCTAGATATTATAGATTTGCTGTTGATGATAAAGTTTTAAAGGTATGGCGGCTTTTTTCCGCTTCCTTAGTAAGCGTCGAACTCGCCGACCTCAACAACAAGATGGGGTTGTTGGCCAACAACCTATTACAAAGAAGAAACATGCCTTGATCTGCACAATTATGCTATTAGATGGTACAGATATTACTGTGGATGTTAATGTAAGTTATAGTAGTCACTATTTCGTAGTGTTTTAATTTTTTTATTTGGAATTGAGACTTTTTTGAATGAGAATGAATGTGAGTTGACCAAGACACTAAGTTTTCATCTTAATCTAAGTCAAGTACAGTTGACTCAAAAAAATGTATCTTTGAAATCAGCTGATTTGAGCTTACGGAAGATGGTGGCGCAGGTGTAGGGTGGAGGAGATAGACGAAGGAGCTTCACTTCATTCACTTACTTGTTACACTCTTAATGATACACTTTATCCCTAAAAAACTGTACAATTCTTTGTTACTTTCGCTTAATTTTCATCACTACAGCCGCCTGACCCGCTATCCGGTTCCTCGTATCTCAAATATTTCTCGTATCTCAAAGAAAAACATCGCTCGCTCGATGGCTTGTATCTCAACAATCTTGTATGTCGAGGTACCACTGCATAATGTCTCAATGTCTGCAATTAATACTCGCTCATTAAACTTCTTCATGCCTCATACTCATGTATTGGTAGCAGTCAGTAGTTGTCTAAGTGGTAGTAGTTGTCAGTAGTAGTGTTCATTTTTATTGTTTTGATTATGACATTGAATCACAGGCTTTACTAGAGTTGGTGTCACCCAAAGTGGTAAAGCCAAACAAAGCTCATGGTGGTCACCCATTCCAGGTCAAGACTTCACCTTATTGCCACGGACCTCCTCCGAGTCTGCCTGCTCTGGTGGCCACTTGAGGTATCCTGTTCTGGTGGCAACCTTGTCTTTCATTAACTATGATTTGTTGTCAAACCACCTCAAGTGAAATCTTTAAATTTTGGATTTTTCATTTAGGTATTATCCCCCTTGGGAGGGTGTCATCGGGTGCAGTCTGTACCCATCTGTTGACACTACTGCAATGAATGCTATTTTTTATGATTTGTTTGGTTGTATTAGACCTAGTTGGAGTTTCATGGAGAAGTTGGGTGGGGCATTTGCCTGAAAAACGGGGGGAGGGTTGTGTCATATTGGATCAATTGAGGGGGCTGGTGGAGGTCTGGGGATGAAACCATCTAAAATGATGTCTTTGACCACTTTGCATCATCTAATTTTGCTACCTATCTACTAATAAAATAATTTATACCAAATTTTATTAATACACCAATGTTCCCCAAACATTTACTTGAGTCTTGAGTAATATTTGTGTAAAATGTTGTCTTGAAATGAAGTTTAGCCTATAAAGTATAAAGTAAAATCTACCAATTTGAATCAGAATCCTATAGCAAAGGAAATAGGTAGGCTTATGGAATAAATAACTATATTTTCCAAACTCTAATCAAGTGATATCAGATTCGGGCAGTGGAAATATTTATATACATATTTTTTTACATGGATAATAGATCAAAGAACAATAGCTAGGCCTAGAGATATTATATCTACAGTCGAACCCGCTAATCTCGACCTCGGTTAATTCGTCAACCCTATTAAGTCGACGTTTTTGAAGTGGAACCGCCAAATTCTCTCTTTGTCTTAGCATTTTCTCACCGGTTATGTCGATTCTTTTATGTCGCCGAACCCTAATATCTTGGGTACAAAAGAGGGCCAAATTTGCCACTTAACGTTGGTTATCTCAATCCCCATGACCAATCGCAAGCTTTTGAAAATGTTAGTTATCGATGCCACTTCACCATCCTACTACTGTATTTTCGCTTTTGTATCAACAACCCCATCTTAGCAGTGCATTGTTGGTTGTCAAGGAAATTTGGGGCATACAAGACGCATGGGTAGGGGGATTGGTAGGTGTGTCAAAGGTTATAAAAATATCACCGCAACGTATCGTATTGATCGTGATGGTCATGTTGTTGCTTTGTGTGTCACAGTGAACCTAGCTATCTGCGGGTGGGGGGAGGTTGGCTCCGATGAGCAAAATAATAACGTCACAGACGTAAAGACGTGTTGGCGGACTACAGTGTATTGTGACTATGTCATGTTACGAAGTTGTAGTAGTTTATTTTAGTTAAAATGAAGAATAAAGGTTACAAACGTATAGTTCATTCAATTATCTTTCATTTGATACCTCATTTGATCTTACAAACCCAACAATAATATTTTAAATCGTTTTTTAATCCCAACCTCTCAATTCTGGTACCCGGGTACCAATAGGTGCAGCCGTCATGTTAAATATTACCACTACAGCGATCTCTTTATGAAAACACAAAGCAATAGTATACGGGCATACGATAACTGCGAAACATTGTGGTGATATTTTTATATTTTTTTCATTCTGTATGTACATTTTTATAGCATGCCGATCGCTTCATCAAACAAATAACGGCAAAGCTGTTGTGTAAAAAAAACATCGAAAAACATGTGCATGTACATTCTCATTTATTAACGCACATCATGTACATAAAGAAATTTCAAGCACATGTTAATATTTTGCCGCCATATCGGTTTTCGTTTATCTCGATCCTCGGTTATCTCGACGCTTTTTGGCAAACCCCGAGGCCATCGACATAACCGGGTTCTACTGTAATTTGTTTATATTGGGGAATCTACCCAATAGTGAATTTAAAATTACACTTGACTATTTTGTTAAAAAATTATTTTAAATTTGCCCTTAAAATTGTTGTGTGTTCTAGCCTAATGAGTGAAGTCAGTTTAAAGGGGAAAAAATAGGGCCAATGATTAATTTTCCTCTTTAAATTTAATCAAGTATAATTTTTTCTCCACTGACCATCTTACATTCTATTTCAAATTAGTTCCATCATACACAATGTATTTGAAGTAAAGGAAGCTTATCTATTAAAATAATGTTAATTAAGTTAATTATTACATAAATAACTATATTAATTAATACTTACATATTTTTTTTCTAATTTTAATGGATCTATATTTAAAACATTCAATTTTACTAGAAAAAGGCAAATGGAGCAACTCTGATTGAACAAGTATTTTATCATTTGGATATCATTGAGAAAGATTATTTTGGCCTTCAGTACACTGACCATTACAATGTTAATGTAAGTATACTGATACCTTACCAAACAATTTTTCATTGAATAGAATTACATGTATTTCAGGTTCAGCTAAACTTATTCTTTTATACTCATCAGTAAAAATGTATGTGATTGCTTTATTTCCAGACAACTTATATATTTTATAAAAATTCAGATTTACTATGTAGATTGAAAAGGCAATAGTTTCTAAAAAAATGTAAAACCAATAATGTTACTTTTGTACCTTGCTTATATTATTCTTCTCCTATTCTTTAATAAAGAATTGCATTTTAAGGTGGTATGTGTTACAAGTATTAGATGCAGTCTTTTTATATTGAAGTTATACAAATTTCCCTCACCACTGTCTTTGGGTAATATATATAGTAATTTATGTGTATTTGTATATTTTTTGTTCTTGTTAGCATTGGCTTGATCCTACAAAGCAAGTTAGAAAACAAGTAAAAAGTAAGTTTTAGTATTTTTTCCTTTAAATGTGTTCAGTGGATAATGATGAAGATTTTTTTAGTTAAGCTTAAACTAATAATTAAATATATGTCACTCTCACTGCTGTTGCACATGTCAAAGTTAAATATATATTTAAATATGAAAATCAGAAAAGCTTAATGATGGTAATATATTGAAACTTCTTCACAATTATTTACAATTTCAGTTGGCCCTCCATATACTTTTCGTTTTCGGGTGAAGTTTTATTCATCAGAACCTAATAACCTCCATGAAGAACTCACCAGGTAAGCTTGTTAAGCAAATCTTTGTCAAAATTTTTATGCAATGTAAAATCAAAATTATATGAATTTTTACATAAATGTTTATTTAAAAACTCATAATGTACATTCTGTTTAGTTTTTGACCATCAGTGATTGACAAATTAAGACCTATTTAGTTTGTATCTTTTATATATATTGTTTATAAAAAAAAAACGGTACTAAAATATAAAATTAAAAGATTTAATAATTTAAATAAAATAACTTTTTCTTGACACTGTGTTGTCAACTTGCAATTCTCGTTCACCCTCTTTCAAACTTCAATGGAGGCAGGTTGCAGCTTAACCTCAAAAACAATGAATGGGATAATATTTCAAGTGAAGAAGTGATATTTAATTTGTTGTAAAATAATATGAAGCAGAATGACTAGAATGTAATACTGAGATATTTTGTTCTTTGCTCAACAAGATACTAAAGATTTCTGGAATTAATTTTACCAACCATATTTCAGTTTATATACAGTAATAGTAGATGATGTTGAGATAAAAAACAACATGAAGCATTTGAGCTTATATATTATCTTGAGGACTTTAATATATAAATTATCACTCCCCACCCACGCAAATAATGTGTTTTTAAAAATTAAGTAATCTATTTAATATTATTTGGTAATGTAATCATTAGTAGTAGGGCCACATCTTATGTTAATAAATGTATCCCCGTGTCACTGTATCATTCAATATACTATCTTTGACCCTGAATCATCCAATGCAATTCCTACCTTTAAGCTACCACCTAGAGTTCATATTCTGAGTTAAGAGCTAGAAAAGATAGGTAGAAGTATCTTTTCTTCACTCACTTTTCAACTTAAATTTACATAAACATGGCTGGAGTTGCTTTGTAAATGTACACAAACATTGCAGCACAACTTTCAACCCACTAAAATGATTTAGTTTTAAAACAGGATGTAGGTAATAATGAACAAGCATCGCTAATGTTTATAGGACTACTTAACTGTGGACTGCATAAGCCCCAAAATAAAATATTTTATTTTATAATGAATGTTTATTCCCTGGATTATGGAATTTTTAAAGTTTAAAATGGATCTAAAATAGTTTTCAATTTTTTTTTATTTTAAAGTTTCTCTAACGAGAAAACTTTAGTGGACTACTGATAAACTTAGTAAAGATATATCTGTATATATATATATTTTTTTTTAACTTGCTAAAAAGATTCTAATTTGGCAAAAAAATATTTCATTTGAAAAATAAAAATGTAAGAAATAAGAACAGACCTATTTCAAGAATCTGCTAGATATGCAAACAAAATTATGAGATTACCTAACCTGATTGCAGTCTCTCCCCTAATTATCATTTTGCTTAGTTAGTATTGGGTTATATTCATTATATCTGGTTCTGATATTTCTAGAAGTAAAACATGAAATACACCCAGTGTGCCTAGCTGCTGGGATTCTCATGAAATTAGTAGAGTAGATAAAAGGGATCAACTTGAATTAAGATAATGGTTAAGAAATAAATAAGAAGTAGGAACCTTATGCTTTCATTTTTTATATTGACAGTGTAACTGTATCACATATTACTTCAAAATTGGGGAAAATGAAATTCATGACTTGATGAATCAAAAAGATGTTATTGGTTTAGTGAGCATGGTTACACAGTAGTATTAATCAGGGAGTTGCCAATGTTAAGTGATATTTATGATTATAACTTATGCTGTTTTACATGTTATGGTTATTAATGATACATTTAAAAAAAAAAACTGCAAAATCTGCTATTTTGTTATTAAAATAGGAAAACTAGTAACCCATTTACTGTCTGTGCTACTTACATTTAGTTTTTATTAAAATAGAAATATTTTCATGTTTCTTAGCCAAAAATTGCTTGTACATAATGTGGTGTATTATTTTGTAAAATCTTATTACTAATTTTTTGTGGTAGATAATTGATTTAAATTTTCATGTGTACAAATTAATAATATTGATTTTAATTTAGATCTTAGCACTTATTTTTCGGCTTCCTATTGCTTGTGATAAGTTGAAATATTATTTTTTTAAAACTTAATCTTTGGGCATTGCTTAAATTTTTTAACCGTCTGTGATTTAAGTTTTTTAAACCAATTGAAAGATAATTCAACTGCTGTGGTCATCATTGAAAAAACTATTAATGTATCTATAAAATAAAATAAAAAAAGGCAGAAAACCATTTTTTTAAAGAGTTAATTTATACATGCATATTTACAGTTGAGTATGAAGATGATTTTTACTATTTTCTTGTTTTAGTTATGTTAATTGTTTTAAGGACATTTTATCCAATGGTCGTATCAGCATTAATGTTTTAGGGACATTTATCCAATGGTCGTATCAGCATTAATGTTTTAGGGACATTTATCCAATGATCTTAACAGAATTAATGATGTATGTGTTGTTTTTTTATGTTCCAAACTCCAAAATATTTATTTGTTACCTTCTCATCCTCACTCAATCTTTCTTTTTTATAAAAAAAATGAGTGTGTACTCCCTTAATAACTTTGATTTATTTGATGAGACACAATCACTTAAACTTGCATTTAGTTTTGAGATATTATGATACACATTCCAGCAAATTGGTTGCATACAGCAGGCTTGTCTTTAACAAAAGACATGGATGAGTAGTGATCCTTGATGTGGTTCACACATGGGTTGTACCAATTTTTTTTTTTTTATTAAGTATGAAATACACCGTGACAAAGCCTGCCATCTTTGTTTACAGGTACCAGTTTTTCCTTCAGCTCAAGCAGGACATCTACACAGGCAGACTTCCATGTCCCTATGAGACATTGATTGAGCTTTGTGCTCTGGCTCTACAATGTAAGTTGGGCTGTTGATTCACATTTCTTTGTAAGCTTTTCCATTGTAGTCCAAAAGGAGATTTTGAAATAATACTTGAATGTTAAAGAAATATATCAAATATATTTTAATTATCATATTTGTTTGTTGTCATTAATTTTTGAATATATATACATATAAAACAATCTGCTTTTGGACGTAAAGAAAATATTTACATAGATTGAAATTAAATTTCAAAGCCATGCATAGTAGAGGCTATGATGTATGGGCGGTTTCTTAGTTTGACAAATACATTTATTGCGCCCTAAATATTCTAATTTCTGTTTAGTGTGTGTCCGTGTGTCAGTCTCTTCATCTTTCAACTTACTCTTTAAATTTATTTGTGAAAGCCACATTTCATTTATATTGCTCTTAATGCTGACAGCTTCAGTTTATAAGGAGACTACTATATTTTATGTAAATACTCATTTAAGAATTTAACATTTTTGATGAATACAAGATGCACCCTTGTTTACGAGTTAAGACCTGGGCATATATTGTGAATTTATTTTGTGATTCATATCTGATTAGTGTCTTTCTTTGTGCAAAAGTAGTGTGCTTAAATGAATATCTCATTACTGTCCAAGATAATCCAGAGCTTTAATCCTAGCTTTTGATATCACAATGATGTAACATATAAGTATTATAAGTATCAATATCATATCCCCTCATGACAATTAATTGTTGTTAAAAGTTAGCTTTGTAAGCTAAAAATATTACAATGTGAATAGTTGAGGCCCCATAGAAGTTTTAAGGCAGTAGTAGAAAATATCTAGATATTTAAAAATCCTGACAAGGAGTAGAAATAATCTTTGACCCCTTTCCATTATAAAGATTATTACTTGATTATTTAGTATAGTGCTTGTTTATGAATAGGCCAAACTGTTTCCAATTTCTTGACAATCTCTGTCCAACCACTCACCATTTAGACTTGAGACTTGAGTCTAAAATTGATTTTCTTTATAGAACTGGGGTTTAAGAAAGTGTGTTTAACAGTGTGTCTGGCAGGTGTGTTTATGTACTGCTAGGTCTCCAGTTGATGGTCACTAGTCACTTCAGCAGTCAGGACTGTCAGCTTGAAGGTCATTCCCCCAGTAGTGTGTAACTGGGGTGGTGTTGGCAAACCTCATATTTTCACAACTGGCAAACAGGAGTGTTTCTCGTGCGTGTGGTTTGGACTGGGTCTCTATTATTTCTATAGAACCGGATCAAATACGGAATGATTAGCCATCGGTGAATTCTCATTTGAGTCGCCTTAGCAAAGGGCTCTTATCTCTGATGTTCAATGAATGTCACTCTGATTCTGCCACCACTTGTCTTTTAGTGCATTGTCATTGTTATTTAATCAACTACATACCAGTACACTATGGGAACAATTAAGGACAACAAAAGTGGCTAATCATTGCTACTGTATGTAAGGGAGCTACATCAACTAAATGCTTTTAATTGGTCCAAAAATTTATAAAATGTGTATGGTTAGAAAAATAGGAGTACCTAAACCCTTTGCAATCCTATATTTTTAAGGTGATATAAGGAGACATTCGGTTTTAAATGGAGATTCCATGTAATACTTGTTGGTAGGTTGTTTTTTTTTTTTAATTCTGAAGGAATTAGTAAAGACAACAAAAAATAGTTAAAAACAACTCATTTTAATTAAGTTTTTAAGAAATGTGCGCATATCTTTGTTAAACAGCTGAGAAATGTATTCTATTTAGTGGGACATTTTGAGTGGTTACAAACGCAGGCCTCACGGCAGTGTTTCCAGCTGGAAAAGGGTGGGGGGGGGGGGGCATTCTTGTCTCTGTGATAGGCAATGTATTTTTTAAAGGAATTGCGCGGGGAGGGGGGTCAATCTTACTTGTGACAGATCATTTTTTCAAGTCAACTGGCGTTTCTCATTTATTGAAAAAGAAATAGATTTCACAATGTTAAATCCAAAGGCCTAAACGGGCAGAGAAATAGAAATTCAATATTCCCCACAGCGGCATGGAGACCTTTTCTTTAAAAAATCGCTTCCACAGAGGGGGTGGGGGTGGATGGACACACACAGTGGCGTAGCTTGAATTTGTGATGCCCCCCCCCCCCCACCCCACTCACAAAAAATGAACAACGTTCAGAATACACAACAAACATAAAGTGATATCGTAAATGCAGTGGACCAAAAAGGCGTTGCCCCCTCCCCCCCCCCGGGAGGGGGCCACAAACCGCCCCTCTTCCTACACCAGTTGGGTAGGGTAAAATTATTCCATTTAGGTGCTCAGGTGGTTGGGAAACACTATCTTGGCGATATTTTTGTCTACGTCTAAGGTATGAGATATATACATTCCGCGCATAGATCACCCTTTATATGGGTTAACATATTATATATACTACCGAATGTGTTCTGACGGTTTGCTAATGCGGAGGTCACAGCAGGGCAGATAATCTGTTGCATATGGATACAAACAACGGCGTTAGTCATAGAGATTTGAAACAACGAAACGTTTATGTCAGTTAAATGAGGGGACCTACCTCACTGAGATAGGCATTATACAGTGGCGTACCTGAGCTCGGAGGCGTACCTGAGCTCGGAGGCGCACCTGAGGTCGGAGGCGTACCTACGATAGAATAGTACAAGCAGCATCTTGCCATTTGATCTCTTTTGTATGTGGCTCGTGACACGATCTCCCAACTACCAAAGCTGAGCATACATTGATTACAGAACAGTATTGTCCAACCTCTTCCACTAAACACCAATCTTATTCATTTGATTCATCATCATGACTTGAGTGTTGTAAACTTGAGATCATATGATGGGATATTGAATGGATTAAGATTCTGCTTCTCTTTTGTTTACCATGAAATCTAGTATTTTAGAAACATTGATTCGTTTAAACATACTTTAATTAACGCCCAAGCAGCTGCATATTATCGAGGAAATAAGCTCACGTTATTTTATCGTTTTACCTGAGCGACGAAGGTCTAAAGTGTGGGATATCACGGATTGACCAATGCATTTTTGTGCGTGAGTATTACGGAGTCGAAGTACACATGCCGAAAGTTGTTTGTTCTTTGGGCATGAGACATGTACTGTCACAAGACATGTACCGTCACAAGACATGTACCGTCACAAGACATGTACCGTCACAAGACATGTACCGTCACAAGACATGTACCGTCACAAGACATGTACTGTCACAAGACATGCACCATCACAAGACATGTACCGTCACAGGACATGTACCGTCACAACATAAATCCATCAACGTTAAAGGCTAGTTCCGAATCCGACATTATCCTTCGTATTTAAGCATATCCAATGATTTGTGCGTGTTGCTGCTTCTTCGCAGTAAATCCCTATTGGACATTACGTTACAGGAAGTGGTGTGTCCTCACTATTGTCTTCTCATCATGTCATCCTTTCTTTATTGTCATCGTCTCACTTCTTCAGTTCTAATACGTGAATGAACCTGTCTACTTCACCGACGTTCACCGATTATGTTCGGTACTGACAGCGGGTGTTTGACTACAATAGCGGGTGTGTCACTACAATAGCGGGTGACACAAATTCCCCAGGTCCGCTGAACCTATAAGAATAAACAATGACTAACCATGTAGAACCGCTATCGTTTTGAGATGCTAGTTTTGTAACGAAGTAGAAAATATATTAAAAATATTGTGGGTTGCATAGACAAAACACACACTTTAATGTCATCTCAATATATAATAACCGTGTTAATTCGTTAACATTGTATCTGCAAGGAGTCACCTATGTTTACCTCTTGATGGACGGCAGACTGAATTGTCACTTGTTTGAATGGTGATATTGTTTAAAGATTTAAACCATATTATACGTTACGCCCACATAACATTTGAATAAGGCAATTGTGTTACCACCCTGGCGTGTTCATTTGTTGTTATTCGTCAACACGTTCACCTGCATCTACTTAGTCCCTCATTTCATGCTTGGTGATCATCTAAAAAAAAACATAGCTTTCATAGTCGGCGATACACTCTCACTTAAACATAACCCACATAGTTGGTGATAGACACTCACTTAAACGTAACACACATAGTTGGTGATATAAACTCTCACTTAAACATAACCCACATAGTTGGTGATAGACACTCATACTTAAACATAATCCACTTAGTTGGTGCCTACCAGATAGATTACGTAGCTAGAATCTTTAACCTCTTTCTGTGGTCAGATAGATTACGTAGCTAGAATCTTTAACCTCTTTCTGTGGTCAGATAGATTACGTAGCTAGAATCTTTAACCTCTTTCTGTGGCCAGATAGATTACGTAGCTACAACCTTTAACCTCTTTCTGTGGTCAGATAGATTACGTAGCTAGAATCTTAATTTGGCCTAGAAGTATACACATTTCCTCAATAGCCTTTGTTGTAGGCTTATCCAGGTTTAGAACTAAATCATTTATGTTTTACAGTCAGTCGTCTGTGGTGACATAGATTTATAATAATGATGATTGATTGATTGCTTGTATGGCGCTTGTGTCCAGGCTATTTTATCATGCTCAAAGCGCTCTAATGTCATCAAATGTCATAACAATCACGTATAATCCATTCAACAATTCGGAAGTGCTACACATATCATTCTTCCTTTATATTCAGGTATACATTTTATTTAAAAAAACAAATCGGGTTTAGTCTTCCAACACCAGGCTCTTCAGAGATCGAGTGGGGCCCGGACCAAATGACGCACCCCCCCCCCTCCCCCACTTTCCCAACCGTCACTGGAAATGGATAAATATTTATCGGTGATTTCCAGCAGTGATAATCTTGGCAGTCTTCTCTCCCGGTTGTCAACCACAATATACCACTCACATACCGACGCCTGCACTGTTTGTGGTCAGTATCATAAAATGAAAGCGATTCATTGACGGTCTTTAAAAGCACACTGTCTCGCCATCGTGCTATCTCCGCCACTTAAACGTTGTCTGCCTCCGCCTGTAGGAGCCGTGTTTACTCGCGTCGCGTGGACGCCAGGCCCGGTGCATTACTCGCATGCCAACATTAGCCAGCTGGCTTTCGTGTGTCACCGTCCACACGGGTTGTGGCCCGGCTCAAATAGGACTAAACCTTTTCAGCTAATAGTGTTTTCATTGGTGACTCAATTAGCCTCTCGTGAGATGCACTGTTCCTAGGCTGTCATCAGTATTTTTAGAAGTCGTTGATGGCTTTCCTGTCTGATTGAAAGTAATGAGAGCACAGTTTCACACATGACCTATATTTACTGACAAATGTATAATATTGACATCACGATGTGTCCGTTTTTATACCAATAAAATTGTTTGAAAGGCGTAATAGAAATATCAGTTAAATCATGAGTCTCACACCTATGTAATATATATGCACACAAGATGGGGTGGATGATGGCATCCATACAAGGTTGGGGAATGGTGGATCCATGATAAAAGGTTGAGGGATGGAGGATCCATGATACAACGTGGGGGTGGGGGATCCATGATACAAAGTGGGTGATCGTGGATCCATGATACAAAGTGGGTGATCGTGGATCCATGATACAATGATGGGGCAATGTTGGATCCATGATACAAGGTGGGGAATGGTGGATCCAAACAGAACTTACTTATGCCTTTTACAGACCTGTTTACCCTCAAAATCGTACAATATCATCACAAAATTGTTCAATCGTTCTTAATAGTAAAAAATAAACATATAGTATATATGATGTATGCACCTCAAAATCGTACATCCTACGCCAAAATCGTGAGTGAACAGTTCTCCTTTTACAAGAATTGTCCACTCATCTCAGTCCTGTGCTTTCATTTCCTGTTGCTTCCAGGTGCATCCCATACTTTGTGTGCCTGCCACTAGCTCCCTTCTCCATGTATTATTAGGCCCTAAGGCCTTCCTCTCTTCCCTTTTTTCCTGTGGATTCCATGCTAGGGATTGTCTGGTGATTTTATCTGGGGGCTTACGAAGAGTGTGCCCTATGCACCTCCATCCTAACTTTATGATGTTTTCAGCAATAGACTCTTGGTATGTCCTTTACAGTAAGACCTTGTTGGTGATGATGTTTGCACATTTTACGTTCAGGATCTTTTTAAGGCATGTGTTTGTGTGAAGGTTTACGTGATGCTCCTGTGATGCTCTTTTTGTTCTCCAAGTTTTGGCTCTGTAGAGTAGGACGGTTTTGACATTTGTTTTTTTGTCCTTGTGTGTTAAGTGTTGATCAATATAGTGTCCTGTTTGTCTGTGTGTGTTAAATGTGTTGATTGATAATGTCCTGTTTGTCTGTGTGTGTTAAATGTGTTGATTGATAATGTCCTGTTTGTCTGTGTGTGTTAAATGTGTTATTTGTTAGCAAGCAATCTCCATTTTGTCCCGGCCATCCAGTTTTTGCCTAGTCCCATTATTATAAGTTCAATCCTTGTGTCCCAAGAACATTAGGAAGGAAGGTAAATGTCCAGTTTTCCATTATTTAGTCCTGTCTGTCACACACAACTATATTATAACCTTTTTTTGTAATAACTATTATTTACACCAAGAAAATCGTCAAAATGTATTTATACATCTTTGTTTTTTGCTTAACATGTAGTCAACATTTTCTATATATTTAATCTGCATCAGATATATGTGTTTATGCCATGAAACATTTTGAGTATCAGTATGTATGGATGCATCATGCGGAAAGAGATCTATCATGCTGAAAGAGATCTATTGCAAATCTTTTGTAAAGTCAAACCATATCATCCTTCATTATCCTTCATTAACTTTTCAACTCTTCTTGTCTTGTAAAGCTAAGTAAGTGCAATACTTAATCAACAGGTTTTTTATCATTTCAATGTATAATCTATACAAACTTATAATTGAAACGTGAGGGGTTTCCTTAAGGTAGAAGTCCTGTCACCAATTAAAATTGCACTTCCATTAAGTTTCCATCTCAAATTTAGTTATGTGTGCAGGAGCCAATGGGAATTCAATATTTTGGGGATTTTTAAATTTTGTTGTTGTTTTTTTGTGCTCATTCTTTAGCTGAAGCCATAATAATTTATGGTGCAACTATGTATTATCAATAAAAGTATATGCCATCTCAGTACTACACCTGATACTTGAGTCTCAGGTCATGTAGCCAAGTGGTTGGCCCTTGGCATTGGCTAATTTTTGCAGGCACCAGATGCTACCTGTTTTAAAAGAATATTTTTCAATTTTTAAAAATAATTAAAAGTTCTGGGCCATAAAATACAGCTTATAGGCACACATAAGTTAATAAATGAAGTTAGAAGCACTCTGAAGATCAACAATGCTTAATGAGTAGATTTTTCCCATTTATTTTAAAAGTACATTAATAGTTTTTGTCAGGTTTCTTTAAAAAGTGCTTTTATTGCAATTTACTCTTATAAATCTCTTGAATTACTTGCATGTCTAATCTAAACTTCTGTTGTTGTTAGTCGACTCTCTGAAATGGGTTGAATTGCTTGTGTATCTATCCTTGTGTATTTTCTTTAGCTGAACTAGGTGACTACGAGCCAGGAGTACACACACCAGGCACTGTGTCAGAGTTTCGATTCATCCCAAACCAAACTGAGGAAATAGAGATCGATATCTTTGAAAAATATAAAGAGTGCACGTAAGACTTAATTCAGCTAATATATATGTACACATCATAATTGGAAGTTATTTTTCTTAAAAATGTGAGTTTATATAATTCAAGGATATATAATCTGAAACTACATTAAAACAAATAAAACTTGAAATTAATTTTTTTAAAAAATCCAAATTATCTGCACCCATTTATCTGTTATTTTATATCATTATACATGTTTGCTACATAATAAATAAGTATATCATTATACATGTTTGCTACATAATAAATAAGTATATCATTATACATGTTTGCTACATAATAAATAAGTATAGTCATTTTGTTTAATTACCTCAGATTTGTTTTTACTTTTGGAGCTTTGTTTCTTTTTCAAAATGTTTTTTTTAATACAGCCAATTTATTTTATAAGTTAACCCTTAAACTTATATATTATTGTACCATACGGGAGTGTTACAGATTATCTGATGACTCATCTATCTCTTCCAGGGGTCAGACCCCAGCACAAGCTGAACTTTCTTTCTTACACAAAGTCAAATGGTTGGAGCTGTATGGTGTAGATATGCACACAGTTATGGTAGGTTACAAATAGACTTTAAGATTATGGTTGGGGGGGAGGGATTTACGTAACATTCTAACTCCCATATTCCTGTTAATTTAGATTTTGATTACATAGTACACATTTTTTTTTCTTTCTTTTAAAAATGTGACTGTGATTTTAAAAGGCGATGTTTCTATTTTGCCATTCAATATTTTTAAGGTAAATAGCTATTAAGTATTTATCCTAACTATAAACAAATTGATTTTTTAAAAAATATTGTAAACATTTCAAAAATTTATTATGTTTAGGGTAGAGACCAGAATTCATACAAATTGGGTCTGACACCGACTGGTATATTAGTGTTTGAGGGACCAGTCAAGATTGGGCTCTTTTTCTGGTAAGTCATTCATTTATTGCTTAGCTGGAATATCAGCAGATTAGTTTAATATACTGGCCTAAAATAACTGCTATTTTAATGCTATTGGAAGAAATGTGTTATGAAAAAATGTTTACAAATGTTTAGATTTTTGTCCCACACTATAATTGTTTAATTTTTTTTGTAACTAGGCCTAAGATGACAAAACTGGATTTCAAGGGTAAAAAACTTATGTTGGTGGCAGTTGAAGATGATGACAATGTAAGTATACAAAAATTGGTTTCGGTGCATTTTGAAATCCAGTTACTTATAAATATAACTGCATATACTGGTTACTTTTATTTAATTATGCTACAGGCTCTGAACAATATAATTTACTAAAGAAGTTCTTTTGCTTATTATTGACTTACAGATTGACTATGAAAAAGAACTGTAATTCTGTGTAAATAAATTGTATGCCCTCACTAAAAATTTACATTTTAGTAGCTCTTTCATATGTAATTATAATTTTTTTTGATAGGGCCAAAGCCAAGATCACTCCTTCCAGTTTCGCTGTACAACAGAAAAAGCTTGCAAACACCTTTGGAAATGTGCAGTGGAGCACCATGCCTTTTTCCGCCTCAAAGGTCCTGTTAAAGGCCAAACTGGCAGACAAAATTTCTTCAGGATGGGATCAAGATTTAGATACAGGTAAGGAACAAGATAAATCTGATTGATAGTACAGACCTAAGACATTTCTGTGGTGCACTACAAATCAGAAAATGGCCCAGAAGACTATCTTCAGTTGTTGGCACACTTTTTTTACTCTTAAGGCTTTACAGACTAACATTGTTCATTTAGTCTTGTTCATTTTTAGTGAGTCCCCTCCTTTGGGTCATGTCTTTAAAGAACTGTCTATGATATACGTTTTTAATGGTGCATATTAATTGTTTTTTTCCCCCATTTATTGTCCAGTGGTCGGACTGAATACCAGACGGCTACAATGAATCGAGCCAGGAGAAGTGTAAAGTTTGAAAGAAAGCCCAGTCACAGATATTCAAGGCGACCTACTTTTGAAAGGAAGGAGCGAGAAGAAAGGATGAAGAGAGAAGCAGACATGAAGAAGAGAATAGAAGAAGAGAGAGAGAGGTATTTTACAGATGACTCAGCTTTTTTTAATGATATAAATATAATTGTTTCACTATCATTATCATTGACAATATATATGTAGTATTTTTTACTATTTAAAAAAAAAACATCTTTAAATGAAAAAAAATGTTAATGTTTGATGCATTGAATCCACTATAAAAAAACTACTATTTGTCAACCATTTGTCCGTCTTTTCCAAAATAATTATTCCATTGTGCTTTGTTTCTGTCTTAGGAGAGCTGTATTAGCTGCCACTAAAGCTTCAGTAGAAACCACCTTTGACTCATTACCAGACAGTGCAAGAGCCTCTATCAATAGCAACTCAACAACAGCGACAGCCCGCTCAAGTGTCCGAACCCCTGACAGTCCACCACCACGACCACCAAAGCCAGGTGCAAGAAAAGCTGTAAAGTCTGGGTCAGCGTCGTCTGAGATCCAAGAAGGTCTAGTCCCATCAGCATCAGCCATGGAGAGACTGGACACTCTTATTAAAACAGCTGCACTGGAGAAAGGGTCAGGAGACACCTCTGGTACATCTAATGGGAAAATATCTGCTGCAGATAATAATATTAACTTGAGAGGTTAGTGACTAACAATTACATTCAGTAAGTAACAAAAAAAAAAAAAATTTCTACATTTGAAACTTATTTTATATTGTTTAATTAGTTTGACTGTACATTATTTTTCAATGATATGGATCATGTTAAATTCTAAATCTTTAATTTTAATTAATTATGGACTAGATGTTTTTGTTTGTTTACTTCAAAAATGTATTTTTTATTCTCTTAAGTCTTGAGTGCTGCATTAAAAAAAATAAGTTTTGTTAAGATTGTTATTTGAATTTCTTTTTTACAGTCTATCCTTAGATATTTTGCATTTCTGTTAGTTTTTAAACAAATATTTATAGACAAAATAATGTTGGAATAAACAGATTTCATTTATTCTGACTTTCTGATATTTTGGTTACCTTCAAGATGAAAGTGAGAAGGCCATAGCCAAGATGAAGAACCTTGACGAATCTGTCCCTGTTCCAGTGAAAAGAAAAGATGTCAACACCTTCCAGAACAACCAGCTGAAATTTTCAGGTGGTGCCTCCAGTATTCCCCTGGAGAACATGAAATGTAATATCCTCAAAGCCAAATTGGAAGAAGAGCATCAGAAAGGTTTCTTACATTCAACCCTACAGCTTCCCCTGGTTTCCACATGAACTTTAATCTCTTTTAAATGTAGAGTGTCATAGTAAATAACACTGGTCATGTTTCCCTTTTAGTTGTAAAGTCATCAGTTCCATATGATGTACATTGACAGTTCAGCAGTAATGTTGAAGTCAGACAACTAAAATATTTCAGTGTTGTTCACTAACAGATGCTATACATCTGCTCTTGCCATAAAAGAGATGAGGTTGTAGTTCCTACACAGCTTCTTTTTTTCACTCGTTGTTGTAGCATTATATTTCTTTTTGTGTAGTTGGTAGAGTTGTAGTGTTGTTATGCATTATGTTTTGGTCTAACCCTTTGTTGCCTTCATGCCTCTGTAGTTTTGATGTAGTTGTGGCTTAGATGCTTTACATTCATATGCTTTAAAAAGAAGAATCAAGCTGTTTAAAATCTCTTCCAGATAGGCTTTATTGAAGTTTGGAAATTTAGTGTGTGGAGTGGTTAGTGAGGGTGGGGGGGATTGAATAATTGTTCAGTGCTTCATTCTCGCAAAAAAAAAAAAAAGATTTAATGTACAGATATAGCATTTTTTAAGGTTAATTTTTCAAGTACACTGATGAATGAAATGGTATATTGCTGAGGTCCTAGTCTACCTTACACTCTTCAAGATTCAAATATGTACCTGAAGCCTTAAATATTAACAAATATCGGCACTTAATTTATTATTTTTTTTTATTATTAATTTTTTTCTTAAATAAAATAAAGTTTCAATGTCATGTTTTACAAATTTTGATTGCAATTTTGTATTCACGCTCCTCCACCAGCTCTTTACCACATAACTCATAAAAGCAATGATACCAGAAGTAGATGGTGTTAGAATTCAGTGGTTTTTAGCACCAGCATAAACTCATCCTAGATATTCTTTGGTGCTGTATTGCTCACAATGGCATATTATTTTATGGGGTCAGCTTTTCAGGATGCTTACCCTTTTCAGGCTTTTTCTGTCCAAAACTAGGTGTCAGTGCTTTATAATGAGTATGTACGGTAAATAAAACTAAAAAATTTAATCATTTGTTTAGGGTTGCATGTTAAGTAATTGTATTCACTTTGCATGTGTCCCAATGGGATATTTCCCAGCTAGCTAAACCTATCCAATTCTCTCACTTATTTCAGTCCTTGTAGAATTGAGTCTTTAAATAAGGTTAAATAATTTTTTAAAATATGAATATTGTCAAATACCATTTCAGCAAATATGTACATCATTCTCTAAAGTCATTACTCAAAAGTATCAGGTTGCTCTTTTTTAACTCCATTTAAAATTTTGAAGTAAAATATTCTTATTTAAAGTTGCAAAAACCAACACTTAATATTTATAATGACTGTCTTCCAATTAATTTCTTTACATTCAGTTCACAAGAAAAATCATTAGTAAATTTTAATCTTTACTTTTTCTTCATTTCCAGGGGCAGAAGATGACAGGACATCTGAGGCCAGGTAAGGTCACATTATATAACACTGATTTCATTTGTTTGTTAATAAATGGAAAGTATGCTTTGGAGCTATTAAATGTGTTCTCGATTTATATTCAATGTAAATTTGCCTGGTATTTCTGTAGATTGTAGCATTAGGAAAATTGTTAAAATAGTTGACATAGGTAATTAATATTTTTTTAAAACTTTTTTTAGCCAACAAATGTGAATTAATTGTTAGCTAGCAGCTTTGGTCTGGTATTCAGTTATATATTTAGTTATCAGTTGTAAAACTTGTAATTTTTGTGAAATAGATTTAAAATCTAATTTGATTTGATTTTCACCTGATCTGATTTAATATTTTTCTGGTTATTTTGATATATTTTAAATTATAGCTCTGAACCACCATTTAAAGGTGTTGCTTTTGCTTTTGATTTACACTTTTTTCCTTTTGATTTTTTATAATTTAAAAAGTTGGTTTCATTATTATGGCTTATTTATTATCTACATGATCAGTTCCTGGGGTTCAGTTAAATACATTCATTACTCTCCTCTCCCCACCAATCTCTTTACAACATAATTTTTAAAAATTCAAATTGCTCTAACCATATTATTTTTATACGAGAAAATTTGAAACTTTCCCCTATTTTTCACATATTTACTCCAAATGCTGGTAATTACCTTGCAATTACCTTTCCCGAACTTATTGCTTACTTGCCCGCAGTGAAAGTAGTTGTGAGGAAGACACAGAGCCTAGAAAGGTTGAGAACAATTTACGTCCGGATGTATCTGTCACAGCCGGCAATGATGATGAAGAAAAGGATTTGATAAATGACAGGTAGACATTTGTTTCAACTCTCAGAGCAACCAAGCACTTGGTGCATTGTGCTGTTGAAGATGATTGTTAATTATTGAAATTACTGAATTTGTTGAAACGAAAACATCTCTAAAAACTAAGGATAATAAATAAGGGAATGTGTTCAAGTCTTGTGAAGGCAATAGAATATGTGCACACATTCAAGCACAAATACTGTTGGATCCAGTGAATTAATCTCTTTATCCATCTGATGAAAGAAAGATATTTATCTTTTCAAAGTATTGATGACATATAATGGTGCTATAAGATTATGTGGACAGTTATCAGTGTCTGCATAGATTAGGAAAAGTATAATATTAATTTTGATGATAAGGGCTCAGGTTTTCCCCACATTGTTTACATATATCCTACACTAATTTTATCCACTCTACTTTGTTAAATGACAAAAATTTTATGCTTAGATTTTTTCTCATCACTATAAAAAATTTAGAATTGACCAAAAAGTGTTGATCTTATAGCGAGCTAGTAAATCTTTAAGTGTTATTTTGCTCATTTAAAATCTGAATATAAATACATACAAGTAGCCCTGCATTATAATGAATAAAAATAAATGTAATGCTTAGAAAAGTAATAGAGAAAATTCTAGATTAATTCTGTGCATGTTGACAACAAAATGATCTATCATTTGATGCAAACATGTTCTAGAATCATATTGGTGATTTCTTTCTTTTAGTCAACATTATTAAAGATACAGCATAGAGAATTTGTATACATTTTTTTATGCTCCCCATTTTATTAACTTACATTTTTTTTTAAATATTTATCCTTATTCCTTTGAATTTCCAACACCCCCCTAGCCAGCTTAAACCATCTTCTAATTATAATTATTTTTATTTACGACACCCTTAGAAAACCCATAGCTGTTTACAATGACTTAATTAGAACTTATTGAATGATGTAAAAACAAATACTAATGTTACTAAGCACCAGATATTAATTACTTTTGCATGTAGTATACTTTGTACTTGTATATTTGCAAGGATGAACTTACAAGTTCTGTAAGAGTTAAAGGAGATCACCTTAAAGCCATGCTACATATTTTGAAATGAAATGTGTAAAGATAATAGGCAAAAAGAAGATAGTTCTTTGGCCAGTTGTTACTACTAAGTTATCTCCTTTTGCTAACAAATGACATGTGCCATCAAAATACTAACATTGCTTATTCCTCTTTGTATGCTGATAGTTTTGTGGCAGACGCACCCAGACCTAGAAAAGAAAGACAAACTTCCAGGACATCTAATCATTCTTTAAACAACGGGTTGGTCTAATCAAATTTATATCTCTTTGTGGCATTGTGAGCATTTTGAATTTTAACAAGATTGTCAAGTGTTTAAGTATTTTAACAAGATTGTCAAGTGTTTAAGTATTTTAACAAGATTGTCAAGTGTTTAAGTATTTTAACAAGATTGTCAAGTGTTTAAGTATTTTAACTATTAGAGAACAGATTATTAACTTACAATTTCTTCTTTAAATCACTAAACCATAATCATTTATTAAAATGTAAAGCGTGGTATATTTGTAAAGAGTAGAACATTTCTTAGCTTCGGACTAGTTTCCTACTGCCAGATCTAGAAATGCTGAGACTGGCACCATCTTGTTGAAAATGGCTCCCTATCTTTATGTTATTTGTATGTTTAATAGGGGTTTGTTTTTTAAAATTAATGTAGATTTTTTTTTTATTAGTTTAGCCAGCGCTAATTTTTTATTAGTTACAAAAATCTGGGCTATGTATTTGTGAGGAAGAAATATTTAATTTCCATTACTAATTCTTTCTGAGATTCTAACTTGAGCCAAATTTAAAGAATTTAATCATTGTAATATTGATATGGCACCTCCATATCGGCAGGATTTGAATTTTCCGATTATAAAAATATGGAAACATGGGTTATCTTCTTAATATAAAATGGCTGGTTATTTCTCTGCGACGTATCGACAAATATTTGTTATGCTTGATATCCGATTTGTGAGCCATTTTTAATTGACCTATTGGGTTGTGTAACCATAGTAATCATATTATAACCAGAAGTAAGCAATCATGTATGCAGAGTGAAGTATTGTTTAAATTCTGATTCTAAAAGTATTGAAAAATATTGTTTATTAAGATGACATAATTGCACAGAAATGTTCAAGGTTATCTTTGTTTCCCCAGTTATGACAGCTCACCTTTTAAAACAAGTGAAACCAATGTTGGAGATATCAGTATTGACAGAATCAGCAGGAACTCTAGTCGTGGGATTCCTGAAATGGGGAGTATTGACCGCAGGGCTCGCTCCCCAGTCAATGAAACTGGGAGCATTGACCGCAGGGCCCGCTCCCCAGTCAATGAAACTGGGAGCATTGACCGCAGGGCCCGCTCCCCAGGCAATGAAACTGGGAGAATTGACCGCAGGGCCCGCTCCCCAGTCAATGAAACTGGGAGCATGGGCAGAAGAAAAGCCAAATCGACCAATGTTGATGAACCAAATATAACTGAGAAAAGGCCATCTTCTCGTAAGATGCCAGCCCCTCAACCTGACTATAATAGCATGGACAGAAAATATCCCCAGCAGACATCTACAAGTCATAACAAAAGTTTTGATGTTGCTGAAATCAGGTCCAGAAACCTGAGTCAAAGTAGTGATGTGTTTTTGCCTTCTGTCCCCAACAAAGTAGTCACCATCCAAAAGGTAGGCCAGCTTATAATATACTTGTTACATTAGAAACCATCAATGATGGTATTTCATTGTGCTTAACTTATTTTATTCTTTTTTTTACCTCTCATAGTGAAAAGAAAAGTTTTGCAAAGATAGCTTTCATTTAAATCTCTTTATAATTTATATTCTTTTTTTAAAGATATTTAATTATCATTCAGTCCTCTGATTTTATACATATACACCTATAATTTAGTTTTAAATCCAATTGTGATTAAAAGATAACATTTAACAAAAGCATCTTTGCAAACATTTTTTAAAGTGGGGACATTTAAGATGTGTTGTTTTGTTTTTTTTTTTGGTTTAAAATTTACCTTTTTGCTTTGTTTAGCATTCCCAGATAATCAATATTTTGTTATAGGTCAAGGGATCCCAAACTGACAAAAACTAGACACTAGATTTCTAACGTATTCCCCTATAACATCAGCACCAACTGTGGTCAACTGCTCTAGAGCTTACTCTCTTAAACAATATTTGCAAAACTTTTTCTGTGGTGAGATTATGGGGAAACATTTTTTAATATTACTTGTGGAGGTTTGGAAAAGGTTTTTCAAGCAGAGGTATGAGAAAGTCAGAAATAAGCTAATAAAATAATCCACTGTTATTGTAAATGACATGATTTAATGCAGATTTCAAGTAAACAACCTGCAATAGGTTTCATAAAATCCTCTCTATGTTTGGGGGGCCCAATAAATGTTCTTCGTGAGACACAAATCACAAAAATGAGTAGGTGCTAAGCCATCAATCGATCAGTTATTCATTTTATTTGCTTTTTTATTACTTTGAGCTTAAGAGGTTGCTACAGTCTCTCATGATATGTCCTGCAATAGTGCCACAATAGCGCACTTCTATTCACCATTGTCATGATATTGTGAAAGTAATCTTTGTGCTTCCTCACCATAATTTCACAAAGCCATCAAGTGTATATTTTAATAGCATTTGCTGATAAACGCTTTCAGTAACACTTTTTGTAAAGACATATTCTTATAAAGAATAAGCCAAGAAGTAACTAATACGTATTTGGGATAATTTTCTTAACAGGTTACTACAAAAGCTAAATGAATATAGTCATCATCCTCTATTGTAATGCATTGAGAGGTTAATTAAACTTTCAAATTTAGAGACAATTTAAGGAAGTAAAAAAATATTTATTGTGAAAAGTACAGCAACAAATTCAAACAAAATCATCCTGCTTTGAAGAATCTCACTCAGCTTTGATCTAGATGAATGTTGTAAAATTATTGAGTAATTTATGCATGCTCAATAGATATAATATATCTTATAGAATCGATTAGGATGTTAAGTATTATTTTAACATCCCTATAGGAATGTCTAAATATCACTTTAAAAAAGGGAAAGAAAAGAGTGATGAAGTGGATTTTTTGTTTACTAGTAAAAACTATTAAAGAAACCACTCTATAGTTCATCACTCTGCGTCAGAAAAAACAAAGAATTGTAGGCTAAAGGGCAATATATGTGTAATTTAAGCAATGGATTATTTTGTTAGAAAAGTGCCAACAAGATTGTGGTATTATTTCTCTGGTAAAAATTAACTTAGGTGCTAGCTCAAAAACATGTTCTTCATAGTAACATTGGGGCATTATTTCCCTACTGACTCATTCTTTTTCTCTTTCCCCATCCACAAATGATCCATTTATATTCACGTGATCAAAAGGAAAAAACTCCTTCTCCGTCACCTTCTTCCCCTCCAGGGGCTCCTCCATCCCCTACACATTCGCCAGCCCCATCCCCTCCAAGATCACGTAAGTCAAAAGGTCCATCACCAGTACCTGAGGCAACAGTACCCAAGGCTGAATCTCCAGTCACAGAGAAAAGTAATAATATAGTCAAACCAGCACCACCTCCTCGAAGACCAGATTCTCCTTCGACAGCTAAAGTGGAATCGAAGATTTATTTTGAAAATAATGAGAAAATAAATGACCGGAAATCTCAGTCCCTCAAGGCATCTCTCAATCCCTTTCTCCCAGAACGTCCTTCCAACCCACCCCCTCTCAGCTCAGCAAAGTCAAGCTCACTTCGAATGAAGGCTGAATCCAAACAGCAGCAGCAGAATCCAACTAATCCATTTTTGGAGAGTGAAAAAGATTCAAATAGCAAACAGAAATCTTTGAATCCATTTCTCTCTGATGATGAAGAGGAGCCTGATGAGCCTGAGCTAGCCCCTCCAGTTCCACTGAGGAAAACTGAATCTAAATCCCCCAATCCTGACAGTGAGGCCAATAGAAAGAGTGTCCCTCCGACTCCTGCGCCCAGATTCTATGCTTCTGGCGGAGTGCTTCCCCCTGCCCCAACTAAACCCAAATCTACAGAAGGGCTTTCGGAGCTTCCAGTCAAGGCATATCCCAGCCTAAAGAAATCCCGTCCTCCCCCTCCTCCCCCTTCCCCTACTCCCAAACAAGGAGGTTGTCTAGACACAAGTGCAACCAAAGAAGAGAGTATCAAACCAGCCAGTAATGTGACTATTGTTGTAAGTGGCCCCAGCAGCTAATCTAATAACCACTAACAGCTTTTTATGAGGGTCATGCTTTGGTTTTTCTTTTGTTCACTAATATTAACAATGCCAGTTTTCCAAGCTTGACTTTGGCTGTTTTATTTTGACTTATGAGACTATGCATGCCATTTCCTTTGATCACATCTTATCTGACATAGTTGCTTTTTAAAACTTGTGTGCCATTTTTTTTCTTTTTCTTTCTTGATGAAACCCTGTAAAAAATAATTATTTTGCTCAATTCACACCTGCTGTTGTTATCATATTTAATGTTGTTTCTATGTTAGCAGTCATTTTTTGGTCATGATATAAAAAAATGGATCCCTTTAATTGTATATGTTGTCATGTAATCAGTTGAGCCATATCATTTATAATACAAGATGTAATACAATATAAGAAATGAGGTTACTGGATTTAATACTGATTTATTTATTTTAGTTTCATCATTTTTCAAATCTGTACATGTTCCAGATAAACTTAATTTGATATGTGTACAAAAATTAACATATTAACATATCTTAATGACATTAAAATATC
Source organism: Omphiscola glabra (assembly GCA_964017045.1). NCBI lineage: Eukaryota > Metazoa > Mollusca > Gastropoda > Lymnaeidae > Omphiscola > Omphiscola glabra. Next base: position 67,012,336 of record OZ024794.1, read on the forward strand.
TTGCATGATTTTGTGAATTATTAACTATTAATAGAAATATTTCATATTAAGTTATTTGTTGGCCGAAAATTTTGTCAGTGGCAAAAGGAAAGGGAATATAATTTTTATTGTGTAGAAAAAATACTTTTCAGAGATGGCAATCACATAAATATTGTCTACAAAAGATCAAACTACTTGGAAATGTTACAAAGAGAAAGAAATATAATCTAGATTTTATTGAATTGGTATATACTATAATATCACCAAAGACAATGTTTACTAAATTAAAAATAGCATTAATAGAAATATTTCATATTAAGTTATAAGTTGGCAGAAAAATTTAGTCAGCGGCAAAATGAAAGGGAATATAATTTTTATTGTGTAGTGTATAGAGGGTAGATAAAAACCTCTTCAGAGATGGTAATCACATAAATATTGTCTACAAAACATCAAACTACATTGACATGTTACAAAGATAAAGAAATATAATCTAGATTTTATTGAATTGGTATATACTATATCACCAAAGACAATGTTTACTATATTAAAAATAGCATTTGCAGTGAAACATAAACCAGATACAATTTTTTTCATCTTCACTTAGTACATTTTCTAAGTACCATGAGTTTCATTATGTAGTCACTGCCATGTTGATTACATGGAATAGCTCTTACCAACTTTCTAATATATTCACCTGAAATTACAAGATGTCAACTTTTAATTCTTTTATGAATGCATGAGCTGTGCTAGAACTGTACCTCATTCAATGGCATGTCAAATAACTAACTGAAAAGTTGTACTGAATCAAGTATTTCATTCTATTTTGGAAAGTCATATGTGAAACCCAACACTATTCAACCTGAATGTAGTCTAGACACTGACTGCATTACACTAACATGCATCCGTTGCACACTATATACCCCCTAAAGAATTAGCTGGCGAGGGTAGACATGATAGATAAGGTCATTACCCACTTATCTGTAACACCCTCCCAAAATAATGGATTAAACATTCTGAATTTAGTTTTTCTGAAAATGTAGTACTTTAAAAAAATATGCAGTGGGAACTCATTAAGCTGTCCCATAAATTATATAATCTTCTGCTTTATGCTTAAATTTGATAGCTGTCATATGTTTTGTGATAAATCTTAAGTGTTTTATATGTTTGGCAGCACTCATTGTACATTATTGAAAATATTTACTTTATGGTACTAGACCTTAAAAGTGCATGTATTTTACTAGACCAGCACATCCTACATGGTTGATGGAGTGTTCAGTATAGTGATTTGTGGTTTTCTTATTTACAAACTAGTTGTTCTAGAAATGTTTCACAGTCTAATTATATGTCAGGTTTGATGGTGTTGGGTTATGTTTCTTAAATGTGAATAAATTCAATTTAAACCACCCCAGCCCTGACCTAACATAGATATTTCAAGGGATGAAGGAGGAGATGGGTCATTTAATTACAAGTTACTTATCAATAATTGTTGACTGATTAATATTTTTCATCATCTTTTCTAAATTACATTGTGAAAAGCCTTTATAGGCAAAATATTATTTTATCCAGTGGATGAGTTTTAACTAAAAAAATTATATTTCTGGTAATGCATATGACATTAAAAATCTATGACTTGAGAGAAAGTTTTAATAGAGTTTCCCAAGTAACTTGTTTCATTTTAGAAAATTGTAAGTGTCCTAAAGTTTTAGGGGCACCATGGCTAGGTAAACCTGCTAGAAAACTCATCTTCCTGTGCTTGCTGGGTACTCTCTATGGCTGGGCCCAACAAATCATTTCTTGCATGTTGTCATACACATTTTTCTTCAATTTCCATTCACTTTTAGGAAACATCATTCACTAGAACAGAACCAGTTACCAGAAAGATGTCAGGATCCAATGCTAAAACTACTGTCGTCAGTCAGGTGATAACTATCGATAGGTCACGAAATGACAGTAATTCGTCACCACACAACAGCAGCACCTCACATATTTCACCCTGGATGGTTACCGACAAGAAGGTAGAGCGAAAAGTCACACTTATGACTGAATTATGAGCAGTGATGCGTTATAAGATGAACCAGGTTAAGGAGAGTTTTTGACATCAAGACATTTAATGAATCGGTTTGTAAAAACTTAGCAATGCTGCAGATGGGATGAAGAATTAACTCGATGAAAGGTTCATGGACTCGTTGAAAAATTCGCCACGTCACATCAAGTTCTTTCGAAGGGTGCACATTAGTCAGTAAATTAAATTTTGCTAATTCAATACATTTCTTCTTTGTAACAGGTCTGTGAATTAGCCTCCTGCAAGTTTATTAACTTCATTGTGGGTCTCGGGTCAATTATTTAAATAATGATTATTTTTAGAGATGAGCTGTCAACAATTCTAAAGATAAAAGCATTGTTTGAAAAAAACATTTTTACTTGTACATATCAATTTTTAATAAATTGTATTAGATATTTTGAAATTTAAAAAATGAGACACTTGATTAGCGTTTGCTCCATATTTATTTGATGTAATTCATTTCAAATTTTATCAATAGAGAACAGCTGAAAATTATATAATTATTTTGTTAAGTTTTATTTCCAAATTGAAGTGAAAAATAGATATCTGTAATTTATGTAATATTTACATGTTTCTGTAGTAAAATGCATGCAAAATTGATGAGTTTTCTCTTCTTTAAAGGTTTATAGTTGAACAGGTTTCGTACACAAATACATGTTTCTGTGTAGATCAGTTTGTAGTCAAGTCAATAATGAACTTGTAAGATACATAAAATTGTTATATTTTACAGGGCAAACCTTATAAATATCTGATGTGTTCTTTTTAATTAATGATCTTTTCCCCAAGCTTATATTATGTTAATGTTAGAGATGAAATAGGATGATCTTTTCCCCAAGCTTAAATTATGTTAATGTTAGAGATGAAATTGGATGATCTTTTCCCCAAGCTTATATTATGTTAATGTTAAAGATGAAATTGGATGTTATTTTCCCCAAGCTTATATTATGAATGTTTGAGTTGAAATTGGGTGCTTCCTAAGCATGTTTCCTATAAACCTTGAATCTTTGTGTCTCCATTGTTCCATTTAGGATTCTATTTAAAAAGCAACACATGGAACAAATTTATTATTATACAACTATTCTTTTGGATCAAAACAAAAGAGTTGGAGATATGAAGTAGAAAAAAAATCAGGAAATGAGGAAAGAAGATTAATTTGCTTGTTCGAGTGTAGCTCATGCTAAAGTAGTACCAAGTAGTTTGTCACTTGTGTCAATTTTTTTTTACTCCAATATTTAAAAATGTTAATTTTTATCTGCACTTTTAAAGTTTTTAATACCAATTTACTGTACTTGGACTTGATCAATTCCATTTCATAGGTCACTTAAGAAATAGGGAAGTTGTTTTTATCAAAGAAATTTCATTTTCATCAAAGATCTGAAAGTAAGTTTAAGGCTTTTTTATATCTACTCCAATATATTATTTAAAACAGGATTGGGTAGCAGTGGGCCACATTCAGGCCACTGATATGTCAAATGCTGCTTGCTAGGCCTTCCAAGGTTTTCATAAAAATGGACAATTTCAGAATAATTGTTTGTAAAAGCCTTTGAAAATTAATGAAAGTGAATGTTGTCAAATTAATAATTATAAACTTTTAAATTATCGTTTTACTGTTTATTTGCAAACTTAATTTGGAATGACTTTTCAAAAATTATCTTTAATGGGCCATCCATATGGTATGTATGAATAAAAAAAAAAAGTCATATTTTCGACCCGTCCCCCCAGTTGCATGCTCACATTTTTTTAAAGGCTCAATGTGTACTTACAGAAGCATTCGACCCCCCACCCTCCATTAGAACAAAAAATTAAATACATAAAAACATAAAATAACACAACAGGTTTTCATTGTCGACTGTTTGGCCAGCCTAGTGGTTCCCAGAATATAAGCCGCATCGCTATGTTTGCAACATTGCCCCCGGGAAGGGCCATGAGAATAGGTTGCAGAGGGCAGTCAACCTAGGAGCCAATATCAGGAGCGCCAGAAATCATCTTTTTACTGGTCCGGCCCAGGTGGGTGCGGTAGGACTTTTTTCCCAAATATTAAGAAGCACCATTTTCCGGCCTCGCCCCAGGTGCTACTTACCCTCAGAGTGGCCCTTTCTTGTTTTTATTTTACTTCCTCACAGAGGCGGCCACGAAATAGTGCTCAATTTTCTTAATTTTATTTCCACTCTGAATCTAATGTGACATCTAGTGTTTGTGATGCAGACATTAACACACTTGAGCTTGTAGTAACTAGATCAGCATTTGCCAAACTTTAAAGTTGGACGGACCAGTGGTCGAGTTGAGACATTGCACCAGGGACTGGTTTTATTCTATTGTATTTTATTTGACCATAAATATTTATGTTGTGCAGGCTGGCAGCATAAGGCACACAAACCAGTACCGGTCCATGGACCACCATTTGGGAACACCTATATTTGCCAAGGGTGCTGGCAATTGAATAAAATTTAGGAACCTGTGCCATAGCTGAATAAAATAGAGCACGCACAGATTGAACATATGGTGGACTAAATATTACTGTAATACTACCACTACTGAGACTTTTTGAGTGATATATAGCCAGTTTATCACAAGGCAGCATTATGATTATAATTCCTACAAAACATTGTGTGATATGTCTACAGCAATAGAGATATAAATAAACTACTTGGAATGTCAAAGTATCATGATAATCTTTTAATACAAGGACATTTTTTCTGCCGAGCCCCCACTCTGCTTTACGCACACATATGCAAAATCAACAGCACCCCCCTCTCCCTTCTGTGTTTACACACCATGTGGATGGCCCCCAATCACGTATATTACTATTAGGCATTATAAAAAAAATTTCTTGTGGCTCACCAAAAGAAACAACAAACTATTTGCATTCTTGTGCACAAAAAGGTTACCCAGCCCTGATCTAAAACATAATTTTTGAAGTTAACTTCATGCCTTACATTTTATGCATCTTCATCTTAACCAACTGACATAAGTAAGTCAAATGGTTGGTGGAGAGGAGATTTATGTATCATAGATTTCATTTTTAGCCCATGTACACCAATCTATTTTATAACTTTTTGGTTTTACATTTAATTTTTAAAGTTGTTAAAATGTTCATGGCTTTTTTTTCCCCTTTATTTTTAACAGCAGTCATTATTAATGTAAATTTTATTATTTGATCAGGTTCAATCAATGTGTTCTCATCATCAGGGTTGTGAGTGTTTCTTATATATATGGCCCTTGCATGTTTTCGAATTCTCAAGAGAATATTTCTGTCCAGCTGAATAGTAATGAAAGCCAACCTTTGAACATGTTGATTGCTCTACATGTACCATGGATAAAACTATCAGTGAATGTGCTTGAGATTAGGATTTAAGGCAGCGGTTCTCAACCTGTGGGTCACGACCCCTTTGGGGGTCGAATGACCTTGTCCCAGGGGTCGCGTAAGACCTTCGGAAAAAAATACAGTCTACACTTATGAAGTAGCAACGAAAATAATTTTGTGGTTTGGGGTCGACACAACATGAGGGACTGTATTAAAGGGTCACGGCATGAGGAAGGTTGAGAACCACTGATTTAATGCGTTGTTTTAAAGATGAAGTGCCTGATGTTTTAATGGTCAGCCGAAAGGAGCTATGCAATAAAATTAAATGTCATTTGGGAACCTTCGGCTTGACAATTTTGGTTCTCTAATTTAACACCAGGTATATTATTGTATAACAGTGCTTCTCAAAATCTTTTTATATGATATGATAGTGAGACAACTTGAAATGAATCAACTAGCGGAAGGTGATGTTATCTTTCTCTGCCAATCTTTCACTGTTGTCAGTAATGACGGAATGCTCTTGCAACAGTTTTTAAACACTGCTTTTACAGCATGACTTCCATGCCAAGTTTCAATTTTTGTAGGACATAAAATCTTTAAATATGGCGTGGATAATTTTAACAGAGGATTTTTCTGAGAGCTTTGCCTGGTATTTTTCGTTCTGATAAAGGATCTACCTTTCATATGAAGATTTGTTAAATTGATATGGATGCACTTGTTTAAATCTGTCATTTTATGTGTTCTACAAAACACTGCATGGCCTCAAATATTAAATTGATTCATTCAGTTTGCCCACAGTATATTTTTTTAAAGAGTTTTTAACCTCAGATACAACACAAGAATAGCATGTTGCAGAGTGGCCTTTGTTAAAATTTTACTTTGTCTATGAAGTTATATGAATAAGGAATGACAAATTATCTGTTGGACTCAATGTAGCTGTTGTCTTGCATTATACATTCCCTTTCTTATATTAGTGGCTTGACAAATAATAAGTGCAATTTAATGCTTTTTTATAAATTAATTTACAGCTATCTGTGTTATGCAATGTGCTTTATTGTAATTTCTGAACAAATTATAGGCGTTAAAAGGATAATTACATCAATATTATATTTGTCCTAATCCTAGTTCTCTGCAAACAGCTGACATTTTTGTGTATTCTCATTCAAGATTTGTAACATTCCAAAAGCATAGTGTTAGGGCACACAATTATCAGAGCAAGCCTAAATTTTTTGACTACATTAAACACACCCTAGATCTGGATAGTTTGGAATACCTTGCCACTTAAATGCTTTTTTTATACCATTATATAGGGAATAGCATTCTTCAGTCAAACTTATTTCATTTCTTCATTTCATATAGCTGTAACCTAGGATTATGGGTTTTTAATGTGTTGTGAAAAGAATGGCTATTGGTAAGGGTTGTGAAAAGAATGACTATTGGTAAGGGTTGTGAAAAGAATGGCTATTGGTAATGGCTGTGAAAAGAACGGCTATTGGTAAGGGTTGTGAAAAGAATGGCTATTGGTAAGGGTTGTGAAAAGAATGGCTATTGGTAAGGGTTGTGAAAAGAACGGCTATTGGTAAGGGTTGTGAAAAGAATGGCTATTGGTAGGAGTTGCAAAATAAACATCAAGCATCACATAAAATTTATTTAGCTCTGGTGAATAAATGAAATTTGTTTTTTAACAATTGAACTATTTGAAACAATGTCAGTTCATATCTAATGTCAGTTTGTATCTAATATCAGTTAATAGGATCTAAAATACTTATTGTTATCATTGGTATTATCCTTTCCCCAAACATTTTGTTTCTTATAAACAGGAGTAATTCATGTCATATAATAACAAAATGTAAATGTTGGTTTGGTGTCAGCTCTACTAAAAATTGACGTTAGCATGTATCACATTAACTAATCATTTTGTTCTTAAACGCAGTGTCAGATATAATACCTGGCTTCTAGCTTATCAATGATAATTTCATCTAACATTGATAATATTTTTTTTTCAAACAGTAGTCTTTCATTTTCAGTTGTCCATCAGATTTGTAATATTACCTTGTTTTCTTAATATACTTTTTTACCATAGCATTGAATTGTTCTTGTAAAATAAATCTATGCCGTTGTTCCTTCCCCTCTTCAAAGATAATGATTTATTCTGCCATAGAATTGCTTGCATAAAATGACAAGTTTCTCTCTATACCACCTTCTAAACTTTTCTAACAGTTATACAGATTACTCTTTTTTAAAATGGTTTTCTAAATGATTCAATTCACTTTTTTAATGCACAATCGATGACAGGTTTAATTTCAGTAACTAATGCACAACACCAAAATTATTTTTTTTCTCCTGATTTAAGCTGTCTTTATGTCAGTGGTTTTCAACCTATGTACACTCTATGGAAGAGTGAAAATTAAAAACATTTTTGCCAAGTAGTAAGGCACGAATAAAAACAATAATTCATGTAGGATTACTTGTTTTTAAATATTAATATAATATATTCTATTTCTATATTAATCAACAACAAGAATCCTAGTTTTTTAAAAAAATAAGAGCTATACATTTTTCATTCAACTACAGTAAAGTAGAAATGGAGTTGAAAACCACTGCTCTAGGAAAAGTCAAGTCTTAAGCGCTGAAATCACCTTTTATTCCTTGAACAATTTTTGTGTCTTTGTTTTTTCCTGCTCAATCCATTTCATTAAATGAGCTTATTTTGAATTTCAGTGGAACCCCGCTATAACGCGCCCCGCTATAACGTGAATTTGGATATAACGCGGTCGTAGCATGGCTCCCGAAATTTTGTATATTCATTCACATGGAGAAAAAAAAATTGTAAAACCCCGCTATAACGTGACCCCGTTTTAACGCGATCCGATTTTATGGACCCCGATCATTGCGTTATAGCGGGTTTCCACTGTGCTAGGTAATGGAGAAAGTATACAGGGTTCAGAGAAATGTGCCTAGTAGAAACTTGTTTTTTTTTTCCTTAGTTTTTAAAGTAGAAAGATGGGCCATATAAAAAGAGATTGTAGAAAGTATGTCTTGTTTTCCTTTGACATCATAAATGAAAATACAAAACTAGCTTCGTTTGTGTGTTAAATCAATGATTTCACATTATTTTACAAGCATCAACCCAGATATATTGTTATGTTCATGTTACAGAGTATATATTGTAGAGAAATATTTCAATCATGGACTGTAATGCATCAAATCTTAGAACATTCTTTCACCTATCAGGTACTCATATCATCTCTTCCATATAGTCTCAAAATGGCATAGAATTTTCATGATCCTACTCCAGTAACATTCTCTGCTTGAAAATGAATTAGTTGCTGGGAAAAAAATATATTTTCACCTAAATTAATTATCTTTGACTGGGTAAAAAGGCATTTATTACCTACTAAAATTATCTCATGTTACTTGATCAGTTTAATAGCTGACTATAATGTGCTTATTAACATGAAACTATTTAAAAGTAGAATAATAATAATAATAATAATAATTGATGTATAAATCTGTTTTTAAATAAAATCTATTTTGATCAAATTATAGGTTTTAAAAGGTTATATTTTTATATCTGAAAGTCAATAAAATAAATGCAGCCCAAATGTGTTATTAATGTAAAATTTAATATTTTAAAGAACATACAAGAGTCTGATTGATGAAGCTCAAGCAGTGGTATTTAATATTAATAAGTAATTTCTTTGATATGAGCAAAATATTCCGAGATCTTGCAACTTTGGATTTGACAAGTTAATCAAAGGCTCATGCATATATCATATATTGATAAAGACAAAAAAAATAATAAAAATTCAGACACTGTAAATAGATACAGTAACTTAAATACTAAGGAAATATGTTATACTTAATTTATAATGTAAGCTGAATATTGTAGTCTAAAATGTTATTACTCTCCAAATACTGTTCACATATATCATAAGTATGTCTTGATTTAAAGCCAACATGTGAACTATTATAATACTATGTTAGACCAGTCATCTTCAATTTGTTAAACATGTTCCCAGCCCCTCACCTACATTACTGGATTAAATAAGATTATTTGTAAAAAAAACAAAATGGCATGTGCTTTATTCTTAAACATTATGTTTTCGTTTGTGAAACTTGTGTGAAGTCATGAACTTTTTATGACAATGAGCGGGAGAAACTGTAATCCGGTTAGGTTGTCTTTGTTTTGTTGCGTCCCTTTTTCAGGTTTTCCCTATGGTTCGTTTCACACATTATCCTCTATGTGGGATGTTTGGGCTTAAGTGATGCAGTCCGAGTCCAAATGACAGTACCCTGAAGATTGATGAGGTGCTACCCATATATTATTTAATTTAAGCTATAAAGTCAAATTTAAGACCTACATGTTGCACCCCCCCCCCTATTTAACCCCCCAAAAATCAACTATTATGACCTACAAATCAATTAAATGAAGTCAAGTCACCCCGAACCAGTTTTACCTTATTTGGCATACACCACTCAGAAAGAACTGCAATAGAGATCTTAAGGGGACATGATTTAGCCTCTCGAACAGTTGCGTAGGCAGGCGGTTGGAACCTGGACATCATGTTTATTTTTTTCATATGGAGATGCGGCTTATTCGGCTGCAGAGTTGTTGTTCTTTAATGTGACTCTGGTTGGGGGGGGGGGGGACTCTAGTCCCGGGTGACACTAACCGTAGCTCTGGTATATAGGAATCGTATGCACGTTTCAAAGGGGTAGGGGAGCATCAGCGTAATGTTAAAACAGGGTATTGTTTAACGTTAACCACCCTTATATAATGCAGTGTAAATTATTGCATGATTTATGGTAAAGACTAACTACTAACAGACACCAACATTGAATGTGATTCTTCTTTACGGCGGTATGGAAACCATTTTTTTCACCGCTGCAATTTTGTGGGTGATACAGGTCACTGGTCAGAGAGCTTGTCCGCTCCGTGAGTTGGAGCCAATAACTGTAGCTGCGCCACTGGTCAGGGAGCTTGTCCGCTCCGTGAGATGGAGCCAATAACTGCAGCTGCGCCACTGGTCAGGGAGCTTGTCCGCTCCGTGAGGTGGAGCCAATAACTAGCTGCGCCACTGGTCAGGGAGCTTGTCCGCCCTGTGAGGTGGAGCCAATAACTGTCGCCACTGGTCAGGGAGCTTGTCCGCTCCGTGAGTTGGAGCCAATAACTGTAGCTGCGCCACTGGTCAGGGACCTTGTCCGCTCCGTGAGTTGGAGCCAATAACTGTAGCTGCGCCACTGATCAGTGAGCTTGTCCGCTCCGTGAGTTGGAGCCAATAACTGTAGCTGCGCCACTGATCAGTGAGCTTGTCCGCTCCGTGAGTTGGAGCCAATAACTGTAGCTGCGCCACTGGTCAGGGAGCTTGTCCGCTCCGTGAGTTGGAGCCAATAACTGTAGATGCGCCACTGGTCAGGGAGCTTGTTCGCTCCGTGAGTTGGAGCCAATAACTGTAGATGCGCCACTGGTCAGGGAGCTTGTCCGCTCCGTGAGTTGGAGCCAATAACTGTAGCTGCGCCACTGGTCAGGGAGCTTGTCCGCTCCGTGAGTTGGAGCCAATAACTGTAGATGCGCCACTGGTCAGGGAGCTTGTCCGCTCCGTGAGTTGGAGCCAATAACTGTAGCTGCGCCACTGGTCAGGGACCTTGTCCGCTCCGTGAGTTGGAGCCAATAACTTTAGCTGCGCCACTGGTCAGGGAGCTTGTCCGCTCCGTGAGTTGGAGCCAATAACTGTACCTGCGTCACTGGTCAGGGAGCTTGTCTGCTCCGTGAGTTGGAGCCAATAACTGTAGCTGCGCCACTGGTCAGGGACCTTGTCCGTTCCGTGAGTTGGAGCCAATAACTAGCTGCGCCACTGGTCAGGGAGCTTGTCCGCTCCGTGAGTTGGAGCCAATAACTGTAGCTGCGCCACTGGTCAGGGAGCTTGTCCGCTCCGTGAGTTGGAGCCAATAACTGTAGCTTCGCCACTTTTCAGGGAGCTTGTCCGCTCCGTGAGTTGGAGGCAATAACTGTAGCTGCGCCACTGGTCAGGTAGCTTGTCCGCTCCGTGAGTTGGAGCCAATAACTGTAGCTGCGCCACTGGTCAGGGAGCTTGTCCGCTCCGTGAGTTGGAGCCAATAACTGTAGCTGCGCCACTGGTCAGGGAGCTTGTCCGCTCCGTGAGTTGGAGCCAATAACTGTAGCTGCGCCACTGGTCAGGGAGCTTGTCCGCTCCGTGAGTTGGAGCCAATAACTGTAGCTGCGCCACTGGTCAGGGAGCTTGTCCGCTCCGTGAGTTGGAGCCAATAACTGTAGATGCGCCACTGGTCAGGGAGCTTGTCCGCTCCGTGAGTTGGAGCCAATAACTGTAGACGCGCCACTGGTCAGGGAGCTTGTCCGCTCTGTGAGTTGGAGCCAATAACTGTAGATGCGCCACTGGTCAGGGATACAGAACACCAGGCCTCGAAATTGGGGATGTCAAAACAGTCCAGTTTTTCAATATAGATTATCAAGAACATGTGGACTAAGTTTCGTCTAGATCATTCCATTAATTGTAATTTTATGTACATGGCTCATTTAAGAAAAAACGAAATATGCGTCCCAGCCCTAAACGAGATTTTTAAAATAAAATTTGAAATCCCGTCGCTATTTCCTCTTCTTCTTCTATAGTTTGAGGACCCACGATCAATGAATTGATCATTCTGTCTCCTATGTTTCAGAGGGGTTCGTGATGGTTTTTATGGGAATACTTCCCTGGTTGTTAGGGCTACTCAGCAATGGTATTATGAACTCGTGGCTGGAAGACAGGGGGCAATGGACGCAAATGTGTCAAGAGTAGTCGCGTCAACTGTTGCTTTTGGAAGCTCGGAGTTCTTGATTTTATGAGCCGGAACTCCCTGTCATGGCCTCGTCGCTGTCTAGGGGGTGAGATGGACGAGTTTCTGTTTAATGCTGGAGCAGTGGATAATGCAGTAAATAACAGTGTTACCAACAGATATTCATAGGCTTTTCGACTTAGTTTTGTATAGCACATAAATATCACATCAGAAAGATACTTGGACGAACATTGTTTTAATTTTTCTATTATTTTTTCTAATACAATACATACAACAGATTAAAAATCAACGTTTAAATATTGATGAATATGACGATTTACGGGTATTCTTTTGTCAGGTTACTTGCACCGCTTTTCCCTGTAACACTACAGTGTCAGTTTTAGATATCAGTAAATTTAGTCTGAAACTTATTTTGTGTGGCAATTAAGAAGCTTATAATGTATTTGCAACGTGAACAAAATTAGACATAAATTAAAAACAAAAAGAATTAGAATATATTAAAATAACACACATTCCAAAAATGTACTTAAAATGTATAAAATAAATGTATCCCCAAACTTGAGAGTAGGTGCAGTAGTCAGTAATATTAATTTGTAAAAAGCGCTGGGCGCCCATGAAGTACAATGACGTCGTATGACGTGACAATGTTGGTCACATGTATACGTTTACATTGCTGCAAGTAAGTGTTTTGTGACACAACTGTTGTGACACAGATTATGTAATCATGGAAACACGAGTTCTCACAACTGCCTTCCATTATTGTTTTATGCTCTCATCCATCTTGAGCTTGACAAGTGGAATGAAATTAGCGATACCGCTGCGTCCATGTCTTTGCTTATTGTAAAGGACATTGTTGAATTAAATGACGATCCACGGTTTTAAAATTATTTTTATACGTCATATGACTTTAACAACTATTAAGTTTCGGAGGAAATTTATTTGATAATTTTGTGTACATTTTTGGAAAAGCGTGTTAAAAAATAATTTTTTATCCTTTTTTTTTTTTATTTTGTACTTTTTAATCTTGGAATATTTAAAACACACATTTATAAACTGGAATATGATTTAATTTAAAGAAAAACAAAGGAAACGTACACTTAAGTGTGCAAGTATGCGTGCATTTGTTTTAAATTTTAACATTTCGCTCAAGAAATGTACACAGTTTCAGCTCAATTGGACACCAGGAAGTAGTTGAAATCGGTAGAGTCAGTGGTGAACTTTCTGTGACAAAATATGTTGTTGTCATTGTTGATTATCGGAAACGAGAAGCAATGCATAAGGAAACGCTGTAGTGAAAACCAGATGTCCTTATCACTTTCTGTTCTTGAGATATCCGCAGTGGTCAATCGAGGATAAGTGGAGTTCACTGGAGACCTACTGATCCAAAACCGTTGTATTTTAATTGGTGGTGGGGAAATGTACAAAGTTTCAGCTCAATTGGAGATCAGGAAGGGGGTCAAATTTGAGCAAGATTTGACCATCAGAAGTCAGTCAAGGGTCAGTGGAGGTCATTGTTGACCTTTTGATCATGTATGGTTCTATTGTCACCGAGATTGAGTAACCATGCAAAGTTCCAAGTCCATTTGAGGGAGGGAACAGGTCGAACATTAAGTTGCAAGATTTGACAAACACTGACAAAATTGCAAGCTTAAAACAGGCGTATAAAAAAAGAACAACTCACTAAGGTCACAGTTTTTCCTATAAATCTTTTTCATGCATATTTGTTTAAAATTTCCTTTATTTTCCACTTGAAAAATACATTCAATGTTTTTACGTCAAACTTGTGGATTTACCCCAAAACTGTTTTCTGCATTATATCATTGGCTACAATTCTTAATCATTGTATCATATTTCCTTCATCTTCCCATTGACATATTATAGGAAAAAACTAATTTTTAGTTGTGTCATCATCAACGAGTCTATGTGTCAAGTTTTAGATCGATGGGTTGACTGGAAGTGGGTCAATTAGCCTTCCGAAGATTTTTGCCTTAAACGCACGAAAGCGAAGTTAATATAAATGACTTTTAAAAATAAAACAAATCCAACCCAAACTAAGCCCCATACTTTCCAAAACGAGTTTACCCCTTGTCTTTATTCTTTTCATCGAGTCAAAACATAGTTGGAAATGTGTTCTTTTCATAAATGGCCACAATAGGGTTGTATTAAATATATAAATGTATTCTGTTCATAAATGCCCCCAAATAGAGTTGTTTGAAGTGTATAAATGTGTTCTATTCATAAATGGCAACAAATGGGGTTAGGACAAGTAAGTTAAGCCCTTCTCTTTAATATTTGGGAGAAAAAATTACAAAAAAAGCGATACATTCAAGCTTTGTGGAATTTGTTTAAATTTGTACGGTCTTCTTTTGCCTTTTTCGTCCTAGACATTTCATAGACATGGGCCGCCTACAAGAGCCCTCCAGGCATCACGATCCTGAGCCAATCTCTCAAGCCTCCCCCAAGTGTGGCCAAATTTCTTGGTATCCGCTTCCACTTCACGGCGCCGGGTGTTCCTCGGCCTGCCTCTTTTCCGTTTTCCTTGAGGGTTCCAGTTCAAGGCTTGTCCAGTTATGCTGGAGGCAGGTTTCCTGAGCGTATGGCCGATCCATCTCCATCTTCTCTGAAGGATCTCTTGTTCTACCGGTAAATTTGTACGGTAGTGATTTCTTTCTCCTAGTTCACAAAGTGGTTGTACACAGTATCTTTGCTGCTCGTGCCTCTTGTGTTAGTGGAGCCAAAAAAGGAAATTTGAAAAGAAAAGAATGGTCTCCATGAACGTATGGTTAAGCGACGAAGCTATATTTATACAATATGGAATAATTCTACCGCAAATACATATAAATCTAGCATAAGCATTATAAGATTCGTGAACGATAGAGTCTCATAAAGATTGACTCTTATCTCAGAGGCGATATGCTAAAAGCAACATAGTCCGTCCTGTATTATTGGATATAAGTAAACTATTTGTTTTCTTCCAGTGGTCAATTCTTGTGAGTGGTCGTGTTATGTTTAAAAAGTCGTTAGAACATCACAATTTATTTTCATCCAGTGCAAGCACCCCTTTGTGAACACCGCTGTTGTCATCATTCAAATGCTCATAAAATCATGTCATTCAAATGTTCATGTCATCATTCATACGTTCATGTCATCATTCAAATGTTCATGTCATCATTCAAATGTTCATGTCATCATTTAAATGTTCATGTCATCATTCAAATGTTCATGTCATCATTCAAATGTTCCTGTCGTTCTTCAAATGTTCATGTATTTGCAAAACATCTCTGATAGGTTAACATACATTTAATGTTCACCTCAGGGATCTATCTTTAGAAACAATGCAACATTTGTGTTAAGTCTGTTAACATCTGGTAACACATCCACTGGGACGAGCAATCATTCTGGAACATTCAAATAATGTAACAAAAGACCTCACATTTTAATGCTTTATTTCTTACACACACACATATTGTTACACTGAGATTTTTAGTTCCTGCTATATGAAAATTTGCCCTTTTTTAAAACCTTGGCATTTTAAAGGGTTATAGAATAAATATTTCCATTGAATTGATAGCATAATAATGATTTGCGTTATTTGAAAGCATGCGAAAGAATGCAGACGTGAATTAAAGGAAACAGATCCTGTCAGGAGTGAATCAAAAATAATCTATTGTAGTAAAACTTTCATCAAGCCAATTTCTTCATGATGTCAAGGCCACTATTTTCTTCACTGCTGATTGGAAATTCCCTCTGTAAGAATACAAATTAAAAAAATGTATGTACATTAAATCATATATTATGTGAGTATGCATACATAACAAGATGGTTGACTAGTAAATTTATGTGTACCGAAGTTCATAAAAAACGGGAAAGGGTACGACCACGGGACTGAACCCAAACTGTAAAATCCGGAGATGGAGTCCCGAAGCAGAACTGACGCTGATACCAATGTCATTTCGGCAACTTCTGCGACGCAGTTAGTGCCAACTTGTATTGACAGTTGCCATTCCCTTGGAGCCACCACTGGCTGCGTGGAAAGTGAGGATCTGCTGCATTGGGCAAGAGCTGGTCTCCATAAAACACCGCCCAGGCTATGTAGCTGCAGTGGTGTCGACATTTCCCGAGGAGCAGAGCTTATTTTAAAGCCAGGAAAGTAAATAGAAGGAAGACTCAACCACTTCTCCGCTTCCCAAAACGGAACGTAAGATGTGCCGAACGAAGCCCTTGCAACAAAAAGAGCAATCCAGAAGACCAAATCTAACCAGGAGTCAAGGTTCTCCTGCAAGAAATGCAGCCGAGACTGCCATTCCAGGATCGGCCTAGTAAGCCATGAAATGTACATAGCTACTCCATCGTCTCGCGAAGACATAAGTTGTAGGCTATACATATAACATACGTCTGGTTTAAATCACAAATAAAGTAGTTTGAGACATTAATTAATATAGTTAATTATACATAAAAAACAACGCACTTTCGTGTACATAACGGCTAAATTGAAATCAATTATGATGACATAAAATATTGTTTTGAAAGAATAAAATGTCAAAGTAAACTAAAGTTCCACAACTAGCACATACTTAAGTTTGAACAGAAGAGTTGGCGTCAGCCTCTGTTGAAATAATAAAAGAGAATTGAATCATTATTAGAAAAAAAAAAAAAAAAAGCATTCAGAAATTAAATGGGCGCTACTAGGGAAGTGTCACTTTAACTAATTTGTAATAATTTTATCATCTGTGATATTAAACATGACGAATTAATTTATGACTCTTTGAAACAATACTTTAAGTCCACACATAATGATTCTGAAAATTTAGAAAGATAGAAGTTTAAGATTTTGAAATCGAGTCCAAAGGTCGATCTCCTTTCTTTATTTTCGGATTTCGCTTCTTATCAATTTTAGAAGTTCAATTTTTTAAATAAAAAAACTGTGGGGGAAATTAGCAGACATAATAATATCTCTTTTTTTAAATTATTTGTTTAAAAATTAAACAATTCGTTCAAATCTTCATTTCCAGTTCACATTTTTATTTGATACTTAAATATTCTTTTCTATATAGTATTGTATCTTTTTATATTAAAAAAATGTTAATACACTATTAATTAAAACGTTTTTTAATTTTTATTTTTATAAATTCAAAATTAGACAAGTAACAATTAATTAGGTTAATTCTGAAAAAAGTAAAAACAAAAGAATGCAAATGGATTAAAGTATTAAAATAAGTTATAAAGAGACAACAGATGGGTTTGAAAATTTATAATCATTAATAATGTGCGTAAATTTAAAAAAAGGACAGAAAAATGTGTAAGATAAATTTAAATATAAAAAATATAAATTACATGTTTAAAGTCACACTTATAACACCATGGGTTCTCAAATTAACTATCTTCTTCAAAGAGAATCTCATATTCAAGTATCTGTTGTTTCGTGAAAGATGCTGTAAATTCCTGAAAGGGAAGCGTTGCTACTCTGAAAACATCTTGTGAAACATTGTCTTTTCTCAAAATAATAATGATAATCTAAATCAGCTCGATGAACCTTAAAACAAGGGGCTATTTTAAGGAAAAGGAGACAAAATATAAAACATATTTAGAAAGTAAGACTTAGGAGCAGTCTGACATGGTGTAAGACCAAAGTGAACTTGTTTAAAAAAAAAATTAATTAATTCTATTTTTTTTTATTAAAAAATATTATGTTTAACACTGTATAATAATAGTTAGTTTGAGAACCCATCTCTTTAAAAAAAAAATTTTTTTTTTAAAATTAAAAAAAAAAAAATCAAAAAAAAATCAATGAATAAATTTAATTAAGAAATAATTTTAAAGTAAATATGTAACATCGATGTTATGTCTTGGCTAAGTTGTTGAGTTGCATTCACTGTACGACTTGAAGTCTCGCCATAATGGAGTACACCGTAAAATGGACTCTCCTGTGCTATGGACTCTCCTGTGCTATGGACTCTCCTGTGCTATGGACTCTCCTGTGCTATGGACTCTCCTGTGCTATGGACTCTCCTGTGCTATGGACTCTCCTGTGCTATGGACTCTCCTGTGCTATGGACTCTCCTGTGCTATGGACTCTCCTGTGCTATGGACTCTCCTGTGCTATGGACTCTCCTGTGCTATGGACTGACATTACTGACTGGATGAATCAACACCTCTTTCTAGCTAACTCTATCGTGTCTGCCTTCTAACGGTATGTGTATGATTCCCATGCTATCTAGCTAACACTATCGTGTATGGCATCTAACGGTTCTTGTATGAATCTCACGCTATCTAGCTAACTCTATCGTGTCTGCCTTCTAACGGTATGTGTATGATTCCCATGCTATCTAGCTAACACTATCGTGTATGGCATCTAACGGTTCTTGTATGAATCTCACGCTATCTAGCTCACTCTATCGTGTCTGCCTTCTAACGGTATGTGTATGATTCCCATGCTATCTAGCTAACACTATCGTGTATGGCATCTAACGGTTCTTGTATGAATCTCACGCTATCTAGCTCACTCTATCGTGTCTGCCTTCTAACGGTATGTGTATGATTCTCATGCTATCTAGCTAACACTATCGTGTATGGCATCTAACGGTTCTTGTATGAATCTCACGCTATCTAGCTAACTCTATCGTGTCTGCCTTCTAACGGTATGTGTATAATTCTCATGCTATCTAGCTAACACTATCGTGTATGGCATCTAACGGTTCTTGTATGAATCTCACGCTATCTAGCTAACTCTATCGTGTCTGCCTTCTAACGGTATGTGTATGATTCTCATGCTATCTAGCTAACACTATCGTGTATGGCATCTAACGGTTCTTGTATGAATCTCACGCTATCTAGCTAACTCTATCGTGTTTGCTATCTTGTATGATTCACGCGGCAATAAGGCCTCAATGGTTACGAGTGAATTAATTGTAGGTACACATTTTACAATACGATCCTCGAAGTCGTGGAATTCATATGGTCGGTTGTATTAATATTAGACAAAATTGGCAGCCAATGAAAACGTTAGAGGTTGACTCCATGGACGGGGATCAAACGGCATCCAATTGAGAGTTGCCAAATACGAGTAGTTATAAGATGACTTGAAGCAATGCAGATAATTACAGGAACCCTTGCAACCCTATCTAGCGTACACGAAGACAATGACATCAGTCAGCTGAACCCGGTGCACGGTGCGGATTGGTTAATACACTTCACCATGAAGCAAGCTACGTTTACATCCATAAGGTAATAATATTACATTGTACTCCATGCACTGACTTCTTTAACACATTTGAGTGTTTGGCTATCCGAAAACATAGGTTATCCGTACCCGCCCCTGCTCCCAGTTAGTTCGGCAAAATGGACGCTCTAGTGCAGGGGTCCTCAAACTATGTCAAACCTTTTAATCCACACTTCTTATTGGAATACCTATACGTTTATGTTGATTAAATTTGTTCTGTATTTAAATAGTTATGTTTGGTACTCTATTTTTTTTTCACTGTAGAAACGTGCCTAGTAGTTCGTTCACATGGCACGTAGCCGTCAACCCGACTGTCTCAACAGCATTTGTAATAATACTTCTTTCTGATATCGTACACCACCCTGGTAGCCGTCTGTCACAGAAAAGCCAGTGTGTAAAGTGGGTTTGATGTAACTGGTGATCGAGAGCAGTGTTTCTCAAATGGTGGTCCGCGGACCGGCGGTGGTCCGCGAGCCTTACGTTAAGCACAGCATGAATGTTTATGGTCCGATAAAAATAAAATGTAATTAATAAACCTGGCACCGGTCCCTGGTGCAATTTAAAAACATCCACCGGTCCACCGAACTTAACAGTTTGGGAAACGCTGCTCTAGAGACTAGACACAAGTGCCAATGGAAGCCCAGTAGTTTCATTACCTCTTTAAAGGGGCAGAAAATTTTGCGGGGCGGGAGGGGTGGGGCAAGGAGAAAGTGATGGCGCTATCTGGGACACTTGCTATCAATGACACCATTTAAATGTATAAATGTATTACTGAATTCAAGACTTCATCTCACCAATATTTTTATCCATTGAAGTATATTTTATTATGCTAAATTTTTCATCCCATGTAAAAAATATAACAAAAATAAATGCACAATGTCAATAAAAGGTTCAATTAGGTTAATAAAAAATGGGGAGAAAAAATTGATAAAATGTGTTGGCTTGAAAGATTGAGACACGTACGTATTGATGTCAGAAATACCACCTCGGACAACTGAAATAAGACGTCCATAGTGAGGTGAACATAGCAAGCATCACGTCCATAGTGAGGTGAACATAAAATAGCAATCATCAGACAATTGTTTAATGCGGATCACATTGTGCCTCTACTTTAGGGACTCGAGAGCTATGTCAGTAATGCTGTTCTAAAATCAGATACAACTAATTTTTAAAGGCTGGGATAATTTGTACGACATAAATAATTAGAATTATGAATTCTTGATGAACTTAAGTCATACCATTCCTTGGCGTGTTGAGCCTTGTCCAGTTTAAAACTACGATTGCCCTGAATCATGCGACTAACGCTCTGCTAATAACCTTTAGATTTGCGATATTCGTTATTAATTAGGTCATTTTGATCACGTATTGAGATGTAGTAGTTTCGCCTCTCAAAATTTACGTAGTGAGATTTATATATGAAAAAAGCAATAATATCTACTGATTAGACCTACAGATTTATTTTCTGTTCAACATTTCATGGTCGACAAAGATACAGGGAATCTCGTTTTCCTTCCCACTTCCTACAATCATAGAGAGGTGCAAAGAATCTTACCTCAAAGAATGCTAATTTTAGAAAGTATTTTACTTTTGTAGGACCGACCTACTGAGACATTGAAGCACAAAATGACACGCCCGCCAATAACTTGGATGAAAATGAAAGCGAAAGAAATTTGGGAATTTTAAAAAACTTAAACGTTATTTATTGAAACAATTTTTGTAAAGTTTTAAGATGTTCAAAGAATGAGCACGGTGTTTAAAATAGTGTTTAAACAGGCAAATATTGACTGGTCTCTTTCTACAGGTTCAAGGAGATTAAAAACATCTTTGTGATCGAATAATGGTTCATTTCATTTGTATGCCAGATTGACCTAAGTGCTTAATTAAGGCTATAACATCATTTTATATCAATGTAGAGCAGTAGTTTCTACAATGTGTAGGGACAGAATCATTAAGCGACGGCGGGGCAGCTTGTTCCATTAGCAAATGAGACATTTTGAATGATTTGAGAAATAAAACCATTATATATCTAAAACTGGAGAAATATAAATAAAAAATAGTATAATACAAAAGAGGTGTTAGTTAAAATTGCAAAAAAAAATTACATCTAGTGTTTATATTTTAAAAAAAAAAAAAAGAAAGTTCCTGAAAGAATGAATTAGTGAAGTGAGTAAAACATTTGTAACGAGAATAAATGACATTTAAATTGTCTGAATAAGAATATGTTAATAAAAACAGACAATCATTAATTAAGTTAAATTTTTATTAAAATCATAGGCATAAAACTGTACGAAGCTGTATAAAAATGTAGTACAAATGAAGTCGGATAAAACAAACAGAATGTTATCTAATGTTGAAATCAAGCTATTTTTGCAAATGTTTCACGCGATATGTTTATATCCATTATATTAACGTTTCCTTTGTTTGTGGCTGGCTGTAAAAATCTTCAGACGGCTAATTGACCCACTTCCCGTCAACTGATAGAGCTGAAACTATGCACATAAAAATCGTTGCCCAGGACAACGCATTCCATCAAATTTTCAGATAGCGAGTTGGGAATCATTCGGTAAATCCAAATAAGTAAATATTCCATAGGCATTGGTCCAGCTTGTTCTCTTTTTGAATCTCTTGAGTTGCTTAATTTGTGAAGGAACAATAAATTTGAAAATGCAATCTTTTTTTAATTAAAGAGAAAAGTGTCTAGAAAGTGCAGCCAGTTAAAACAGATTAAAGTTAACGAGATGACTTATTTGAGAAATTGTATCATTTAATGTCTAAATTTAAGAAATATAATTAAAAAAGGAAATGATAGAAATAACATTTAAACATCCAGTTTTCATAAGTCAGTGGGAGAGATTGCCTGTAATAATGAATTATGGAGGTGAGTAGAACATATAACATGATTATAAACATAGGTGGCGTAGCTAGGGTTACTACCGCCCAGGGGTGGGCCAAAAATGTGTTCGCGAGCATTCCAAGAATAAAGTGTTGGCCAAAAAGGCCACTCCTCCGAACGTCCTTCCCACGCCACTGAATGGAATTTAAACTCTCTAAATAAGAACATGTGGATCGTAACAAAGAATCATTAATGACGTTAAAACTTCATAGAAATCATTTCAATAGAACTGATTATATAATTATTCTTTTAGTCCATTCTTCTTTACACCAGCTTTTTATGCATTTGACATGGTATTCAATTGGGGGGGGGGGGGGAGTGGAAGGGGGAGGGGGAATACGCCCAGTGCTCAAACATCAGAGGAAGGCGCAAAATAGTCCCTAATACTTAAAGTATATAGGTAATAGTGAGTTTAATAATAATTCGAAAACTGTGATTCGATAGGTCTGAATTTCTTTCTTTTTTTTTTTAACGTTATTAAAATCTCAGGCAGTTATGTTGTCAATTGACACAAAACTTTGCCAGCGACATTTGATGAGTTCAAACTGACATTGTGCGCTATAATTCTATTGTTCATAGATGGAAAAAGCTGTATAGAAATTGTGATATTTACCCGGCTGAAGGATGATGTTCTTTAAAAGTTGAATTTTTTTTTACCTCATTCAAACAGCACTGTCAATTAAACTAAATAAACGAGTCTTCATTTAAAATATCGTGCCGTTCAGCATGGAGACATCATGCCAAATGAAAAGTTAGCTGAACTGCTAAGGGACATAAACATACGGTTTTATTTGTCCTCCAGTTTCTTATAAGTTCAAGGATGAGAAATTCAACTAAGATATAAACAGTAGATAAAATAACTAGTAGTAAAGCTGTTGGAATTAGTTTGAAATGTATACTTAAAGAATTTGTTTTAGAAATATAGACCAGCACAAAGGTAATGGCTGAGTTAACATAAAAGTTAATATGTGAAGGAGGAAAAAAACCCATGAAGAAATGTAGAAGATAAAACAGTATGTATTAGTAGTAATTCGTAGCAAAATAAACAGTTAAAAATAGCGATGACACTGATATGTGAATTCATTGAAATTGAGGCATAAATCCCATACCAACTTTAAGTAGGTCAACTGTGCAACTTTTGACTTGGTCAATATTTAAAGTTACCGGCCCAAGTCAAAGAGTTCTGTGGGTTTTGGTCCAGGCTTGTTATTTTTGGGCTCGTATAACCTTTCTTAATGAAAGTTTAATTTAAAACAAAATTAGTATAAATGAAATGAAACTCACAGTCAACTGTCTGGTGTTTATCTAAATCAACTGTCTGGTGTTTATCTAAATCAACTGTCTGGTGTTTATCTAAAAATAAAGTAGATACAAACTTGCACATTAAATAATGTGCGGTGGCGTCTTTGATGTTGACCCTGAGTTTCATAGAGCAGCAGGGGTGTATCTCAATTTTTTATTTTTCTGCTTTTTTATCAAATACCAAATGTAACATATAGTTTTTCTTAAGATAAACAGACGATTTAGCGAAGTTGTACAAACAGTAGATTGAAAGTGAGAAATCTGAAACTAGAAGTTAAAAACGCGTAACAACGATACTAAGTTAACAACAACAGCCAGCGACAACTATGATATATTAAAAATCATTCAATAATTATTTTTTAAAGTTATCTTATACATTTTGTTTCTTGTTTAATCGGGAATCAATACTATAGCATTTTTAACGACGAATCGACTTCGTATTGCAATATTTGCTCAAAGAAAGAAGCGAGTACTCCTTCAATAATAACAACTGATGAATGCATCCTGTTAGAACTTTACATACGTTGGGTCTACTGTGTCTGGATCACGCTCTCCAATAATGGAGGTGTAAACATGACACCCATGATAATCGTAATAGCTGCAGCAATTATGCTCATACTAAGTAAGTGGGTGTTAAATAACTCCAAACTCATTGATTGGATTAAACAGAGGCATGCGTACTCAGTGCGCTCCTGTATCGATAGCAGGACAAGTGCATAACATAGGTTCTGCAATATGTTCTCCATGCATAGTACGAAAAGCCTTCGCTATAAATTGGTGAGAGGTCGTATTCCGAAAGTCCTACTTTACGGACAACTAGAAGATTGGGATATACAGATTGGGATATACATATTGGTACATACAGATTGGTATATACAAATTGGTATATACAGATTGGGATATACAGATTGGTATATACAAATTGTATATACAGATTGGTATATACAGATTGGTGCCAAACTTTATCATCCACATGATGTTCCCTTGGGGTTATCCAGCGGCGTGGAGAGAGGCGATTTGCTGTTGGGAACCAGCTTATAATCCTAGAATAATAATCACAGGCCTTGTGGAATCGTCCTGCGAATCCCATACCATCGTCACATTGTGAAGGACGGATGCCAGCAAAAAAAAAAATAATAAAAAAATATACAGATTGGTATATACAGATTGGGATATACAGATTGGTATATACATTTTGGACGGGCTCGAATGCGATATAATCCATGCATTAAGACACATGAGGATGACGTCAGCCAAAATCAAAGTTAGGAGATGTGAGAATATATGTTATCAAGACTGATTTAGACCAAGAAACAGTTGTAAATATTGGAATCCAAGATGCAGTTAGACCAAGAAACATATGTGAATATTGGAATCCAAGAGGCAGTTAGACCAAGAAACAGATGTGAATATTGGAATCCAAGCGGCAGATGATGCGCGAAACAAAGTCTTTTTGTAAAAGAAAAAAAAAGAAAAACTGAAGACCAAAGAAAGCCAGTAGAAAATTAAAATATATATATTAAATTATATATTTACTTATTTGATATATACATATTTTTCTCCGATTGAGGAGGTTGGTTGTTTTGCTCCCTATGTGGGGGAGGGGGAGGCTTCGCAATCTCTTTATTGTTGACTTTTATTCTACCAAAACTTTCACCAGTAGACTTCAGATTTGACTTCAATGCCTCTAATTTAAGCCATCGTGTCAAATAGACAACAGGCTCGGATTTGAGTTCAATGCCTCTTTTGTAAGCCATCGTGTCAAATAGTCAACATGCTCAGATTTGAGTTCAATGCCTCTTATTTAAGCCATCGTGTCAAATAGACAACAGGCTCAGATTTGAGTTTAATGCCCCTTATTTAAGCCATCGTGTCAAGTAGACAACAGGCTCAGATTTGAGTTCAATGCCTCTTATTTTATCCATCGTGTCAAATAGACAACAGGCTCAACGAAATATAATTTAACAAATACTGTGAAAGTGGAAATTGGTTTTAAAACAGGAATATTGCTGTTATCGAACCTTTTTTGATAGAATTATCTGATAAACAACAGGCTTCGTTCCAATTACAAACAACTATAAATTTAACATACTCGACATTATATTTACAAGACAAGCTTTCAGAAACACTTTTTTTTGACAAAACTCACGAGAATTACAATTCAAAGTGATGTCCCATGTCATACAAGGCTAATATTCTAAAGACAATTAAAACAGAAATTTACAACAACAAAAAAAGCACTAAAATTACGTTGTTCTGCTAGAGGTCATTACTTCTACATTTAGCCCTATTCACATTTTGAAGAAACAAGCTACACTTATGGGAGATTAGGAGGGAATTAGAATGAACATTTGATTATTATTATTATTATTAGTTGTCTTATATAGGGCGGTACCCCAGCTTAGGGCTAGGCTCACCTAGCTGTACATAAAAATATTAGCAAGAGACATAATCGTGACAATAAAATAAAATTTCTTTGTGTAATAAGGAACAGCTGTATAGAGACAAAACAAAAACAAATGTATATTCACCCCATCCATCCCAGAACTTTTACATGTCAAACTATGGAAGGCGGCCAGCAGCATCGTTTATCGGTCATATGTGGAGAATCAGTCGGTGTAGTAGAGTTTAAAGAGATGTGTTTTGATTGCAGTTTTGAAGGCCTGTGTGGTTTGCATATTGCGGATGTGTAGTGGCAGAGAAATCCATTGTTTAGGGGCGCAAAAAGAGAAAGATCGTTCACCATATGTTTTAGTACGTGTCTTTGCCACGGACAGAATACGCTTGTCTTCGGAGCTGCGAAGCTGTCGAAGGGGTGAATAGACAGATAGAATTTCGGTTAGATAGGAAGGGCAGGAATCCGAGAAAAAGTTGTGACAGAGAACAGAAAGCTTGTAATCAATGCATGCCTGTATAGGGAGCCAATTGATTGAGCGGAGTAGTGGAGTGACATGATCACGTTTTTTTTGCCCTTTAGAGCCAGCCTAGCAGCTGAATTTTGAACCTTTTGTAGTTTTTCTATGAAGTATTTTGGGGTACCTGACAGAAGAGAGTTGCAATTGTCAAGACGAGAGAGAACAAGAGCACAGACTAGCGTTTTTGTTGCGCTAACTGTGAGTTAGTGGCGTATGGAGCTGCTCTGACGGATAGCGATATATGCAGAATAACAAATGTGAGAGATAAGTTAATGAAGAGACATGTTGTTAGAAATAATAAAACCAAGATTCCTAGCAGAGGATGTAAACTGTATGCCATCTAACGGTTCCTGTATCATTCTCATGCCATCTAGCTAACTCTATCGTGTAGGCCATCTAACGGTTCTTGTATGATTCTCATGCCACCTAGCTAACTCTATCGTGTATGCCATATTACGGTTATTGTATGATTCTCATGCTTTCTAGCTAACTCGATCGTGTTTGTTATCTTGTATGATTCAAGTGGCAAGAATGCCGCAATGCTTACAAGTGAATTACATGTAATTGTAAGTACACTTTTTACAAAAAGATCATCCTGTCAGTTGTATTAGGCAAAATTCACAGTCAATGAAGACGTTAGTGGTTGACTCCATGGATGGGGGTCAAATGGCATCCAATTGAGAGTTATACGAGAAGACAATGACATTAGTCAGCTGACCCCGTGCACCGTGCGGATTGGTTAATACACTTTACCATAAAGCAAGATACGTTTACATCTATAAGGTAATAATATTACATTGTACTCCATGCACTATCTGCTTTAGCTCATTTGCGTCGGAGTATTTGGTTATCCGAAAACATAGGTTATCCGTACCACCCCTGCTCCCAGTTAGTTCGGCAAAATGGACGCTCCAGTGCAGGGGCGTAAATGGGCTTTTGACGCCCTTGGCTAATTTATTTATTTAAATAAAAATTTAAACATTAGAGATTTAGCGGCGCCCCTTTGAAGTGTAATTGGCGCAGGCCGGCGCCCTTAGCAATTGCCCCAATGCCAAGCCGCTGTTACGCCTCTGCTCTAGTGCAAGGGTCCTCAAACTACGACAAACCTTTTAATCCACACTTCCTATTTGGATACCGATAAGTTTACGTTGATTAAATTTGTTCTGTATTTAAATAGTTATGTTTGTTACTTTATTTTTTTTCACTGTAGAAACGTGCCCAGGAATTCTTTCACATGGCACCTAGCCGTCAACCCTATTGTTTTAATAATAATTATTTCTTACATCGTACACAACCCTGGTATCTGTTTATCACAGAAAAGCCAGTGTGTAAAGTGGGTTTGGTGTAACTGGTGATCCAGAGCAGTGTTTCTCAAATGGTGGTCCGCTGACCGGCGGTGGGCCGCGAGCCTTACATTAAGCACAGCATGAATGTTTATGGTTCAATAAAAAGAAAATGTAATTAATAAACCCTTGCACCGGTCCCTGGTGCAATTTAAAAACATCCACCGGTCCACTGAACTTAACAGTTTGGGAAACGCTGCTCTAGAGACTAGACACAAGTGCCAATGGAAGCCCAATAGTTTCATTATCTCTTTAAAGGGGCAAAAAATGTTGCGGAACGGGAGGGGTGGGGCAAGGAGAAAGTGATGGAGCTATCCGGGACACTTGCTATCAATGAAACCATTTAAATGTATAAATGTATTACTGAATTCAAGACTTCATCTAACCAATATTTTTATCCATTGGAGTATGTTTTATTAAGCTAAATTTTTCATCCAATTTCAAAAAAAAAAAAAAAAAAAAAAAAAAAAAAAAAAAAAAAAAAAAAAATGCACAATGTCAATAAAAGGTTCAATAAGGTTAATAAAAAAATTGGGAGAAAAATTTGTTAAAATGTGTTGGCTTGAAAGATTGAGACCCGTACGTATTGACGTCAGAAATACCACCTCGGACAACTGAAATAAGACGTCCATAGTGAGATGAACATAAAATAGCAATCATCAGATACTTGTTTAATGCGTATCACATTGTGCCTCTACTTTAGGGACTCGAGAGCTATGCCAGTAAAGCTGTTCTAAAATCAGATACAACTAATTTTTAAAGGCTGGAATAATTTGTACGACATAAATAATTAGAATTATGATTTATTGATGAACTTAAGTCATACCATTCCTTGGCGTGTTGAGCCTTGTCCAGTTTAAAACTACGATTGTCCTGAATCATGCGTCTAACGCTCTGCTAATAATCTTTAGATTTGCGATATTCGTTATTAATTAGGTCATTTTGATCACGTATTGAGATGTAGTAGTTTCGCCTCTCAAAATTTACGTAGTGAGATTTATAAATGAAAAAAGCACTATCTACTGATTAGACCTACAGATTTATTTTCTGTTCCACATTTCATGGTCGACAAAATCACAGGGAATCTCGTATTCCTTCCCACTTCCTACAATCATAGAGAGGTGCAAAGAATCTTCTAACAGAGAATGTTAATTTTAGGTAATTATTTTCCTTTTGTAGGACCGACCTACTGAGACATTTAAGCACAAAGTGGCACGGCCCGCCAATAACTTGGATGAAAATGAGAACGAAAAAAATTTGAGAATTAAAAAAAATTTTATTGAGACAATTTTTGTAAAGTTTTAAGATGTTCAAAGAATGAGCACGGCGTTTAAAATAGTGTTTAAACAGACAAATATTGACTGGTGTCTTTCTACAGGTTCAATGAGATAAAAAAAAACATTTTTGAGATCGAACAATCATTCTTTTCATGTGTATACCAGACTGACGTAAGTACTTAAGGCGATAATATCATTTGTATGCCAGTTGACGTAAGTGCTTAATTAAAGCGATAACATCATTTTATATCAATGTAGAGCGGTAGTTTCTACAATGTGTAGGGAAAGAATCATCAAGCGACTTGTTCCATTAGCAAATGAGACATTTTGACTGATTTGAGAAAGAAATCCATTAAATGTCTAAAACTGGAGAAATATAAATAAAAAACAGTATGTTGCAAAGATGTGTTAGTTAAAATTGCGAATAGCATTTTAACATGATATCTAGAGTTTATAATTTAATAGGAAAAAAAAGAAAGTTCCTGAAAGAATGAATTAGGGAAGTGATTAAAACATTTGTAACGAGAATAAATGAAATTTAAATTGTCTGAATAAGAAAATGTGAATCAAAATGACCATTAATAAAGTTAAATTTTTAATATAACTATTGACATAAAACTGTACGAAGCTGTATAAAAATATAGTGCAAATGAAGTCCTATCAAACAAACAATGTCGTCTGATGTTGAAGTCAAATTATTTTTAGCAAATGTTTCACGCGATATGTTGAAATCCTTAATGTCAACGTTTCTTTTGTTCGTGGCTGGCTGGAAAAAATTTTCCATAGGCATTTGTCCAGCTTGTTTTCTTTTTGAATCTACCGAGTATTTTGTTGGGCTTTTGAAATATATCATTTTGTATAATGAGAAATAAACATTCTAATGATTTTCAGCATTGATCTAAACTCATGCTCAGTTCACACGATCAAACTTTCGTCATATTTTAGTCAAACTTCTTCTGACGAAAACACGTTTCACATTTCCTTCATTTCCCCATCAAAAATACTTGTTATTTTTACTGCATACCCAGACACGTCACAAATACAAAGCATATAGCAACTGTGATACAATTGATTCTAACACCAAAACACGTAGCCATTGAGCAAATCATTAACAGCCCCCCCCCCCCCCCCCCCGCTTGAAATTCAGGAACATAATATTTGTGGTGGTTGGGGATGAAAATTTGATTGAATGTTTTGTCATCGGCAACGAGTCTATGTGCCAAGTTTCAGCTCGATAGTATGACGGGAAGTTGTTTAATTAGCCTTCCGATGATTTTGCTCCACAAAGAAAGAAAGACAAACACGAACTAAAACGAAGTTAATATAAAGATTTTAAAAGAAGTGTAAGATACTCATGAAATATTACGTCATACAAGTCCATGAAAACTTTCTCACTGAGTAAAATACTACGACTGCCCTGAGTCACATGACTAACACTCTTTTACAGTCTTGAAATTTGTGATGTTCATTAATAATTAGGTCCCTTAAAGCATTTATTGAAAGTGTTAAACGAATCGTGAGTTCTTGTAGGATTATTATGATGAAACAAAACACGAGTTCTTATATGATTACTATAGATGAAAGAAATCGTAAGGTCTAATGAGATTATTATAGATGAAACAAACCACCAGTTCTTATAAGGTTATTTTATTTAAACCAAATCATGAGTTCTTATAAAAAAAAAGACATGTGCTGAAGCGGCACTG
This sequence comes from Omphiscola glabra, assembly GCA_964017045.1. Taxonomy (NCBI): domain Eukaryota; kingdom Metazoa; phylum Mollusca; class Gastropoda; family Lymnaeidae; genus Omphiscola; species Omphiscola glabra. Next base: position 67,043,155 of record OZ024794.1, read on the forward strand.
AGCACGAGGCTCTTGGCCGACCACTCACGAAGAGCGGCGTCCCCAACCCCGATCCGGCGCTTCTTATAAGATTAGTATAGAAAAAAGTCGTGAGTTCTTATAAAATGTTTTTATATAAATGTAGCCCAAATCGTGAGTTCTGAGTAGACGCATTGTCCAGTGAGAATCTTATAAAATTCCATCCATTGTTTCTAGCCAAGTCCAATTCTACGACTACCCAGAGTAACGTGACTAACACCTTTTACCGTATTCAAATTTTGATATGTAATTTTAACAAGCTAAGTCTATGCTTTGGTTGGAGAGTATCAAGCAAATCTCATGTTTTTATAAGATTATAATACATAAACGAAATCCCGAGTTCTTATAAGAATATTACTGATAAATTAAGTCCTGAGTTCTAATAGCTTACTTTAGCTAAAAGAAATATCGAATTAATATAAGATTAATATTATAGATAAAGCTAATACCGAGTTTTTACAAGATTATTATAGATTTAAAAAAAAAAATCTTTGTTCTTGTAAGGATACTATAAATAAAAGAAATTCCGAGTTCTTATAAAACTATTATAGTATTTATAGATAAAAGAAATATCGAGTTCTTATGAGATTAATATGATAGATAAAGCTTTTAATCCCGAGATTTAATAAAATAATAAAATCTACCGGTTAAGACTACATTATTTTTTTCAACATACTGTTGTAAATAAATTTATTGATTATCACTTCTTAAATATTGGGCCAAAGAGAATGTCCAAACAATTACTGTTAATATTAGCAAATTATGATCGATGGAAGCAAGAAGGGAGACAATCTGCCTATCTTGTCGGAGTTAAAAAAAAATAGTAAAAATCATGCATATTTTACTTTTAATTTAAACGTTTTGTATTTACCGAATTTTTAAACATTCCCAACATTTTTAAAGAACTACCCCTGTATATACAAGAATTTTAAAACAAATTCCCCAGAATTTTAAAGAATTATCCCTATATATACTAGCATTTTTAAAAAAATTCTTCACATTTTTATAGAATTATCCTTGTATAGACAAGAATTTTTTACGGTATCACCATAATACTAAACAATCAAATAAACCTTGTCCCATTGCTATACATCATTTCAACAAGAAAAACTTCTAAGATAGTGGAGACATTGTTTTATGCTAGATTGAGGTACATACATAGTAGAAAAATATCTCATGATGAAAAAGATTTTTTTTTAAAAGTTTGTACAATTAAGAAACCGCGTGTTCTATTCGCATATATCTATATATTGGGGTATGAAAGATATTTCCTGTGACCAAAAAAACTAACAAACCAAACAACAACAACAACAAATGAGATACTTGTTGTTTAATTTATGAAGGAACAATAAATTTGAAAATGCAATCTTTTTTTTAATTAAAGAGAAAAGTGTCTAGAAAGTGCAGCCAGTTAAAACAGATTAAAGTTAAAGAGATGACGTATTTGAGAAATTTTATCATTTAATGTCTAAATTTAAGAAATATAAGTAAAGAGCACATGATACAAATAACATTGTAACATCCAGTTTTCATAATTCAGTGGGAGTGATTGACTGTAATAATGAATTATGGAGGTGAGTAGAATATATAACATGATTATAAACATAGGTGGCGTAGCTAGGGTTACTATCGCCCCGGGGTGGGCCAAAAATGTGTTCGCGAGCATTCCAAGAATAAAGTGTTGGCCAAAAAGGCCACTCCTCCGAATGTCCTTCCCACGCCACTGAATGGAATTTAAACTCTCTAAATAAGAACATGTGGATCGTAACAAAAAATCATTAATAACGTTAAAACTTCATAGAAATAATTTCAATAGAACTGATTATATAAATATTATTTTAGTCCATTCTTCTTCACACCAGCTTTTTATGCATTCGACATGGTATTCAATTGGGGGGGGGGGGGGGGGGGGGAGTGGAAGGGGGAGGGGGAATACGCCCAGTGCTCAAACATCAGAGGGAGGCGAAAAATAGTCCCTAATACTTATAGTAGATAGAGAATAGTGAGTTAAATAATAAATTCGAAGACACTGAGTCAATAGGTCTGAATTTCTTCTTAATTTTTTAAATATTAAAAAAAAAAAAAGATTCTTTTTTTTTTTGTTGGATTTATACACATTTTTGTCGAACTCTTCATAAGCGGCTTTTTAAAAAAAAATAATTAAAACTTCATGCAGCTATGTTTTCAATTTGACACAAAACTTTTCAAGCAAAATTTGATGAGTTCAAACTTACACTGTGTTTAGAGATGGAAAAAGCTTTATAGAAATTGTGATATTTACCCAGCTGACAGATCATATTCTTTAAAAGTTAACTTTTTTTTTTACCTCATTCAAACAGCGCTGTCAATTAAACTAAATAAACGCGTCTTCATTTAAAATATCGTGTTGTTCAGCATGGAGACATTATGCCAAATGAAAAGTTAACTCAGGTATATAAACACGCGGTTTGTCCTCCAGATTCTGATAAGTTCAAGGATGAGAAATTCAACTAAGATATAATCAGTAGATAAAATAACTAGTAGTAAAGCTGTTGGAATTAGTTTGAAATGTATACTTAAAGAATTTGTTCTAGAAATATAGACCAGCATAAAGGTAATGGCTGAGATAACATAAGTTAATATGTGAAGGAGAAAAAAAACATGAAGAAATGTAGAAGATAAGACAGTATGTATTAGTAGTAATCATTAGCATAGTAAACAGTTAAACATAGCGATGACACTGATATGTGGATTCATTGAAATGGAGGCATAAACCCCATACCAACTTTAAGTAGGTCAACATTTAAAGTTAACCAGGCAAGCCAAGGAGTTCCATGGGTTTTCGTCCAGGCGTGTTGTTTAAGGGCTTGTAATCTTCTTATGAAAGTTTAATTTAAAACAAAATTAGTATAAATGAAATGAAACTCACAGTCTGGTGTTTATCTAAATCAATTGTCTGGTGTTTATCTAAATCAATTGTCTGGTGTTTATCTAAATCAATTGTCTGGTGTTTATCTAAATCAATTGTCTGGTGTTTATCTAAATCAATTGTCTGGTGTTTATCTAAATCAATTGTCTGGTGTTTATCTAAATCAAGTGTCTGGTGTTTATCTAAATCAATTGTCTGGTGTTTATCTAAATCAACTGTCTGGTGTTTATCTAAATCAACTGTCTGGTGTTTATCTAAATCAATTGTCTGGTGTTTATCTAAATCAACTGTCTGGTGTTTATCTAAATCAATTGTCTGGTGTTTATCTAAATCAACTGTATGGTGTTTATCTAAATCAACTGTCTGGTGTTTATCTAAATCAACTGTCTGGTGTTTATCTAAATCAATTGTCTGGTGTTTATCTAAATCAACTGTCTGGTGTTTATCTAAATCAATTGTCTGGTGTTTATCTAAATCAATTGTCTGGTGTTTATCTAAATCAATTGTCTGGTGTTTATCTAAATCAATTGTCTGGTGTTTATCTAAATCAATTGTCTGGTGTTTATCTAAATCAAGTGTCTGGTGTTTATCTAAATCAATTGTCTGGTGTTTATCTAAATCAACTGTCTGGTGTTTATCTAAATCAACTGTCTGGTGTTTATCTAAATCAATTGTCTGGTGTTTATCTAAATCAACTGTCTGGTGTTTATCTAAATCAATTGTCTGGTGTTTATCTAAATCAACTGTCTGGTGTTTATCTAAATCAACTGTCTGGTGTTTATCTAAATCAACTGTCTGGTGTTTATCTAAATCAATTGTCTGGTGTTTATCTAAATCAACTGTCTGGTGTTTATCTAAATCAATTGTCTGGTGTTTATCTAAATCAATTGTCTGGTGTTTATCTAAATCAATTGTCTGGTGTTTATCTAAATCAATTGTCTGGTGTTTATCTAAATCAATTGTCTGGTGTTTATCTAAATCAAGTGTCTGGTGTTTATCTAAATCAATTGTCTGGTGTTTATCTAAATCAACTGTCTGGTGTTTATCTAAATCAACTGTCTGGTGTTTATCTAAATCAATTGTCTGGTGTTTATCTAAATCAACTGTCTGGTGTTTATCTAAATCAACTGTCTGGTGTTTATCTAAATCAATTGTCTGGTGTCTATCTAAATCAATTGTCTGGTGTTTATCTAAATCAATTGTCTGGTGTTTATCTAAATCAACTGTCTGGTGTTTATCTAAATCAACTGTCTGGTGTTTATCTAAATCAACTGTCTGGTGTTTATCTAAATCAACTGTCTGGTGTTTATCTAAATCAATTGTCTGGTGTTTATCTAAATCAATTGTCTGGTGTTTATCTAAATCAACTGTCTGGTGTTTATCTAGATCAACTGTCTGGTGTTTATCTAAATCAATTGTCTGGTGTTTATCTAAATCAATGGTCTGGTGTTTATCTAAATCAACTGTCTGGTGTTTATCTAAATCAACTGTCTGGTGTTTATCTAAATCAATTGTCTGGTGTTTATCTAAATCAATGGTCTGGTGTTTATCTAAATCAACTGTCTGGTGTTTATCTAAATCAACTGTCTGGTGTTTATCTAAATCAATGGTCTGGTGTTTATCTAAATCAATTGTCTGGTGTTTATCTAAATCAATGATCTGGTGTTTATCTAAATCAATGGTCTGGTGTTTATCTAAATCAATGGTCTGGTGTTTATCTAAATCAATTGTCTGGTGTTTATCTAAATCAATTGTCTGGTGTTTATCTAAATCAATGGTCTGGTGTTTATCTAAATCAACTGTCTGGTGTTTATCTAAATCAACTGTCTGGTGTTTATCTAAATCAATGGTCTGGTGTTTATCTAAATCAATTGTCTGGTGTTTATCTAAATCAATGGTCTGGTGTTTATCTAAATCAATGGTCTGGTGTTTATCTAAATCTATGGTCTGGTGTTTATCTAAATCAATGGTCTGGTGTTTATCTAAATCAATTGTCTGGTGTTTATCTAAATCAATGGTCTGGTGTTTATCTAAATCAATGGTCTGGTGTTTATCTAAATCAATGGTCTGGTGTTTATCTAAATCAATTGTCTGGTGTTTATCTAAATCAATTGTCTGGTGTTTATCTAAATCAATTGTCTGGTGTTTATCTAAATCAATTGTCTGGTGTTTATCTAAATCAATTGTCTGGTGTTTATCTAAATCAACTGTCTGGTGTTTATCTAAATCAACTGTCTGGTGTTTATCTAAATCAACTGTCTGGTGTTTATCTAAATCAACTGTCTGGTGTTTATCTAAATTAATTGTCTGGTGTTTATCTAAATCAATTGTCTGGTGTTTATCTAAATCAACTGTCGGGTGTTTATCTAGATCAACTGTCTGGTGTTTATCTAAATTAATTGTCTGGTGTTTATCTAAATCAATGGTCTGGTGTTTATCTAAATCAACTGTCTGGTGTTTATCTAAATCAACTGTCTGGTGTTTATCTAAATCAATTGTCTGGTGTTTATCTAAATCAATGGTCTGGTGTTTATCTAAATCAACTGTCTGGTGTTTATCTAAATCAATTGTCTGGTGTTTATCTAAATCAATGGTCTGGTGTTTATCTAAATCAACTGTCTGGTGTTTATCTAAATCAACTGTCTGGTGTTTATCTAAATCAATGGTCTGGTGTTTATCTAAATCAATTGTCTGGTGTTTATCTAAATCAATGGTCTGGTGTTTATCTAAATCAATTGTCTGGTGTTTATCTAAATCAATGGTCTGGTGTTTATCTAAATCAATGGTCTGGTGTTTATCTAAATCTATGGTCTGGTGTTTATCTAAATCAATGGTCTGGTGTTTATCTAAATCAATTGTCTGGTGTTTATCTAAATCAATGGTCTGGTGTTTATCTAAATCAATGGTCTGGTGTTTATCTAAATCAATGGTCTGGTGTTTATCTAAATCAATGGTCTGGTGTTTATCTAAATCAATGGTCTGGTGTTTATCTAAATCAATGGTCTGGTGTTTATCTAAATCAATGGTCTGGTGTTTATCTAAATCAATTGTCTGGTGTTTATCTAAATCAATGGTCTGGTGTTTATCTAAATCAATGGTCTGGTGTTTATCTAAATCAATTGTCTGGTGTTTATCTAAATCAATTGTCTGGTGTTTATCTAAATCAATGGTCTGGTGTTTATCTAAATCAATTGTCTGGTGTTTATCTAAATCAATTGTCTGGTGTTTATCTAAATCAATGGTCTGGTGTTTATCTAAATCAATTGTCTGGTGTTTATCTAAATCAATTGTCTGGTGTTTATCTAAATCAATTGTCTGGTGTTTATCTAAATCAATGGTCTGGTGTTTATCTAAATCAATTGTCTGGTGTTTATCTAAATCAATTGTCTGGTGTTTATCTAAATCAATGGTCTGGTGTTTATCTAAATCAATTGTCTGGTGTTTATCTAAATCAATTGTCTGGTGTTTATCTAAATCAATTGTCTGGTGTTTATCTAAATCAATGGTCTGGTGTTTATCTAAATCAATTGTCTGGTGTTTATCTAAATCAATTGTCTGGTGTTTATCTAAATCAATGGTCTGGTGTTTATCTAAATCAATGGTCTGGTGTTCATCTAAACATAACGTAGAAACAAACTTATCGCTAATAATGTGCTGTGGCGTCTTTAATGTTGACCCTGAGTTTCAGAGACAAAAAGAAAACGCTTGGATGAGTCCATTAGAGCAGCAGGGGTGTATCTCAATTGTTTCTATATTCTGCTTTTTTATCAAATACCAAATGTAACATATAGTTTTTCTTAAGATAAACAGACGATTTAGCGAAGTTGTACAAACAGTTAATTAAAAGTCAGAAATTTGAAACTAGAAGTTAAAAACGCTTAAGATCGATACCAAGTTAACAACAACAGCCAGCGACAGCCAGCAACAACTATGATAACCTAATTTTTTTTTTTTTAAAGTTTTTTAAAGTTATCTTTTAAACTTTGTTTCTTATGTCATCAGGAATCAAATCTATAGACGAATCGACTTCATATCGCAATATTTGTTCAAAGAAAGAACCCGAGTACTCATTCAATCATAACTACTGATGAATGCAACCTGGTAGTATTTGGGAACTAACACACCTGGGGTCTACTGTGTCTGGCTCACGCTCTCCAATGATGGAGGTGTAAACATGATAATCGTAATAGCTGCAGCAATTATAATCAGATTAAGTGTGTGTACTCAGTGCGCTCCTCTATCGATAGCAGGACAAGTGCATAACATAGGTTATGCGCCAAAAATATACAATATGTTCTCCACGCTTATTAAGAAAAGCCTTCGCTAGAAATTGGTGAGAGGTCGTATTCCGAAAGTTCTACTTTACGGACAACTAGAAGGTTGATATATACTGATTGTCATATACAGATTGGTATATACATATTGGTATATACAGATTGTGATATACATTTTGGATGCGATAAAATCCGTACATAAAGAAACGTGAGGATGACGTCAGCCAAAATCAAAGTTAGGAGATGTGAGAATATATATTATCAAGACTGATTTAGACCAAGAAACAGATGTGAATATTGGAATCTAAGCGGCAGACGATGCGCGAAACAAAGTCTTTGTGTA